>CM077250.1:21478386-22068386 GCA_039654775.1 Spinibarbus caldwelli
TGGATATTTACTGCCTATGTCTTGGAATATATATGACCCAAATCAGAATTTTCACCGTAATTTGCCGTCTTAACAAGTAACAAGTCTGCCACGTTTGTTCTGCCCAACTGAGGAAAAAAGCATTACAATAAATCACGCTACCAACAGTGATTAAATCTAAAGATCAGTTAGCTCATATCACATCTAACTGTGCAAAGTATTATTATTATACTTTGTTCTCAAATTATTAATGTTAACAACATCAGCATTGCGTGACTATGAGTATAGTATTAGCGTGTAGATTTCAATTTCTGTGCAGTCTAATATCTAATTGTCATACCATTCAAATTTCATATTAAGAAATTCTTTTAATTCAAAAAGCAAATTAATCTTCCTTCAAACTGGTTCTATTTAAAATACAAAAACTTGTGTAATCCCACGTTGGCTATCTGTAATCAGAACCACATTTAAAACTGGAATATAATTTAATTTCATTCACATGTGTTTCATAAACACATAATCCTTTCTGGATTACAATCCGCCATCAAAATGATGAGTTTAATTATTTGAGCTGCTGTGAGAAAAGGCTATAAATGATCCACCACCTGCAGGATCCTCACGTGCCAGAGCCTAGTAGCCGAGAAAACTTCTTCATGTTTACAGATGTGACGTAATGACGCAGTGCCATGCTCGAATTTCCCTCGAAAACCTACCCGTGCCGCTCAAATTAGAAACAGTTATAAGCTAACCGTTGTGAATCGGGCTAAAGTAAGGCGATAGTTTTGAACACTGGCTGGTTATGTACTTTCTCAAATATTGATTTCGGATTATTTTTAACCAAAAAAAGTTACGGGCTGCAACTTTAATGTTTATTTTTATTTTAGTTTTTAGTAATTTAATTAAGCTTACATTTATTTCAGTTAGTTGCCAATGCAACATTTCTAATGTATAAGTTTTTTTTTTTTAATTTAACTTTTCCATTTGATATTTTATTTTATTTTATTTTAATGTTTTTTTTATTATTATTTCAAATTACGAGAACTATTTTTAATAGATTTAGTTCACAATAACAATACTGGTAGTACTACAATTCTTTTTCTTCTGAAATTATTTAAGACACAATTATTGTATTTAATTATTGTATATATCTACAATACATTTTCTGACCCCTAAAAGTCCCTTTTTTTAATCATACTTTTGATTTTTATTATTTTAGTCATTTAATATAAATAATGCTGGGGAAGATTTTGTGAGTAGTAATAGACCAATATATTGGGCAAAATTAGACCATTTTAAGATGATTGAAATTTGCATTTTTTTAATAAATATAAGCATTTAATGTTGAAAAATTCACTTGTGTGTCTCTTTCTCTGCCTTTGAAAAACACACATAAATTAACCAATAATTATGTGACTGTTATTGTTTAGCCACTCCTTATTACTAACAGCTTTCAGCTACTGTTTTGCATTTTTCTTAATTTGTGTCTCATTAACGCTGATGAGTGAAACTCAGGATGAATTGTCCGCCTCATGCTGGAGAATTTAATGAAACTGGTTCTGCCTCTGTCATGAAACATGATCATCCTTTAACAGCCCTGAGGAGGCTTATCAGCACTTTCTCGTACCTAATGAGACGAATGAAGGCTGTGTGCAGGCTGGAGCCAAGGTGATGTCTAGAGTAACTGAGCTGTGTGTGCTATTGATCCATTGCCATTTATATTTGTGCAGAGTAGAGTGAACTCATGGCAAAAGACCAGAGCTCTCATCAGTCACCTCTAGAAATAGCGGTAATAAAAATGCATCGGAGCCAGTCATTCCAGTGCGTCAAAGGAGGACGTTATAGTATATTGTCCCTGCCATTGATGTGCCTTTGTTCTCTTGGCAGGTGTGTACTTGATATTGACAAAAGGACAGAGTGAAAAAAAAAAAAAAAAACACACAACACTTGGATAGTGTAGCCTTTATTATGTCTGAAAATCTCATAGTACTCAAATAGGCTCTTAAAGGGACAGTACACCAAAAAAGTTTTTATGCCGTGCATTTAAAAAAAAATGTTCCTTGGAACACAAAAGAGGATATTTCGTACAATGTTCAAGCTGCTCATCTATATGGTGGAAGCAACATCCAAGCTTCAAAAAAATGCACCATAAAAATAGTCCATGCACTGTCATTGTGTGCCTCTTTAGTGAATCAGTATTATTATATACTCTTATAGTGTTTTTATTAATATTTTAGCTTTTGTTTTCAGTTCACAATGTTGTGATTTTTGTGATTTTTATTTATTTTTTTTATATTTATTTCTGTATAGCTTTATATTTACTTATTTCAGTTTTAGTACTTCAACTTTCAATTGAAATGATTTTTTGAATAAGTTTAGTTAACAGTAACAACACTAAAATAAATGAGTACAAGTAAAACTTAATCAACAGCTCTTGTGGCGTGATGTTGATTACCACAAAAAATCATTTCCACTTGAAATCTGGGTTACATGAGGCACTTACAATGGAAGTGAATGGGGTCAATCTGTAAATGTAAAAATAATATTGTTAATGTTTTAATAGTGTAGTGACAATATATAAACAATATGAATGTAAAAAATGTGATTTTAATGTAAAAATCTCACTAACCTTCTCTTTTTAAAGTTATATTCAAGTTTACAACTGTTTTATTGCAATGACAAGCTTTTATCAGAATATGCAAGAATAAATGTAAGTTTCACATTTCTGCTTTTGAATCCTCCAAATATTGCATTTCATTGTAAGTGCCTCACTGTGTAAGCGCCTTTCAACTTTTTTAAAAAGAAAATGAGAGATGAATCTACTGTTCCTGTTTGTAGTAATCAACCTAATGCCACGAATGCCTGCGATTGAGCAACATTTGCTAAAACAACTTTTAAATATTCCACTTATTTACAGTTGGCACACATATCTGAACTACCATTTCATGTACTTTGCCCTTACTAATAGACAAATTCTTCAACCAATTCCTCTTTTTATTTGCACATAACACAGTGATTCCCTGACGGCTAGACAGAAACAATTCTTATCATCCAATGTTACATAAACCAGCCGTTCTGCTTTGATGCTGCCGTGCAGCTGAGCTTGCGTGTCTGTGTGGTATAGTGATGACCAGGCTGTCAGCAGTGACTGGTCTGTTCAGGTTGCTGAGAAGGTCAATAGAGGTTTGACTGGAGGAGATCAATAGCAATGCTGACTGCAAGGCCAGTAAACGGGTAACATGTAAACACTGTACCATGCACTGGGCTCTGTACCAGACAACTCTTAATGCAAGGTTGTCCGGATGACTGAGCACTTGTGTCTTCTATTGTGGCTCAAGAGCTGTGTCTTATCTCAATGCATATATTAATATTTCATAATGGCCTTTCCATTAGAGTGCAGAATATCAACCTTTTAGCAATATGTGCTGCACTCTCATGGAGTTATTTGCTGATAAAACCTTTGGGGTTTCCAAGTATGAAATGCAATTTTTATCGAATGTTATTTATAACACCTACAATCTCTCACTATCTCTTTTTTTTTTGTTTTGTTTTAAAATAACAATAAAACAATGTCTATTAAAACAGTTTTGTTTAAATGACACAAAAAAGTAAAAATAATGTAATCAGAAATGGAAACAGTAAGAACAGTAAGATAAATGATTAATCAAAAGTGACACTGAATACTTTCAAATAAATGCTATTCTTTCTTTATAACTTTATATTCATCAAAGAATCCTGAAAAATAAATGCATCATACCATCAATAAAAATCATAATCAGGACAACTGTTTTCAACATAATAAGAAATATTTAAATGTTATATATATATATATATATATATATATATATATATAGGAGGTGTGAATTATAGAGTCACTTGAGTTCCCATGATACCCTTGGAGCAAGACACTTAACCTCCATGTGCTCCCGGATGATATATATATTAATATATATATTAATAGACTATCAGATTCCCTTTTTTCCATTAGCAACTAATATGTAGGTATTCATTGGCAATTATTGAGACACCTCCTTTATCCATTACTATGCTATAGGGCTGTATATTTCTTCATAGTGTGTTCTTGCTATTTTTCTTGCTAAGGAATTAAGAGCTTTGCTTGTAGTACACTAAATATTATGCTTGCAACACCAGACACTTTTCCTTTTTGTGAAGATATTTTAGAAGAGCTGGAAGTATTAGATTCTAGAAACAGTGGCTGCATTTATCTCATTAACACTTTTGACACCTTTGATGTGAGGCTTTTATCATATGCACGGATTTTGTGAGATTAAAATTACAACAATTAGGAATTCTCATTCTTAGTGTTAGGTTAACAGAATTATTATAATATTATACAATTATACTTTTCAAAAATACAATGGAATAATATTAATGTGTATTACAAAATGTGTAAAAAATTGTTTTAGTCTTACACTGATAACTACAAATAAGTGCAATATATGATGGAATGTATTTCCCAATAGACTTATATTTTAAGTGTATTACTAGAAACACAAATATTCTTTGATTTTAGGGGAAAGTTGAAATGAATGTACTTGAATGAACTTGTTTTGCACCTGTAACATTCCTTTAAAAC
The DNA here is from genome assembly GCA_039654775.1 of Spinibarbus caldwelli. Taxonomy (NCBI): domain Eukaryota; kingdom Metazoa; phylum Chordata; class Actinopteri; order Cypriniformes; family Cyprinidae; genus Spinibarbus; species Spinibarbus caldwelli. The sequence goes on from CM077250.1 coordinate 21,482,960, forward strand.
AAAGTTATTACTCCACTCAGTTTAACAGGACTGTATGTTTACATTTTTTTTTTTTTTTTCCATTTTAGTGTATGAGTACCACATTAGCATTGGCATCGGCTGCAAAGCTCAGAAGTACCACTCTCTTTGGACCCTGACAGACAGTGTGGAGTGTGGACAGTGAGACTACCAGACAGCAGGTTGGGTAAATCTGCAAATATTACTTATTTCATAATGTCCCTCTCTTGTTTGTTTCCCTCTCCATCCATTGAATCCTCAGTATAGTTTAATCACAGTACAGGCTATTAGTTTTTGTTTTCCAAATAAGACTAGCAGATCTATTTTAAATGCGATGGTGCACTTTGTAAAAGTTTGTATTCGATCTCAGGAGGTGTGAATTATAGAGTCACTTGAGTTCCCATGATGCCCTTGGAGCAAGACACTTAACCTCCATGTGCTCCCGGATGACTGTCCCTACAATTAGCCTACAGTAAGCAGCTTTGGCTGAGAGAAACATCTGCTAAATGGCAAGTAACCAAAGTGTAATTGATAGGCCATAATGAGATCACATTCACCTCTAATTCAGTTTCACACACATCTTCAGCAGCAGTTGAATATCAAAACAGTCATAATTGCCTTAGAATTGACCAGCCATCTCTACAGTTTCACTGTGATGTTGGTTGTACACAGATGAGCTGTTTTAGGACTTTAAGCTCTTCAGAGGCCCTCTGACATATGATACTGTATTTTAAGCTGTGAACAGTGTGTGTATGTGTATGGATTTACAGCAAAGGACAGTTGAAAGTGTTTGTTGGCTCATGTAACTAGGTTCAGTTATTTTTCGCTAATGTCTGCAAGTGACCCCGTTCATGAATCCATTTTATATGCTCCTTGAGATTATATACTGTCATTTATTAATAATATATAGTAGATTATTTTACTGTGCGTGTGTTGTCACGCAGCATTTGTATTTTGTTGGCTATGTTTGGTGTAGCATACTATACTCTATTGTCTTTTGCAAAACTACCGTTGAAATGTTAGGGGTTGGTACTATTTTTAATGTCTTTTATGCTCAACAAAGCAATTATTTGATCAAAAATAGCATAAAAATTGTAATATTATAACATATTATAACAACTTAATATTTATAATAACTGCTTTCTATTTTAATATTTTTAAAATATTTAAAAAAGTAATTTATTCCTGTGATGGCAAAGCCCAATTTTCAGCTGTCTTCAGTATCACATGATCCTTCTGAAATCATTCTAACATGCTGATTTGCTGATCAAGAAACATTTATTCTTATCAAGAATGTTTAAAACAGTAGTGCTGTTTAATATTTTTTCTGTATATAAAATTCAAAACAGTATTTGTTTGACATATAAATCTTTGGTAACATTATGTATTTACTGTCTCTTTTGAACAAAAGTATCTCCTTGCTGAATAAAAGTATTAATTACAAGTATTAATTAAAAAATAAATAAATTCTACTAACCCCAAACATTTGAACGGTAGTGTAAATTGGGCACAACATGCTATTTTTTTGAATGAATAAACTACCCAAATGTCCTACTATTTGGCCCAGATTTGAACAAATAGGGTGCTTGAACAAGGCACCCTATGTAAAATACTGTATCCCAAAATGTAATGCACACAGTTTGTCCTTCCGTTTTCATGTAATAATTCAACTGGAAGTAATATCGGCAGAATGTTTAACTTTTTTTTTTTTTTTTTAACATTTCAGTGCCAAAAGTTAAGACATTTTTAAAGGTGTCTTAAGATTTGATTAAAAAAAACAAAAAAAAAAACAAAGAAAAAAACAAAACAAAACAAAATGAAACAAAACAAAAAAGGATTTTTATTTCCCGATATGATAAATGTATGCCACTCACTAAATTTCAGAGGTCAAGATTGACTGGTTTGCATGACCCTGTTAGCCCTTACCGCAACTTTGTCCATTGATGGCCATTCAAAAGTGTCCATGTTTTTTCACAAAATAAAATATGTTAGCAATATATAAATAGCAAAATATATCATTAGCAGCTATTTTACCAGTGGCCATTTTTGCATTTTTAAAAACTTAATTTTTAAAGTTAATATTTTTTTAATATTTTCGTTTAATTTAGAATTATTGTGGTGTCACTACTAGCCAGTTTTGAGCATCTCATGACGTTATTTCCCTGCAGCTCCTAAACCATTAAGGCCCATTCACACCAATAACTATAAAGATAACAATAAAGATATAGTTCTAAAAATCGTTTTCAATATTAAAGAATAGCAGAGTCCACACCACAGCTATAACGATAAAGACACAGAGAAACAATATAGTTGGAATCACTTTCAGAACAATTTTTTCCTGCTGATGAACGATAAAAACATTGACACCAATCATCCTGCTATAACGAGCTCAAGAATTTAAAGCGGCAGACGAGCGTGCGCTTAGAATATACAGTCGATATCGTCCACTGGTGTGGACTCTAATATCTTTATCTTTATAGTTATCCTTATAGTTATTGTTCTTGGTGTGAATGGGCCTTTAGTCAAGATTTGCTGCTCAGGTAATTTGTCTCAAAAACAAAACCGTGCCCACAAAGATACTGCTGTTTTACATACTGTTTTGAAAAACAGTAGGCAGTATACACTGTATACTGCACTGTATGCTAGTGTTCCATTCAGAACATAGCCTCTTTTGCAGTGTATGCAGATTTGTAACACTTTAATTTTTTTTTTTACTTCCTGAAGCCTATTAACTCCACAAGTCAAAATAAAAGGAAGATGGTCAACATGGCAAATACAATGACCCCTGAGCCCCTAACAGCCCTCTCTCGGTGGTACTTGTACGCCATCCATGGTTACTTCTGTGAAGTCATGTTCACGGCCGCCTGGGAGTTTGTGGTGAACTGCAACTGGAAGTTTCCCGGCGTGACGAGCGTGTGGGCGCTCTTCATCTACGGAACCTGCATCCTGATCGTAGAGCGCATGTACCTTTGTCTACGAGACCGCTGCAATGTGCTGCTCCGCTGCATCATTTACACACTGTGGACATACCTGTGGGAGTTTGGCACGGGTTTGCTGCTACGACAGTTTAACGCTTGTCCATGGGACTACTCAGAGTTTAAATATAACTTCATGGGCCTGATCACGGCAGAGTATGCTGTGCCTTGGTTCTGCGCCTCCTTTATTGTAGAACGCCTAGTGATCCGCAACACACTCCGGTTGTGCTTCGACGTGGCCGCCGATCCTGGCCAGGCTGAAGAACGGTCGGACAGAGGCGGTGGAGGACGAGGAGCCGGAGGGCAAAGAGCACGAGGGGCCAGAGCAGGGGCCTCCAGCGCAAACGGCTACATGAAGGTGGATTGAGGATGTTGTCAACACCTATCCCCATCTCAGAGCTCCCGTCACCCATGACTCTCTCCGCACATCTCTCAATCTCTCTCCCACCTGCTTCCAGGGAAAGAGTCGCTCGGACACAGCTGGTGCATCTCCGGCAGATACTGTGAGGAACTTTCTGATTTATCGTCCAGTTGGCGTTCTTCGCTCTTGTGGAGGGACCTTCATATGCCACCTCAGTGCTCAACGTTAACTTCCCTTGCATTGGGCGAGTAGCCGTTAGGTTAAAGGTTTGGCTGTAGGAGTGGTGCCTGATAGCAAAATGAGAATTAACCCGCCACCCCTACCACCATACTGTAACTCCCAAACCAGTCCATCCACTCCGACACTCTGGGAGGGGACAAACAAAATGATTCATGTTCCCTCGTCCAAAAAAAACAAAACAAAACCCAGTAACGCAAACACATCACTTGTAGAGAGACGAAAAGCTATATATCAAGTGCTTTTAAAAAAAGCAAGTCCTTTTAGATTATAAACCGTGTGTATGATGTATATGTCGTAGCAAAAGCAAATTGTTAGGATAGCTTTCTTTTTGAATGTTAGTATGTGTTATTTATTAATATCTAAAATGTAGTTAAGAAATGTCATGATAATATATTAAAAACGTATTGTGTATATAATGTATAACCTAAAGCAATGCCTTGCACTTGAATTTGGTGTTTTTTTTACATTCTTCAAAAAATTCAGTGCTTGAACATGCATGAAAGTTGTCTTCCAGGAGTTTTTTTCATATTCAGACTGATCTTAGATGTTGTGTACAATTTATTTTCTCCTTTTTTTCTTTGTTTATTTTTCTCATAGAGATGAAGACCCAAAGGAGTACTATATTGTTTTACATATATAGAGGCCTGGTGCTCAGTACTGAAACCATAAAAACATCACAGTTTCCTGTGTTTTCACTGGAGAGAATGAGTTGTTTTGGTAAATGTGTTGATGAACTGGTGCTAGATTCTCATCGAGTCTTTTAAGGGATCTGATGATAGTCACAATAAAGGCATATAACATGTAGGTTCACTGACCTCAGGTACGTCAATGTTAATTATTTCAGCTCCATCTCTCACATGTCATGAAGTAACGGATGAAGATTAAGAGAAATATTGTGGCAAATTATTTAAAATGCCAACATCACCTTGGTATTACCCGCATGGCTACAATTCCAGGTTATGGATTTGCCAGAAAGTTTTGTTGTATTGGTTATATTGTTCCTGACCAAACAAAAAATGTATTAAAGCCACAAATTTTTGAATGAAATTCCTGTGCAGTTTCCCCTCAATATTGTTGGTTTTATTCTTTTTAAGAGAAAAGGTCTGTATTTAGTCTTTATCTCAACTTAATACTAAAGTTGCAATTAAAATTTCAAATGTGATGTTCATAGCTTTGATAGTGTAGCTGTGCAGCTATTGTTCTGAAATTAATGTCACAATGTTTTGCACACCTGTCTCTTTGGTGTGCTAGATGATTGTCAAAGTTATAAATTTTAGATGATTATCAAGTGCACCTTTCTGTTCCCTTGAAATTTTGCGTTCGTATTTGTAAGCGGCGCATTGCCATTGTTCTTGTGTTGTAATCACTCTCTATAACATCATAATACAGATCAGGCCATATCCACAGATGTACGGCGGTGATGGAGATGGTCTTCAGTGCCATGTCTGTTCACCTGTTTATACCGCCGTGCATTCAGGCAATCATAATGTGATATGTGGAAGGAATGCAATAAGTGTTGTCATTTGAATTTTAAATGTGCGATTTAAGCAAATAACACCCTGCGACTCACACATACACACATACATTTAACAGTTTTCTTTTCAGCTCATTAAAACAGTGATGGTTTTCTTATAAATTCTCAATGTTAAAAGGCTTGAAAATGATCCTTCTCATCCAAGTAAAATCACAACGATTAAGATACTGGGAGAAGATGGCCTGGCAGATGACCAAAGTTGACCAGATGACGCTTTCTGCTTTTCTGAACACTCACCTAGTAGTTAGTTGGATATTAGCATATCTTTCAGAAAAAAAGACACTTGACTGCAAATAATTTGTTTTTCTACAATAATCGATATAAAAGCTCACAACCCATAAAGAAAATGTGGATAAATGTGAGGATTTTGAATAATCTCAGAGACTTAAATCTTTTGAACTGATCATCAAAACGGACTCGGATTCATTCACTGATTCAGTTCACTTGCATTATTACACTAGTAGGAGAGCGATATGTGTGTTTGTGTCTGAAATTGCCAACTATATTCTTTTATATGGCACTATGTGTGGGTTAGGTGTCTGGAGGTAATGTCCAAAACCATATAGACATTGTGATTTTAGTTGCAGCCAGTTATCTATGGCCGTGTCTGAAATCGCCCTCAATAACATCCACTATGGTTTCGGACACCACTACAACTGTATCCTCAAATATCCTCAAATACTGCCCTGTTTACTGCCCACTCAATCCCAATGTACCACAATAACGAGTGTAGAACTGATGTACATTCGACAGAATACCCATAATGCACTGAGGGTTGTGTCGTTTTCATCCATTTTCCAAACCACTGGTCAAATGTGGTTACAGCATAATATCATACAGATATAAACTTAGTTTAAAAGGATTATTAAAGGGATAGTTCACCTAAAAATGAAAATTCTGTCATTAATTACTCACCCTCATGTTGTTCCAAACCCATAAGAGCTTCGTCCATCTTTGGAACAAAAATATCTTCTGAAGATGAACGAAGGTCTTACAGGTTTGGAACGAATTAATGACAGAATTTTTGGGTCATTTTTGGGTGAACTGTCCCTTTAAATAGGTTAATTAAGGTTTATATGTGCTAGATTGGAGCTGCCAGATTGCTTTGTTTCAAATGATCAGTAAACATCAAGCACAAAAGCGGCACTCAGTGTCTGAATTTGCTCACTTGTTTTCATTCACTCCTTCATTGCATTATAATTTGAGGACTAATGTAAGGAATGTTTTTCTGTTGTGAATAATTCAGTCAACTGATTCATTGAGTCGTTTATGACCGAAAGTAATTAGATTCAGTGTTTCAATTAGGTCACTTGTTGTGTGTACATGGTCATCTTCTTTCATGAATGAGATGCATCGTTCAGAATTCAGCAGCCAGATGCCTTTCAGTGTTGCCACTCCAAAACGCGACTCGTTTAGTGAATGGGGCGTATTCTGTATATAGATTCAACCAATTAAATGCTCCTTCACAGCCCGCGTTCAAACGCTATTGCACTGTAAAAAATCCAAATAACAAAATGTTGGATGGGCAAAAATATTTAAGTTGAACTAATTTTATTGCTTGGGCTTAGTTGAGAAGACATATTATATTAAGTCTACACAAATATATTTTAAAAACATTAAATGAATGGTATTTTCAAATCCAGTCAACATTCAGAATGCTAAATGTTGACTAAACTAATAAGAACAAATCCAGACAACACTGAGATCATTCTGCACGTGCACACGCCTGAGTGACTTCGCGGGAGAAACAGCGCCGCCATCTTGTCAAGCTCACGCGTCAGGTAAGAGCCACTAAATAAATGTTATTTTTTAGACTAAATTTAACGAGAAAATCATGCAACATATTCGATTTTTTTTTTTTGAGTGGACATTTAGAAAGTGGTTTATGAGTTGTATATCCGAAGAAAAGTGGATATAAGACAGTGTATGTCAAGTTCAGGCGTCAGGTAACTTAGGTCAAGTTCCCCTTCGAACGTCCACTTCACGTTATGTATGGGGAAAACTCCTGTTTTACTCTGTACTGAAGCCTGATTTGTCCACGTTTGTGTAGCTGCACAAACCAATGGCGCTTTAGTCCGTCAGAAAGGGCGGAGCCGACCACTATATAAGTCGGCTCGCAGCGCCATACATCAGATCATTCTCCTTCAGCGACGAGGATCATCTCTTCGCTGACTCTGGAAGAAGCCGAAAATAAGCCTTGGAAGAAGTTCCAGCTCTGCTCGCCGCCGTTGAAGACGCCGAAGCAGCGTCGCGACGCTTTCCCTGCGGCATCCGGCACCTCGGAGCAGACTAGAGCAAATTCCTAAAGAGCAAATTTCAGCGCGCGTTGTTGCAAATGTCACGCCGCGAGTGTGGATCGTGCAAGGGGCACTTGCACGAGGAGGACGGTCACAGCGAGTGCGTCGCCTGTTTAGGCAGCGCCCACACAGAGGCCGCGCTCGCTGATGGCTCATGCTCTTTTTGCGAGAGTATGAGTCTCTCCTGTCTTTGCTCGCAGATCGCCTTTTTCCAGGAAGCCAGTCCCTCCCGCCCAGCCCTCCTGTCTTCTTGCTCTCCTAAGAGGAAGAAACAACGGGGCAGCGGATCCTTCTCTGCGGGCTCGAGCGGTGTAACGTCGGCCCAGTGCCTGCGTGCCCCGCCCTCCCCGCGTCCTCTCACGCCGGTTTGCTTCACACAAGAGGACCAGCGCCCCTCCTCGTTTGCGAGTGGTTTGGTCTCATTCGGCGCTTCTGAAGAGGACATTAATATTGAAGACGTCACCGCCGACGACTCCGTGTCCTTGGCGGCGTCTGATGCAGAGGAGTGGGGCGATTCTGGTAAGGAACCCGAAACCATTCCCCCCTCTCAAGTGCCGAGCCCGAAGCTGGACGCCAAGCTCATCCGCGTACTCGCTAAGGCGGTGGAGGACCTTGGCCTCGAGTGGTCAGCTCCAGATGAAACCGCCCATGGCCTTCTTGACGAGTGGTACCTGCCGGGAAGCCGTCAACACTCCTCTCGCTAATGCCCCGCCCCATTCTTTCCTGCAGTTCACGATGAGCTCACCAAGACATGGCGCGCCCCCTACTCGGCCCGAGTGAACCCCTCTACTGCAGCAGCTCTCACCACTGTGAACGGTGCTGAGGAAAAGGGGTACAGCAAGCTTCCCCCCCTGGAGGAAGCGATTGCTGCATGTCTGTGTCCGCCATCTGCCCTCGGCCTGAAGGCCCATGCAGCACATCCCTCTAAGCCCTGCAGGACCACCTCAGTGATCGCCAACAGGGCTTATGCAGCGGCCGGCCAGGCCGGCTCGGCGCTGCACATGATGGCGATTTTACAAGTGTTTCAACTTCTCCGCAGCTTGGATAAGTCTGGCCAAGAGCACCAGGAGACCTTCAAAGAGCTGCGCACAGCGACTGCGCACAGCGATCACAAAGGCGACAGCACAGGCGATCGGCAAGACCATGGCCAGTTTGGTGGTGCTGGAGCGCCATCTATGGCTAAATCTGACTGAGATCAGGGACGCCGAGAAAATGGCCTTCCTCGACTCACCGGTCTCGCCGAAGGGGCTGTTTGGTCCTGCTGTGGGTGGATTCACAGAAAGGTTTTTGGAGGCTCAGAAGACGTCGCAGGCACTGCGTCACTTCTTCCCTAAACGCCCTGGCCCCGCGGCTGTGGGACGCCAGAAGAATCCTGATCCCGCTGCACAACCTGCAAAACCAGTGCAGCCTCAGCCCCAATGAAGATCAGAGCCTGGGCTGCAACAGCGCTCTCGGTCGACGAAACGCTTCCCTTTCCCGAAGCGCCAGGGTCCCCGCCCACGAGTTGTGCTGGACCCCGAGCTGCCGAAACCGTCCTGATGCGCTAGAGAGGAAGAGGAGGGCTCCCGTTCTCGCCTCGGCTGGAACGCCCCGAAAAACAGCTCGCTTTCACTCTCCATCCCTCCGAGCTTCTCTGAGCGATGGAGTTTTGTTTCCAGCGGGTCACGTCCTGCAGGTGCAGCGCGTACCCGAATGTTTTACCGCTGTGATAGCAGACCCACATACATTAAAGAGCAAATTTCCTTTTCATACTCTCGCACGCTCTCACACGAACGCAAGCTCCCTGTCTTCTCAAGGTGAGCTCACGTTTGAGAGAATAAATCCTCTCGCCTCCCATTTCTCGGCCTGGGCAGCCATTCCAGGAGTGTCGAGTTGGGTTTTAAAAACAATTCAACGAGGATACTCGCTACAGTTCGCTCGCAGGCCGCCTCGCTTCAGAGGCGTCGTTCAAACTTTTGTTCCGGACAACGATGCTATTGTTCTCCGGCAGGAGGTGCTGACGCTGCTTGCAAAAGGCGCTGTGGATGTAGTGCCCCCGGCAAACAGCGAGTCAGGCTTTTTCAGCCGCTACTTCCTCGTTCCAAAGAAAGACGGTGGGCTCAGACCCATTTTGGATCTCAGACATTTGAACCACTCGCTAATGCGCCGGTCGTTCAAGATGATGACTATCAAACAGATTCTCGTGTACATTTGCCCCGAGGACTGGTTTTTGACTGTGGATCTGAAAGACACGTACTTTCACATCCACATAACCCCCGTCACAGACCGTTCTTGAGATTCGCGTTCGAGGGAGTGGCCTATCAGTATACAGTCCTTCCATTTGGACTATCCCTGGCCCCACGCACTTTTATGAAGTGCATAGACGCGGCTCTCACCCCTCTGAGACAGATGGGAGTCCGTGTGTTAAATTACCTCGACGACTGGCTGGTTCTAGCCAGATCAGAACAGGAACTAATAGCTCACAGAGAGCTATTACTCAGCCACTTAGAACACCTCGGGTTGATCATCAACCCACACAAGAGCCAGTTGTTACTCAGCCAGCAAGCTGTCTTTCTGGGGACGATTTTAGACTCTGCCAAAATGCGGGTGTGGCTTACGCCGGAACGATCCCTGATGATTCAGCGATTGGCGGCTTCCCTCAAACCGGGGATGTCACGCCCCCTGAGGGTTTTTCAGAGGCTGCTCGGCCTTATGGCTGCCACTGCCTCTGTGATTCCTCTGGGCCTGCTTCACATGCGGCCCCTTCAGTTTTGGCTAAAAACCCGTATCCCGCCCCACGCCTGGCGCCTGGGGCGGTTTCCTGTCAGGGTTGACCACTGCTGTATCAAGGCCGTGGCCCCCAAGAAGACCTTTCATCTGTTCCAAACAGGAGTGAGGTTAGGCCTGGCCTCCAGAAGGAAAGTGATCACAACAGACGCGTCCAACTCGGGTTGGGGGGGAGGGCAATCCGGCACTTGGCTCCTGGTCAGTTCAGGCTAGAGAAAACTGCCTAGAGATGTTGGCGGTTTTCTTAGCCCTGAAAACCTTCCTTCCAGCTATGAAGGGTCACCATGTTGTTGTCCGGTCGGACAGCATGACGGTGGTGGCTTATATCAATCGCCAAGTCGGCCTCGGATCTCTCACTCTTTACAGGATGGTTCGTCGCCTCCTTTTCTGGGCACAAAAAGAACTCCTCTCGCTAAGGGCGGTTCATGTGCCAGGCAAATTGAACCTTGGTGCAGACATGCTGTCCAGAGGCAATGTAGCCCGGGCGAGTGGGCGCTACACCCTCAGACGGTTCAGGAGATCTGGACAGTCTTCGAGAGGGCAGAGGTCGACCTCTTCGCCTCAGAAGACAATTCTCAATGCCCAACATTTTTCTTGATACAGCGAGATGCTCTGGCCCAGAGCTCGTTTGTATTCCTCAGGTCGTCGGGCGGGTCAGGGAGACCAAGTGTTCCCTCCTCCTGGTGGCCCCGCCCTGGAGAAACCAGGCTTGGTTTTCAGAGCTAATGCAGCTCTCAATAGCAGCCCCGTGGCCCATTCCACTGAGGAGGGACCTTCTCTCGCAGGCGAAGGGCTTGATTTGGCATCCCTGTGGAGCCCTCATGTCTGGTGCCTCGACGGGAGTCTATTCGGCTCCCAGCGAGAGTAAGCAGTACCATTTTAGAGGCGAGAGCGCCGTCCACGAGACAGCTCTACAGCCAAAAAAGGTCAGTCTTCCTTCGTTGGTGCAATTGGACCCGGTTTTGTGTGAAGTGTCCTACGTGCTGACTTTTCTACAAGAGCTGCTGGATAAGGGGCGCGCCCCCTCCATGCTCAAAGGATACGTGGCAGCCATCGCGGCGAATCATTCTCCCGAGGCTGGCCATTCAATAGGCAAAAACGACTTGGTCGTTAAATTTCTGAAGGGCGCAAGGAGGCTGAATCCTCCTCGCCCCCAGACTGTGGCATCCTGAGACTTGTCGTTAGTCCTGCGGGCCTTGAGAGGCCCCCCTTTTGAGCCGCTCAGCTCAGCTGACCTGCGGCCGTTATCGCTTAAAATGGCCCTCCTCCTTGCTCTGGCGTCGGTTAAGCGAGTAGGCGACTTGTCTTGAGTTCAGACCTAATGACTGTAAGGTCATTCTGAAACCAAGGCACGGCTATGTTCCTAAGGTGCTCTCAACTCCTTTTAGAGCTCAAGTGATCTCACAATTGGCGCTCCCCGTTGCAGACGGAGAGCAGGGACCGAACACGCTCTGCCCTGTCAGGGCTCTGAGAGTGCACCTGGAACGCTCTAGGCTGTTTAGACAGTCTGAGCAGCTGTTTGTTTGCTTTGGAGGCCACCAGAAGGGACTGCCGGCTACAAAGCAGAGACTCTCTCGCTGGATGGTTGATGCGATAGCCTTGGCTTATGCATCAGAAGGTTTGGAATGCCCCATTGGTGTGAGGGCCCACTCCACAAGGGGAATGGCCTCCTCCTGGGCCTGATCCAGTGGAATATCTATCAGTGAGATCTGTGCGGCAGCCAGCTGGTCGTCGCCGTCCACATTTGCCAGATTTTATAACTTAGACATCCCTGCCTTCCCTGCGCGAGTTCTGTCTGTTTAAATGTCTCACTATCCCCCTTGGGTGAAGTGGTCATAAAAAGCTCTCAGCTATAGCTTGGGGCGAAACATGCTCAAGTTTTAAGGGGTCCTTTTAGTGCTTCGAGATTGGGCTCGCAAAGCAGGATGTCCTGTGTCTGCTCATAGTGCGGCGTGATTGGATACTTTCCCCATACAGAACGTGAAGTGGACGTTCGAATGGGAACGGTCCGGTTACTGACGTTACCTCGGTTCCCTGAGATAAGGTGAATCGATGACTGTCGCTTCAGTCGAATGATCTGATGTATGGCGCTGCGAGCCGACTTATATTGTGGTCGGCTCCGCCCTTTCTGGCGGGCTAAGGTGCCATTGGTTTGTGTAGATACACAAACGTGAACAAATCAGGCTTCAGTACAGAGTAAAACAGGAGTTTTCCCCATACATAACGCTCGTTCCCTTATCTCAGGGAACCGAGGTTACATCAGTAACCGGAGCGTTTGTCAAGTTCAAGTTCAGGCACTGAATACTTAACGTTAGGTTGACTTTATCAAAACGTATATTTAAAAGGTGTAAATGTTTTATTTAAAACGTATATATTTATACACAAACGTACATCATATATAAAAACATCGAATAAGCGTTGTATTTGTCTGAGGGAAATTTAAGTGAAGACAATGTGGTCTTTCACCTTGTTTAATCCATAAAACACTTAATATCAAAAGTTGTGTTACTATAATGAATTTGAATACAAAATGAATGCTCATTTTGGCATGTTGCAGGGGCGGATCTAGAAAATAATTTTTAGGGTGGCAAAGGGGTGGCATGGGGTCTACGAGGGGTGGCAACAACCAAAACAAGCCCCCATGCATACTTTTTGGGGATTTATTGTCTGACATGCACAGTTGTGTTCACAAATATTGCCTTACCATTAAGTAATCATCCATACTGTTATAATAAAAAATAAAATAAATAAATAAATAACAACATTTCAATATCCATCATGGCACCAAGTCAATACTATATAAAAAACTTCAACAGGTTATAAATGTTTCTGAGCTTGTATCATTAAAGAAGACATGCGGTTCTATTAATATTACATAGGCTACTTAGATGGTATAAATCACGTTTTAGTGCAAGTTTAAGAGCAAGTTTAAGAGTAACACTTTTGAATTTACATTAGAAAGAAATACAATAATATCAAAGTATTGAAACTGGATCAGTTTTGAAAACAATGTTTCATTTTCTGTTATTACCAGTGGTGGGAATGTCTGTAATCACCCAGAACACACTATCAATAGTCTAGCAACACCCCAGCAACTGCATAGCAAGAGCCTAGCAACCACCCAGAATATCCTAGCAACCAACTAGCAACACTTTAGCAAACATCTAGAACATCTAACTGACCAAACTATTTATGTTTCTTAAACAAGACGGTAACACTTTAGAATACTGTTCCATCATTAATGAATAACTACACAAGAACACATGAGTAACGCAATATTAGCACTCTAGTAACAACTAGTAACTAACAAGAAACTCTGATTAATGAATTAGTAAGTGATAGTGCTTAGTCGAATGTGGTAGTTCACTATTAGCTAATCAGTAACTGTTATTTTTTCATACCTCCCTAAGAACAACTGTATACAGGTTCATAATTAATATGAATAATACATAATGTACAATTACTTCTAAAGTAAAGGTCATGGTAACCCACTAGTAATGACTCAAGTATTATGATTCCTCAGAAGGAATTACTAATTATTTGGATCAGTATTCTAAAGTGAAAATCATGATAACTCCCTAGTAATGACTGAAATCATTGTAAGCTTTTGAGAGTTTTGTAAAGTATTTGGATAGTAAGTATTCAGGTTTCAGGTGGTATTACATCCTTCTAAAGGAATTACTCATTTTTTGGATCAGTATTCTAAAGTGAAGATCATGATAACTCCCTAGTAATTACTGAAGTCATTGTAAACTTTTGAGGTTTTTGTAAGGTTTTGGTTGGTAATCCATTTTGCTAGATTTGGTAGCACTTAAATCATTACTAGTGGGTTACCATGATCTTCACTTTAGAATACTGATCCAAATAATTAGTAATTTCTTCAGAAGGATGTAGTAACACTTGAGTCATTACTATCCAAAACCTTACATATACCTCAAAAGCTTACAAGGACGTCAGTCAATATTAGGAAGTTATGATGCTTTTCACTTTAGAATACTGATCCAAGTAATTAGTAGTTCCTTTAGAAGGATTTGGTAATTCTTGAGTCATTACTAGTGGGTTACCATGATCTTCATTTTAGAATTAATTGTACATTATGCATAATTCACATTAATAAAGAACTTGTATACAGTAGTTCTTAGTAGTTCTCCAGGATAGTAGTTATTGATTAGATAATAGTGAACTACCAGTTTCAACTGAGCGCTATTACATACTAAATCATTAATCAGAGTTTCTTGTTAGGTAATAGCAGTTACTACAGTGTTAATAGTGCATTAGTCACTTGTTCCTGTAGTTATTCATTAATGAAGGAACAGTATTCTAAAGTGCTACCAACAAGACTTTAAGACAAGCCAGCATAAATTTGTCTTTCAAACTTTTCAATCTAGATATTACAGGTATTCTTAAATGCTTACACACAATTCAAATACACAGATGATTTTCCTGCTCAGTGAAAACTCATGAGATCAATAACACTTAACAAAAAACTCTTATTAGGATTCAGGAATTATTTTTGCAGCTCAGTGTCTATTACAGTATACAACATAAATTAAATTACAGATAATAATAATTCCGCAATGAACTTTTGGGAACAGATGATTTTTCATTTTACTACTGTAAAGTAATCTTGCAGTAGATGAAAAACACTAGAAAAGTTCAAATACCAAAGAATTGTATATGAACTTGTATGCACCACAATATAGTACAGTAAAAAAAATTAAAATATTTTTTTTTTTTTAAAAATGGTAAATTCAGCATCCTCTGCACATTTGGTCAAATTTCATTACGGTATACAGTACTATAGCAGTTTCCTGGTCTCCTGACACAAGACTATGTCTCTAGGCAGTCATTTCTCTGTTGTGCAAACATGCAGTACACATAAAAAATTGTTACAAACAAAATTTGACAGTCTCACGTTTGAAGGTGTACAACATGTGCTACAGTTTACTGTACATATAGAATAGTGAAATTTCCATCATCTAATGTACTGTTACTGTACTGTAATTATACTGAATGTATAAGTATAAAACCCATGTATATTATTTGTTCAGCTCTCTCCTCTCTCCGTTGTTAGGATGCAGAGATTCTGATTGGTGTAATCAGTTTTGCTACCTAATGTTTCACTTACTTATTGTTAAACTTTTTGAGAAATGTGTCTTTGTTTTGAGAACTGAATTAATGGTTTGGGAAAATGGGCCAACTAAAATCAGCTATATTATGTTAACAATCGAGAAAACTGCAATACAAGATTCTTACCTAACTCTGCTATTAGTTTTCGTGGTCGGCATCTTCTTATTGGTTTCATGTTATTGTTTCGTCCGATATGGCAGAAAGGCCTTTATCCATGATGAAAGTGGAGCGAGCGGTCGGAGAATCGGTTCACCAAACAATTACGGGATGAATCTCAGACATATCCGGACGGGATTAGATTTCTCAGAGGACTTCTGAATAAACCGAGAAGCAGTATCTGATTTACGAACAAATGTAAAAACAATTCGTTAGTGAACAGGCTGCGCTTTGTGGTTTTACCTCAAAAAGAAGCAGTTCATAAGAGTCATTTGTTAATGAATCCGACTACACTGGGCGCGCCGCGTGCGCGTGCAACCATCGTGCACAGTTTAGTGAAAGACTTGTTTTTTCCCCATTATTTTCCATTACGCTGTCATCGCCGCAGCTGAAAAGTAGCACATGAAACACTGCTTACATTTATATTTTATTCTGTGATAATTCTGGGGTGGCACAGCTTTTTCTTAGGGTGGCAGTTGCCACCCCGGTAGATCCGCTGTCCTGACATTTTATCCTACCCGTCAGATTTTCCTACCAGGACTTATTGCGCATGCGCACATCAAAATTGCGTCCTTTTTCTCACGCTGAACAACAACATTTAATGTATCTGCATTAATGTATAGGTAAGTTTAGGGTTGGGGTAGGTGTAGATGTTAATAAAACACAATCTAATAGGTAGAAAAAATTATTTATTGTTGGTTTCCGGTAGCTGTATCCCTTCTAGCCACAACCGCGAATATAACACATAATTACTCCATTTGCATTACTGTAAGGGTAGGTTTAGGGTTGTGGTAGGTGTAGACATTAATAAATCATAATTTGACAGGTAGCATTTTTCGTTGTCCAATTGTACTACCTACTGTTTTAATGGGAGGTAGCAAAATCTGACAGGGTAGCACAAATCGACAGAACACCGCCCCTGGCATGTTGTATGATATTTTTTTTTTGTGTTTCCTTGACGTGAAAAGATATGAAGAGATCGCGCGCGGTCTTTCTCTCTTTTATAAGCCGTTATGCTTAATATGACTAACTTTAACCGAAATCTATGAAACGTGTAACTTAATGTAAACCACAGTAATATGCTCATTTGAAGTTAACATGGGCACGTTGAATGGGTTTTTGCTAGGGATGCATCGATCCGATACTCAGTATCGGTATCGGCTCCGATACGGTCATTTTCTGCGGATCGGGTATCGGTCAGAAGAGACCGATGCAAATCCGATATTGTGCGTATACTATACTGTGTTATTGTTAAGCTCCACGAAAGCACAAAACATTATAAAGCACAATAAAGTCAAAGTCCAAGTGTTCTGAAGCCATTCCATAGTTTAATGTAGATGAATATTTAAGTCATTAAATTCAAGTTCACGTAAACTCTTCTCTCCGCTGCGTCTGTCTGTCATCCTCCATTCAGCATTCAAACTGTGTCACGTTCGGTTACGACAGTCAAGACGATGAAACTCTCTCCATGAGCGCACAATAACTAAAATTTAAAACTGTTAAAAGAAAAAGCTCAATAAACCATCGCACAGATTTAATAAGCTACGCATCAGTATCTCTTTCCTTTGTGCTTTGAACTTCTTTATGCGGAGCTGAGCGCTGTGAGTCAGTGCTGGTTCAAGCGCATCATTCTGCGCACGGGAAGCGCATAAGCGCTTTGTGCCGCTCTGTATTGGAGCTTTTCGTATTATAATGCTATTGCGCAATGAAAGATTATTTATAGCGTTTCTTGTTCTGTCCTATCAAGTCCTATCAATTAATAATCTAATGTATAGCACAGTAATGGAGGCAGCATGATAGATAGGTCTCCTCTATCTATGTTGCTGCCTTCATTACTGTGCTAAGAAATGTCTTTTAATTTAGTAGTTTATATTTATAAATAAATACGTTTACTTGTTGTATTTTACAACAATACAAAGAGCAATGTGTAATATTTTACCAGATTTAGTCCTTCACATATGTACTTTTATTTGTTCCCCACTAAATAATGTTATTTCACTAAATGTTTAGATTTTATAAAATTGTGCACTCTAGAATAACTTTTGCTGCTAAATTATCCACTAACCTAGTTTATAATAATATTTTTGTCATAGATTATGAATGGACCCGTTTACACCTGGTCATTTTATGCGTTTTCGCTGATCGGATATCTATCTGATTTGTTAAAACGTTTCCATTTACACTTGGCCACATAGTCGCAAAACAGATATAAATCCGATCTTCAGTTCCCGCGCTATATTTAAATTTAACGAAGTTCACGTCAACGAAATGGAAAGATAAGCGCTGCATTTTATTAATTATCAACTCATTTCAAGATCAAAGACCACAATAGGAGAGCATGCGGCATCAGCACTGGTAAGATAAGTTTGTCTTACTACTTGTAATGAAGATGATTGTGTGTTGAGCGTCTGCGTCTTTCTTTAAGTTTCATTCGCGGCAGTTTGCGCGTCTGCTTGCTGAAGAGATATATGGAGCGAATTTTGTGCAGATATTCATCAAACAAATCCAGTGTTTTGCAAATAAACACAATCTGCTTTGCAAAGAAAAACTCGACTTTCAAACAAACGTAAACTGATTTGCAAATATAAAACTCTATTTGAGAGAAAATGCAGAGTTATGGACAAATATGTATTGTGTGTTACAACTGTGAGACTCATTTGCCTTTTTATGACGAAATGTGACTTGATTTTCTCACAAATGCATGCAGGCGGATTTTCTCACATGTGTGCAAACAGATTTTCTCACAAATGCAATCCAAAACAGAAGATAGCGCTGTTGGTCAATTTACGCTACACCTCTTTAAACACCTCTTTACCTTTTCAGGGAATACAGCAGACCAACATGAGTGGAGAACAGGTGAGTTTCTGTCTTACTATGTCTATAATTAACCATTTAGCCTAGGTGTTTTCACAAAGCGTCCCCACTACAATGTTAGTGAAATTCACAATAAGTGCTGTAAAGTTGTTAACATGATTGATTACTTCAAAAATCAGTAGTGACATGGCTAAACATTTAAGTAGGTAGTCTTTCTCTATAAAAACTGATCCATTCTCTGTACCTCTTATCCTCTGTTGGATTGTGGGATATAGAATATATAGGCTACATATGTTGATTCAATTATTTAACATTCAAAACAATGCAGGGGTATAACAATATATTGTGTCACGATATATAGTAATTTTAAAATGCAAATGTATTATGGATAGCGACAATATTGTGTACCAAAAACAAAAGCTTAGACAATTTAATTTAGTAGCAGATATAGTAATATCACCCAAGAGGTCATTAATTATTAAGAAAAAAAAAATTGAAAACAAATCCCATTATTTAGTGCAATATCTAAAACTTTTTAAATGTTATAACACTGTGCAATCATTTGTGTCTAAAATAATTATGTAATTTTGTAGCTAAGCAAAATGATGAATATTTCTCTTCTGGTGTCACTCTTGTCCTGTGAATTGGGGAGAATTATCAAGTTCACGCTGATATAATACTAAATTCAGCGTTTTAATAAACAGTGGTTTACCAGTATTTCAGAATGATTTTAACAATGGAATGATTAGAAAATAATCTTTGGGGTCGAAGACCGTGGGTTTTGTCACGTTTTCGTGATGACCACGAAAACAACTAAAAATACAGATACGAGTATTGCATAGTTTTAAACTGCAAAGGTTCTACTTTTATTTGTCTATAGTTTTAATAACAACAGAACAATGTGCTTTTGTAAAATAAAGAAAACAAACAGGATGCGTTCTCTGCAGTCTCTGGGAATTTTCTTCATTGGCACATTAAAGTTGGTTTTACTATAGTAAAAGTGTGGTAACCATGTTTTTTTTTTTTTGTTGTTGTTTTTTTTTTTTTGCAGGTTACCATTTCTGTAATGGCAGCTTTTCTGCAAATACCATGGTATTTATTTAGTAAAACCATGGTTAATTGTCAAAAGGGATATCGATGTTTAGATAATATTTCGGTACATTTATGTAGCTGAATCACAATAAAGCTCATCTGAACGTAAACTAGTTTGATTATAGTAGCCTATTTGTAATTAGTTTAGCATACTACTTTCAGTAGGTTGTCTATGTGTAGTTTTATACTCGTTTAAACTTTTACTGCAGAGGTAGCCTACAACATTTCTCTCCACTTTAGGCTATGTCTCAACATATATAGCAGAATGACAATAAATCTTAATTGACCTAACGTAAAAATAAAGTCCATTTTTGGTACACAGTTGTCGCTATCCAAAATACATCAGCATTTTAGTATTACAATATATTGTGACAATTTATTGTTATACCCTTGCATTTTTTTGAATGTTGAACAATTGTATCAACATATGTAGCCTATATATTCTATATCCTGCAGATGGTGTCTATATGGGTATAATTCTATAGAGGTACAGAGAATGGATCAGTTTTTATAGAGAAAGACTACCTACTTAAATGTTTAGCCATGTCACTACTGATTTTTGAAGTAATCAATCATGTTAACAACTTTACAGCACTTATTGTGAATTTCACTAACATTGTAGTGGGGACACTTTGTGAAAACACCTAGGCTAAATGGTTAATTATAGACATAGTAAGACAGAAACTCACCTGTTCTCCACTCATGTTGGTCTGCTGTATTCCCTGAAAAGGTAAAGAGGTGTTTCGGGTCTCGAGAGACTAGCGTAAAACACCGCCATCTGCTGTTTTTGGATTGCATTTGTGAGAAAATCCGCCTGCATGCATTTGTGAGAAAATCAAGTCACATTTCGTCATAAAAAGGCAAATGAGTCTCACAGTTGTAACACACAATACATATTTGTCCATACCTCTGCATTTTCTCTCAAATAGAGTTTTATATTTGCAAATCAGTTTACGTTTGTTTGAAAGTCGAGTTTTTCTTTGCAAAGCAGATTGTGTTTATTTGCAAAACGCTGGATTTCTTTGATGAATATCGGCACAAAATTCGCTCCATAGAGATACAGCTACTCGTCCGCGGCAATGCGTGTTGCATTAGCGCAGTCAGGGGCGGACTGGAGCCAAAAAGTGGCCCTGGACTTTTTGGCACAGAGCGGCCCACCAAGCCCGGTCCGCAACACACCGCACCACACCAAAAATGACTGGCATTCTTTACATTATAATTTGACTTTCCTGGTGTATATGCCAAATTGTACATTTTTTTAGAATTTTTATGAGGGACAGTTTAATATCACTATAAATACCTATATTATCAGTCCATATGACACAATGCTCTGGAATCATCTAGAAGACTTGAATAGTGCAGAATGCGGACTGTTTTTATGGTGCCTTTCTATTGGTCATATACAGTATTTCTCCTTTTGCAGGAGCTTCACATCTACCATTTTAAGGAATAGAGCTCCAATTGTGGAAAAGAGTATACTAATTATTTTGATGATGAAAAATACAGTAAACAGTACTGTGCAATATAATGTTACAAGTTGAAATAGCTGTCTTTATGCGAATATATAGTAAAATATAATTTATTGCTGTGATCCAAGCTGCATTTTCAGCTTCATTACTCCAGTCTTCAGTGTCACATGATCCTTCAGAAATCATTCTAATATGCTGATTTACTGCTCAAGAAACATTTCTGATTATTATCAATGTTGAAAACAGTTGTGCTGCTTCATATTTTTGTGGAAAATGTGATACCATTCAGTCTTGGGTAAGATTAAAAAAATATAAATTAATATTTTTTCTTCAACAAGGTTGCATTAAATTAATTTAAGTGACAGTAAAGAGATTTACACTTATTGCGATGTACTTATATTTGAAATAAATGCATATTTCAAATAAATGTTGTTCTTTAACTGAGAACCATTATAACAATAATAAAAACCGTTATTAATAATTGATCACAAATAATAACTGATAATAATTAAGCAGCACATTAAGCAGCATTAAATGATTTATGAAGGGACACTGAAGACTGGAGTAATGATGCTGAAAATTCAGCTTTGATCACAGAAATAAATTATATTTTAAAATATCCTAAATAGAAAACCACTCTTTTAAGTGTAATATTTCATAATATTATTGTTTTTACTGTATTTTTGAGCAAAGAAATGCAATCTTCTTTCAAATAAATAAATAAATAAATAAATAAATAAATAAATAAAAGCCTTAATTATTTCAAACTTTTAACCACCAGTGTGTATATAAAATAATGCATGTGAATTAATAAGCAACTTATTTTTATTAGGCCTATAATATAAATCACTTTCCTATGCACAGCACTCGAAAGCAAAAGTCTTCAGATTTACAGTGGTCTAGAGTAAGACTGAGATTGATTTTTTTAGATTTTTAAACATTTTCTTAGACACGTGAAATCACGGAAGAAAGCCTATATAGAGATATGTATTAACTCTTATCTCATGTCTGCTGAACACTGCTATGTTATGTACATTGTGACGAATAACGTAAATGGCATTAAAATCTGCGTCATTCGAAAAGGCCAGTGGTAGTTTGCATTCCTGAAAATTAATATCTGTCGTTTAACTTATTTTATTTTATTATTATTATTATTATTTTTTATCGCAAACGGTCGGCAAATATTGCTGAATTGTCTCGTCATGTTTAGCTGCTTACATCTTACCTCAGCTCGCATTCAAGTCGCACGCAGTTCAGCGTCTGTGAACAGTAAATCCCGCCTTCTACACTTTGATTGGCTATTTCTAAAATTTTGACATTGACGAGCGCTTTTGAGCCGCTGCACTGAACCGGAGCGCACTAAATTAATTAGAATTTTTGAATCAAGCCGCGCGGCCCATTCGTCTGGGCCGATGGAAGGATATAAGTACATATATTTACACAAAGGGCCGGTGTTGTGCCCATTTTCCACCCCTGCCAAATTATTACCCCCTCTCGTTGAAATCGCTACCTGATCGCCTAATCCTAACCCCACCCCTAATCCTAACCCCTCCCCCACACCTAACCCTAAACCTACCAATACTAGGGGGGTAGTAATCTGGCGGGGGTCAGAATTTGGCACAACACCGGCCCACATTGTACAGCGGCCCACCGGGAAAACTCCTGGTGCTCCAGATGGCCAGTACGCCACTGAGCGCAGTCATATCTGACTATAATGTCATATAGCCTATAACACGGTCTCACACGTTTATTATTTTTTACATTTTGGGAGGAGTAAAATTTACATATGTGGTTTCAACAACCAGATGCATTTACACATGTCCAGTTTCGTCTGGAATGCGGCCCAGACCACCTCCTGAAGTGGTTTGAGCGATCGGATTTATATTACAAAATGCATGAAGTGACCAGGTGTAAACAGCCCCTATATATTTTTTTCATGTTATTTTTCATTAAAATGAAGTTGTCTAGTAGATTGTGTTTAACACACAAAAGAGTGACACAGAAGTATGGAAATTCTACATTGATTAAAAAAAAAAAACTGCGCTGGTATCAGATCGGATCGGAATTGGCCGATACTCAGAATTTTCTGGATCGGATCGGATCTGAAAATATGGTATCGTCGCATCCCTAGTTTTTGCGTGTGTAATTGTAATTGTACAGTTAAGTAAAAAGACGGCAGTAAACAACAAGCCAGAAGCCACGGTGAAATGTCGCTCCTTTCAAACGGGGCGGATTAACGTTACACGGTGTTTCTGGTCTTGTGAAGGCCCTTCGGAAGAGAAGTTCGTCGTTGCGAACGAAAATGAACAACTGAATCGTTTCACAAGGCTGTTTAAAGCGTCTCAGTCAGTTCCCTAGATAGTGAATCACTAGATAGTGCACTGGGGAAGACCGTGGCTCAGTAAACACTGGGACAACTGATCAATCAATTTGTAAAATGTCACCACTGATTTTTATCAACAACAGGCAGGACCGTTACATTTTGATATTATTTTTATGCTATTTGAGGTAATTTAGCCCTATAATATGAAATGTGCATGTTCTATTACAAATCCAGTCAGCATCAATGCTCCCTGTTGTGCAATGGAAAAAAAAAAAAAAAAAAAAAAGGTTGCAACTTCTGTTTCATCACAAATTTAATTAACTGATACTGATACATTGTAAATGATTTAAAAGGCAAAATTTCATATATATATATATATTTTAATTAAAATGTACTTTTCTTTCTCCATCAGGGTGTGGCCAAAGGTTTCATTGGTGCTTTGTCATCATTGCAAGATTTCAGATGCAACCCAGTCAGTTCTCCCAAGGCGCCAAACACTGCACGTGACCAGGCTGCTCCACTGCAACTACATAGTGTGTGTACTTTCAAGACTATGAGTTTATTGTTTTCATTCCAGGTAATATGTGTAAATGTTTAGAGTTTTTACTACAATTATAATGTGCTTTACTGTTCTCAGTGGCATCTACACTAATATTAGTCTGTTTCATTCTTAATCCGTGGTGAATGTAGCCACCCAGATCCAGTCCGTATCCAGATCAGATGGTAGATCAGGACCTAGAGATGACCCCTACAGCCCTGAATGTAAGCGGAAACCACGTCAGCTAGATGAACTCCAGAGACAGATCCCCTCCGAAGACCTCGTTGGCCATCGGGACAAGACCACGAGAACCAGATGAGTCCTCTGCTCAATCTGACCTGTGTTGTAGCCTAGAATTAAACCACACCATGCTGGTTTCGTCTGGCCAGAGGAGAACTGCCCCCCGACTGAGTCTGGTTGCTCCCAAGGTTTTCTACTCAATTTCTGTCACCGATGGAGTTTTAGGTCCTTGCTGCTGTCGCCTTTGGCTTGCTTATTTGGGGACACTTGGCTGATTGTACAGACACTATCGGAAGAGAGCTGAACTGGATGATGTCAACACTGAATCACCAATGAACTGACTTTAACTGGAAAAATGACTTGTTAATGTCCTCTTGCATTATTGACAAACTATTTTCCTGTTTGACTCTGTAAAGCTGCTTTGACACAATCAGTATTGTATAAAGTGCTATGTAAATAAAGGTGACTTGATTTGATTTTCTATACTGTAACACCTGGGTCATTTAAAAATTTTTTTTTTACTTCTGCCTCATTTTAAAGATGTAATTGTGAACACTAATAATATTTGTAAATGTTTGTTTGCTAACATTTTGTTTAGTTTTTTCTTAGTTCATTAAACAAAGTTTAAACTGAATTTTGCAGTTGTGTTACAGATGTAATGTTTGTCAACTGGAGCTTTAAAGTGATAGTTCACCCACAAATGAAAATTTGCTGTTAATTTACTGACCCTTAGGCCATCCAAGATGTAGATTACTTTTTTCTTCATTCCTGTACGTTTAGTTTGTATGAAAAATGTTATAAATGGAGATTGTTATTAAAAAAAAAGGCTATTATGTGTTGTAAAGTGTGTGTTTTTAGTGATTGATAAACACCAGTTAATATTTTTTAATAATTTTGTTAAACTATAAAAATATATGTTTATGTAGTTTCCCAGCAATTTCTTATGCCCAAATAATAAATCTTAGTTGAGGTAACATATAAAACACATGGAGCAAATGGTTAAATTTTAATTGACATAACTTGCTGTAGTCTTCTAAATGTTTGACCAATTAAAACATTTTAGTTGAATGGACTATAAAACTAGTTCACTAAAGGTTGAGCCAACTAAAAAAATAACAATTCAGATAACACTTTGAAGTCAGAAATTGACTGAACGTAAAATTTCTGTGGAACTTGTTACTAAATAATTAGTTGAAACCGCTTGAAACTTTTTACAGTCTTCTGAGACAGGTAGACAAGGAGGCCTTCGGACCCCAAATTTGGAGATAAAAAATATGCCTGCTGTTCTCACTGAAAATTCTTGTCTTTTTCGGATAAGTGAACATTTCTTCCCCCCATATTTGTAGTACAAAATCTTTGTCATTAGTTCTCAGATTTTTTTTGAGAACTTTTGTTGAGCTGCACTATCTGTTTATGAAATAATAAGTGAAAATGTGAACCATTTCTCATACAAACTTCTCGAATCTAATAAAAACCCAAGCACTTAATTCATTGCGGCTGAACCATCATCTACCCTGTTATTTTACACTGAAGAGGTTAAATGCAGGTAAATTTATAAATGTGATGTTGTCACTTCACCACTTGATGGCGTCCTATTACCACTGCAGAACCCGGATTTGGAGCCTTTACCAACAAGTGTGAGGTGACTTGCTTAATGCTAACAAACCACAGTTACTACAGTTATTGTTACGAATGTAAAATCATTATGAATTATTATGGGATCTCCTTTATGCTTTCAGTTTCCAGCATTTGCCAATGCCAAGTTATCACAGTTGTAAAATAGCCACCGTAAATGTAGTTTACCACAGTACATTTCTATTCTGCTAGACTTCACCTCAGATTTCATGAAGTGTGTATCATAATGTATCAGTGTACATGGGATGTTTTGTTATCTTTCAGATAATATGATGTCTTTGGGCTATGTGAGCTGTGTGTGTTTCTGTCAGACTGGTCCACACCTCATATCCTCATCAGCTTGTGTCCTACAATGGTTGGAATCTATAGAGTTCATTATATGAACATGATATTTTTTGTCCGTTTAGCTGTTTTTGCTATCTATCAATAGGCCAGAGCCCAGAGCCTTAGGCCTGATTGTACAACTTATGACAGGTATATTTTTTTCAATATTTATTTCAGAACTTCAGAAAATTGACAAGCTCATTTAGTTTCAGACATGTACAGTTGATTGCATTTTGTCACTTAATCCTAACTATGCATTTTAATCCTTGTGTCACCATATATCATTGAAAGGCTTTTCAACCTATATGCTGTCTTTCTTGTCTCCAGTTTCCTGCCTTTTTTGTAGATTCTTTCAAAATACCCCTGTGGCTATCTAGGGCAATTATGTGTCACCTCAAATCCTTCAGTTGCGATTTGGCAACTCTTCTCTCATCGCCTTTGATTGCAGTGACAGCACGCCTATGAGCTCACCTGACCGTAGTGGGTGTGGCCTGCTATGATGCCACTGCACCTATAAAAACACCTAAACTCCGCCTCCAACAGCAACACAACCAATCATCTGTCAACACTCCAAATATGGAAAGGTTCTAACCCTTTAAAGAGCAGGTGAAGCATAAATAGCCTTTATTTCCTCCCGATGTGTGTAGAGTCTCTCTGTCTGATTCTGTAATGTTTCTCTGATTTCATTCCAGCTTAATGAAGCAGCAAAGCGGCTCACAATCGGAGACTCCAGCTCAAACAGCTCCAGGACTAACAGCCCAGGAGGGGTTTGGTTAAATGAAGTGTCTTGCATGGGAATTGAGTCAGTGGGGAGGGGTATCACTACAGTATTCTTTAAGCCTGTCAGTCATCAAAGCTGTCAGAGTGCAGTGGAGCAGACGATAGCTTCATGCTGCATTTGAGGGGTGTGTCGAGAGGAGCCCATGTTGAATAGAGCTGAGTGTCAGGGCTCAGATCCATTCATAAAGCAGGTTGGAAATGGAGAAAGAGTCCTTATAAACCATACAATGGGAGGAAACCTGCTTTACAACTGCGCTTATGTTATATGGGGTATTGCAGACAGATGCAGAATGGTTGTGACTAGAAAAACTGGCTTTGTTTAAACTATTTATTACCCGTATTTAAAGCATTTTAACTGCAGGCTAGTAGAGCAACTAGATGTTCTTATTTTAGCCTTACAGAATGGAACTGTTTTTTAACCCTTTTTTTTTATTTTGTAATCCTGACATGTGCTAAACAGTGATTGTAATGACACAAGGTTATAAACTAGGCAGTCAGATTAATTATACGCACAAAGGTTACTGAGAATAGTATAAAAAGGTTCTCATAAATCATGTTGATTTGTTATCTCTGCAAACATGTCCCATGAATATTAACCAAAGTATATTAGTTAATATTCAGTATTAGTTAAAGAAAAAATGACAATCTAGTCATGATTCGCTATTGTGTCATTTTGAACCTGTATGACTTATTTTCTTCTCTGAAATATCACAGAGGATATTTTTTTTATTTTTTTTTTATTTTATTATTATTATTATTATTTTTTTTGTCTGGTTGGACTTTTAGGACATTTCAGAGTTTTATTTAAAAAAAAATTGGTACTGTATGTATCCTCTCTATGCAACATGTTAGAGGGCATAGGAAAAGTGATGCTATGGTTTGCAAGATGGAAAACATACAATGCTAGGCTTTTCATCTTTAAAAAGTGTAATTTTTAATCCTGGGTTATTCTGTTCCATGTTTTACAGTGTTCATAACCTGATCTCATGAGAAAATGTTTTTATGCTGTTTTACATTTTAGTGACATTTTGATGAAAACAATTTTGAATGAGATTATATGAATGAGATTATATAAATTCAAATTCTCCATCAATTCACCAAAACGTGTTAGTAATACCCTTACCAGTTAAGTTCTGGAGCTGGGCTTAATAACCCAGGGTTAAATGTTGTTTAACTTAAAGGGTAAATGTGGCCTTAACCTTGGGTTTCAAAAAATGACTGTATCTAAGGTTTGAATGTAGTATAAAATAGTGTAATATTCATTTTCTTACTGGCTCCTTCATTTTTTTTTCTCCATATGAAGCCTGGTAGCTATATCGTTCGCCAGTAATCTAATTTTCAAAAGCCAAAACAAACAGCCACCTGTTTATGACAGTTTTTTAAAAACGGTGGACAGCTGTATCTCTCATTCTGGATGCTTGTTGCCGTTATGTAAACGGCTATTGCTTATCTCCCACTCAGCTTTGCATAACGTTACACAGAGGTTTCCCACACTGCTTTGCATTTTTACCAGGGTATTTGAGCAGCAGACTATTCTGTTTTCTTTCTCTATTTTGAGATAAGAGCAATAACTCTCCCCTCGTTTTTCTTTCTGGTTTATGTATCTTCTGTTAAATTTAGTGCTTTGCTGCTTGAGGGTGAGACTTCAGTGTAAACATTAAAGCAGATGCCAAGTGGTTGTCAACCGCTGTCACATCTCAGAGTGACTGTTACAGAGATGCAGCTCCACTGCTTCTGTGTGTGACAGAATAGATGAGGATGGGGAAGAAGAATTTTCACAAGCATGGATGGAAACCTTGTTTTATCTCTTCACGGTGTGATTTAAAGGAGGTGGACTCTTGTAGATAGTATTGTCAAAGCCTACTGCCTTGTGAAAATATCCCCAGTGTTCATGACACATTTAAAGAAATAGTTCCTAAGAATGAACAGCCATTTACATGTCATTCCAAAGTCATTCTTTCATCTGTGGAACACAGAAGGTGAAATTTTGTATAATCAAGTCAGTGAAAGTCAGTGAGTTTACCTTGAAAACTGGATCAGTCTGATTTGTGAGCAAATACAGTTTTGTGAACTGGATCAACTGACTCAAAAGAATAATTAATTTACAAATTCAACAAATGCTAATGAACCTGCGTAATGTTACTTGCGTAATGTGAGTAACGAACTCAGCGCTGGGTTAAATACAACCCAGCGCTGAGTAAAATATGGACGAACCCAGCGATTGGGTTCTTTTCACCCAGCGGTTGAGTTACTGCCCAGAAGGTTGGGTTAAACATTTAACCCAACTGTTGGTTGAAAACAACCCAGCATGTATTCCGTCCAATATTTACCCAGCACTGGGTTATATTTAACCCAGCATTTTTTTAGAGTGTAGAAGAAAAGTCAAGATATTCTGCAAAAAATAATTAATCTTTAGAACCAAAGCTATCATATATCTTTAAGAGGACTTGAAATAAAGCATAAGAATTGTGTTTACTACAGTGAACTACTGCATCCTTTCTGTAGTCTGAAAGTGCATGTTCATTGTAATTGATTGGAAATCAGTGTCATTAACACATCTTCTAAATCCATCCAAGAAAGAAAGAAAATTAAACAGATTTGGACTGACCCGAGTGTAAATATTTTTTTGGTTGAACTAAAGCCTGCCTCTGTCTGTTTGGTGTGTGGCTACTCTAAATAGGCATAACACTTTGGGTTCATTTCTCTCTTCCTTGCTCTGTTTCAGAATTCAAAGACTTTTCCAGACTTTTTTGAATCCAGAACTTGTAAACCACACTAAAGCTCTCCAGGTACTGTGCAGAAAGTGTGAATTATAGTAATGGCTCCTGGTAAGGAAGAAAATAAGTGCAGTTATTAAAATGAATAGCTGCCGCTCATCCTGCAGTCCAGACCCCAGGCAGGGGTGGAAAGCCAGGCCTCAACTTTCTTCCGTCTCATACCTACACCTCCATCACTGTTGTGTGCGCCTACCCATTGCACGTCAAACCTTCTCTCTCCGGACTTTTCCATAGTTGGTTTGGCTCAGCACGATGGCATGGTTAGGCGGTTTGCCAGGTACTTGATGGCCACAGAGTCCTTGGCCCCATTCTGCCTAACATCCCTAACAAGCTCCATAAGGCTGCCAAAGGACCCAGTTTGTTCCTAAAGAACAAATCCACCCCCAACTTTGGCCTTTGAAGTGGGAATATGAGTATTTGGTACAACTTGACGTCATAGAACCCAAAAGTAAATCTTGCCTCAATAGGCTTGATCTTTGTTTTTGTCTCCATTTTCCGAAACATTTCTCCAAATCTCTCAAAGTTCCCGTCACACACCATTTTTTTTTGTCCTAATGACAGATTCAAGCCGTAAGACATTAATCCTAACCCTTTAAGTTGAGCAGCTGTGCATGTAAGAGCAGGTAACAGATTTGCTTGTTCCGCTCTAGGCTATCCAAACGGTTGGTACCAAACAGCTGTACCGGTATGTTTTCTTTGATAGTCAAAAGGTCATGTAGAAAAGATCAGTTTACAATTTATTTTTCCCATATACTCGCAGATAATTTATCGAAGGAACTGCAGGAAGTCGTTAGTTTTCGTTCAGTTCAGTGGAACTAGAATAGCGTAAATATATTACAATAATAAAGATAAAGGTATCGGTTATGTTCTTAATGAACTACGGATGTGCGTCTCCTTCAAAGCAGCTGCTGGCTGTACAAACTTTATGATTAGTAACCAAGTTTTAAGTGTAATGGGTATGTGTGGTTTTAATAAGGTATTAAGGCAAACAGCTGGCAGTTGTGAGATCTATGCGTTTGTTTCCATCCAAACCAGCCCTTGACGAGAAATGATTTTCAGGAACTCTATTTACTAAAATGTGTGACTGTGTATCAACCGCAACGTTTCTTTTCTGTATGATTTCATTACAGTGCTCTGATCCTGATTTAATCCTGATTTTAGCTGCGTCCAGGAATGCATAGCAAGGTGGCGAGCGACGATGAGGCCTGGGGACAGAGTTACGGTATAGCGGTCTTGGCTGGGGTGTTTGGTGTAAGAGCACACCGCTGGGGTGTACGATACGGTGCGAACCGTGTTATTGCAGGTGTGTGTGCATATTACATCTGATTATGAAATATGTGAGACGTTTCACTACCTCTGTTTTTTCAACTGCTCGGTCGGTGTTAAAGTGGCCATTTGAGGCTTTAAAAAAAGCAGTGAAATTTCCGTTCCTCACACGAGAGCCATGGAGAGAGAAAATGTGTCAGAGTGCGTCTAGCTGTGAAACAGATGAGGTTTATTTTAAGAAATGTTTGCTGGATGACGACTGACTGCAGAGGTGCATTATGGATTCTAAAGGTGGGGTCACCTATTAACTAATCTCCAAGTCATGTGTGTTTGTATATAAACACTGTCTTTGTCCTTAATGGGTGTTAATAAAAGTTCATATACCTCTTGAACCAAACAGGCACAATATACTAGGGATGGGTCACAGTGGTTGACTAACTGTTCATCTAGTTCTTATTTTAATTCTTTTGTAGCAGTGCTTCAATGACCTTCCTTTAAAGCACCGTTGGTACAGTCACACACATACAGATAGATGTCTTTGACTGTTACGTTGTGATTGTAATTAGAACACTTTGTGTCATGTCCTGATGCCACGTCGGAATGCCGAGAAAATATTGAAGGACATAGAAAGCATACCAAGTATTCATTTTACTGCTCAAGTTGCCACCATTTTGGTTGTTTAAACGTGACATCACAGCGGTGAGCTAGTAGAAGCTGAAGCTCTCCGAAAATTGAGTTTGCAACCTTTAATTACAAGGTTGACGCAGGTGCAAATGTGTTTTTACAAGTCAGAAACTTTTAATTACAGTAATTCCAACATGATGTGAACACATCATTACTACTGATTACTCAGCTAGTCATTCACGCAAACCACCAACTAGTTGATTTCAAAAATCTGTAGTTTTGTACGTCCCTACAATATAATACAACATAAAGCTATTATTTACAAATCGCCTTTACTCATAGAGGGGGTTGGTTTTCATTCGCTGCTGTACAACTTGCTGAATTTCTTGCGGTCTAGGTGGTTTTCCTCTCTTAACATAGTAGTCCCAATGGGCTCATTGACTCTCCGTGGACCTGTAAAACGCACTGGAGCCACAGGAGCTCAAGCGAGAGGCTCATTTGGGTTTCTATAAAAAGTTTCAGATTGTAAAAAGCATGATTTAGTTCGGTAAAAAAAGACCATGCTTGCATTTGGCATGTTGTTTTTGGACCAGAAGCAAGTTTGAGTTTGGTTCAATGTTGGCTGTTTTGCCTAAAGACCGGGTCTTTTCTTGCTGTCACTCTGTTTTCTCTGAGCAACTTGTTGTGCATCATCTCATTTATTGGTTGTATTTTAACTGCTGACTACAATTTTTCGCATGCTTTTTGTCTTTGGTATCAGTAAAGTCTTCTACCCACTGCACAATTTTAGCAATCCCATAAGATCATTGCAGATCACACTGAGCAACATGGATCTAATAAACTTGGGTACGACATGCATGTAGACTGTACAATGATGACACCTATTGACTCGTACTCTACGACGCACGTTTCTATAGAAGAATAAAACATCATCAGCATCCGCTATTGGTAAACAAAAAAGCATGATGAATCACACTTTGGCAGTTCTAGTTTTTATGTGTACTGAGAAAAATGGAAGGGATAAGAGCTTGGGATAAGCAGTTTTATGTTTTAGCGGCATGTCGCATTTTTATTGGTTGGTCAGTAAACGTGGGTTGTAGCAGCAAACACACTGTGCGATGATCATGCTGAATTTCTGACACTGTCAGAAAACTATCGTAGGCTATCTTTGGTCGCAAGACCATGACAACAGCTGTCTTTAAACCTCTCTCACTGTACGACATAGAACCACCGATTAGGATTAATCGCCACGATTGTTTCACATTGCCAATCTTTCATTTGGGACAGCCGAAAATCATGTAGTGTGTCTCTGGCTTAATACTCAAGGAGACTACAAAACCGAAATGTTTTGAAACATGCACACCAATATTTAGGTGCACAATCATATAGGCCTTTTTTATAGGCCTTTGTGTGTGTGTGCGCGCATGGGACTTGTGAGGTTGTGATTTCTTCCATGTGAATGAACCACAGCTGTCAATAGGTTCTGAACAGTTTTATTGAAATTACACAATTAACTCAAGTATAATTGTTTCATCTGTTTATCGTTAAGATGGATTGACATAGAGTAAGCTGTGCATAAGCCAACTGATCTACTCATTGTAGATCATTATGACTATAACAGAAATCTTGTTTTGTTTTTGTAACTAAGGCTCTGAAACAGGCCTCTACGTTTGACTGCCAACAGTTGTGAGGCTTACCAGCCAATGAGGTGCTTTCCAGTGGGATTTGATTGGCTGACAGCTCGTCACCAGACAGAGAGAGCAAAGCCCAACTATATTATGATGTAACAGTGGGAAAACTCTTTTCAGATGGCTCACGCTCTCTCTTTTTTGAGCTTTTATTTTGTCATTGATAAATTGACTTGTAAACACACATGTGCACACACACACACACACACACACACACACACCCACCCACCCACCAACTGACATCTTATTAGTAAGCTTGCTACACCTTCTCATTCATGTTTGTTCTTGCATTTCTGAGATGTCAGTCATCTTATTTTCACCCTGATGAGAATGAAAGGGCTGAGAGCTATGAAAAAATCATTTTCTTATCAGAATTGTCATGTTTTCCAAACTAAACAACAATTAAAACAAGATAAATAAGTTTATACTCAAAACAAAAAGAAAAAAGGATATAAAAAAGGATAAAGGTTTTCCAGAAAACTCTTATCTACACATTAAATTGATCTTGATTTAAAGTTGTTTTTACTGAAAACAAGACAAAATACTGATGAAGAAAAATATTTTTACCAGTCTTAATGCTGCCTGACCTTGTTCTTAGTGTGATCACAGAAGATGTGGAAAATAATACATCTGAAAACAGTTAAGAAATAAATGTCAATCAATGAGCCATAGTCACAACAAGCAACAGGTGGTTAATTATACATGGTTTTATGACAGGAATATAAGGATAAAATTGTCCTAGACAAATGTAGCTACATGCTAAAGCAGCTAGCTTTAAGAATTAGGCCTGACTCTATGCTAGTATGTGTACAGGAATGCTTATAGTTGCTTAAGCTCGGTTTCACATGTTGGTGTCTTTCAAAATGTGTCAGAACATTGGTGTAACTACAAGGGCCGCTATTGTTGACATTAGCATATATTGTCTTTTATAGTACTTTTGTGTCAACTAAAAGGGATAGTTCATCATTTACTCACCCTCATGTTGTTCCAAACCTGTATGAGTTGAACATAAAAGAAGATATTTTGAAGAGTGCTGGTAATCCAACAGTTGATTGTCCCCATTGACTTCCATAGTATTACTTTCCCTAATATGGAAGTCACTGGGGACCAAATTTGGTTCTTTAAAGTTCTTCAAAATATCTTCTTCTGTGTTCAACAGGGTGAGAAAATTATGACAATGACAATTTTCATTTTTCGGTGAACAATTCCTTTTTAATCATGGCAGAGCAACATTTTAAAGAGTCTTGCTGAGCATGTTATGGGCATCTACCTAATAACACAGACATTTAGAGAAATATTTTGTAGTTTTTCTGTAGGAACACTTTTCAATGCTCATTTATTTGGTTCATTGATAGTTTTGTAACTCCAAGCATGTGGGTCATATTAGGGTCGGATATTGGTGGTCATATGTTTGTACTTAAGAAGATAGCGGGCTGATGCTCTTGACAGTGGCACAGTGGGTGGGTGGCTCTTTCTTCCCATGGGACCCTGTAACATATCTGAGAATGGCTGCTGTGTTCCAACCAACAGCAGCTTGAGCAGCGTGCGACCGACATATTCTCGGTGATACACACAGACGCACACACGCTGTATCGGGTCACCTCTACATTCAGCCCTCCTGGTCATCACGTTTGATGTAGGCTCCTCAGTTTTCCTGAGCTTCTGTTCTTTTTGCGGTCCTCACATTCCTCAGCCACATAACAGACCACCCGGTTTTCAGATCGCTTAGGTCTGCATATATCTCTACCGTGTCTTTCCCTCGACCCCTCGCCCCCAACCCTCAGGCCCATCTGGATTCAGGGTAACCTGCCCGTTCGCACAGCCTGCGTCGTGTTCAAAGTATACGTGACCGGTCTAACACTAGACATTGAATCTGTCCTATCTAGTATCTACGGTCTGGACAACGAGGGTCTGTTGTCTCCATTAAAAGGGATCAAGACCTTTTCAGTCCTGTTTGGGGTTTTTAGGGTCGGATTTGAGATGTTTGTGTCTGTAGATAGTGTAGCAAAAGTTGCTGCAATGATGAATTATGATGTCTTGATAAGGTTTGCAGGAATGTAACCACGAAAGATAAAGATGCGCACATCAATTTGTAACACGCAAATCCAAACAGTCTCATTCTCGAACCAAAACTTTTCGATAACATCTCAAAATATCAGCAGTTTTGGTGCTTGAGATGTTTTCATAGTCTCACCTTTGACTCAAGCCAGAGTTTATTTCCTTATATTGTGGACCAACGATCACATCCAGATGGATAATAACATCTAGTACACTCTCAAAATTTACAAGTACACACAACGTGACTCCTAAACTCTCAAATTTCTATATTTAGATCAACAGTGTCCAAGAGAATTCAGGAGGCCTGTGTTTTATTACTTAGCGTTCATAAGAAAGCTGTTTCCTTTTACACAAAGCAAAATAGCTGAGCTGTATATGGGAGAATTTATGGATGTCTGGAGCAGGTGTGAGATCAGAGGAGATTTAATGAGGGTGGTATAACCATTCCCGTGTTTGGTCAGATAAGACCGTGGCCATTATCTCATCGGTGCACCCTTTCAACATGACCAAAGTGTAGCCCGCTTGTGCGTAAGTTTTGTGATTACATAGTATAGTAAAATGTGAAGTTAGATGTTCAGCGGTTAAGTAGGATTTGTGGTAAGTGACTCGAAAGTTTCAGACCGCACGTCAGACTGGTGTACACGCTGGATCATTTGTTTGAAGATGCACAGTGTTTGTCCCTGTTGCTTTCTTTCGCTAGCCCTTTGTGTTTTGTTGTGGCTGTTTGCCTGACACAAACTTTGTCTCAGTTCTGAGCACTTGATGAGTCACCATACCTGAATGGGACGCACTCTGAGCATGCTGGGAAAAACAAATCACAGCAGTGCCTCTCACTTCCTTATCAGGTAGTGTTTCTCTTCTACCTATTGTTTTCTTGGCAATCAGGCCATCAAACCAGTAAGCACAAGCCTTCTTATAACCTCTGGGGAATCTCCTTTCATTACGGCTCATCCATTATTTCATCAGAGCGACTCGCTGATTGACAAGTGAACAAGCCAGAATGTTTGCTTGTAACAAAGGCTTTTTTCCACCATGCTTGCCAGTGATAATGTTTCTTAGAAAAGCGAGAAAAAGATTTGGAACAGACTGAACATCTCTATATGTTCCCAGGTCTTTACTCAACAGTTTCATGCTGAAGTGCATGTAAAACTTGGTGTGAGATCTGCCTTTAACTGGACGTAATTTGGGACTTTAAAATATTTTACAATAAGATTACCTTCAGCGGCTGCACAGAACTGGCTGTAGAGATTTACGAGCTGAAACGAGAGCCAGGGCCTGGATTCAATCCATACTGCCTACCGTACTGCATACTAGTCTTAAATACAGCATTCGATACTCAATGTAGTTTTGCATTGAACACATTTTAGTTCTAATAGAGAGAAAAGAAATTGCTGGATGCAAACAAAATGTTTTTAACTACTTATAGGTTTATTCAAAGTTACACTGGTATGCAGCTCCCACAGTGATTACCATCTCATGACAATGGAGTGCCGGGGAATCCCCGCCATTAGACATCTTATGAAGTCAATGAAATAAGTGGCGAAACGTAAAGTCCACATGCTCTTGAAAAACAAATTGGCCAGATATTCCCGTAAGCCTTCTGTTTTTAAAATGCTGAAGCAGAGATTTGGAGATACACTGTGAAGAATCCTGCTCTTTGCAAATATTTTTGTCGTTTTTTTTTCAGTTAAAATATCCTTAAACATTGAAACAATATACATTTATTTGAGAAGCACCAATGCATAAGGTATTAAGAGTTATTTTCAGAGAATGCATCTTTAATATATAAAAATAAGTATAGTTTATAGTCAGATTAAATAAGTTATATTCAAGTAGACATAGATACATATACATTACTGCATGTTTTACATGCTTTGATGGTTACTATGAAATGTGTACGTGTAGAAAGGTTTATAGCTTTACAGCTTGGGGGCACTTCTAAGTTTTGCATTGATGTCTATTCAGGGCAAAATACAGCAGTGTATTACCCCTGCCCATATCTTTACAACGATTCTGATATAGCTGAGATTATTGGCCCTTTATGCTCGGGAAAACTAAATGAGGATGTGTGGAGTTAAATAGGGTGTGGTGCACGTTTGTGGTGTCAGGTTTTCTTAGATTCCCCCATTCACCCTCAGGGAAAAAGAGAGATGGCAAGATACTAAGAAAAGCAGTGCAAATGACAAAACCATGCTCCAAACGCAATCCATTTCTCGTCTAACGTTCCGGACGCTCTATGTGTCCTCTACCTGTCTCATTGAGATATTTCATAGCCTGTGTGAAGAGCTGTAAAATGTGGAAAAAGTCATACATCATATTTTTGAGAACGCTTTGTTTCATCACTGACAAATTATTGTCATGGGCTGTTTTGAGGCCGTTTACTGAATCATGTGATGGAACTCTTTGCAGGACAAAGGTTGTGTGCTCAGCCAGTGTGAGAGATATAAAAGTGTTTTTAATTATGTCTGAGAGACTGACAAGAGTTTTCCTGTAGAAAAAGAGCTTGAAAACAAAACTAGTAACAGTTGATCCAGCAGGGGGCGATGTAACAATTCCCAGAGGAGATTTAAGGGGGGGATATCTCTCTTTGTAGACCATCAAGTGAAGTATATAGAGCTTTTGGCTTTCCATATAAATGACAAGTCTGACATTTTCATGCACATGATCTCAAATTTTGTAGATTTTATGTCTTATAACTCTCTTTCCACATGCACATACAGTTTCTAAATGTAAATTTCACTAAAAACATACCCCTCTTGACTCCTATACATGCTTCATAAATATGCAGCATCATAATTTCCTTTTTTGGCCTACTCTATAGTTATTCACGCAGTGACAATCTGCGTTCACAATCACAATCTGGGCTGTGCATTTGCTTTGTTCACCCTTCCACAGTTTACAATCTCAGATGAGAGGCAGATAAATGCGTGTGTCTGCAAAATCTGGTTGTTGTCTTAATGAAATAGTTTAGTAATCATTTACTGAACTTCTTATCATTCCAAGTGCATCTGATTTCTTTGGTGAAGCACAAAAGGAGGTATTTTGAATAATGTTCTGGTTGCTCTTTCCCATGTAACTACAGTAATGGTCTTCTTTTTGATGTTTTAAAAACTTTTTGAAAACTTTGGTCCCCATTTAAAGTATCTTAAACATGATCCATACAACTTCAAGGTTTTTGAAATCATGTGATAGCTTTGTGTGAAAAACAGACTGAAATTTAAATCTTTCCATTCCAGGGAGTTGTTATCCACTACGACCAGACCATTCAGTCAGTTTGTCATCGAGAGTAGGGGTGTAGCTATCGAATATTTTAGTAATCGAGTATTCTACTGAAAATTCCATCGATTAATCGAGTAATCGGATAAGAAGAACTTTTTCTTTATTAAAGAGCAATATTAAATATACAAGAGAAAATAAGACAGGTCTCTTAAAATGAACAAGTAATTTGTTTCCTTTTTAGAAAAATTAAAATTTTTATTGCTGAAATTGCATATATTAATAACTGTGAAAACTAAACCCATTTAGTGCATTTAATTGCCATAAATATAAATATGCCACAAATATACAAAAATATAAAAATCAATTTCAAATTACTTTAAAAGAGGTAAACATAGTACAACCTAAAACTAAGAAATAAATAAAAATATGTATAGGATGTACTTGGTTGAAAACCGAAACTGCTTTGTAATAATTATTTATTTTATTAAATAATATAAAGTAATTTTCTAAGACTTTTTAATTTAACTCAATTTTAATGACACGGGATTTAAAAAAAACACAAGCCAATAAAATAACCACACTTTTATTGAAAGAAAATTGGACCCAAAATATATTAATATTAAATATCAATGTATTATTTTTATTCAGTTCTATGCAACAGAATCAGACGTAACTGTTATTGTTGTTGTTTTTGACTAATTATCCAAATAATGTATAGTCCTGCAAACAGGGTTTTTCCTTTCTCAAAATGCGGCGGAGGTGGTATCATCCTGATCATGTGCACACAATGTACCCACCCTTCAAGTGGCTAAAACAAACACTTTTACACGCAACATATTTTAGGTGTTATAATAATTATAGCTATGATTAAAGAAAATTACAATTATAAAGTTATGTTTTATTTTCTCTCACCTAATGTTTTATTGTTATTTATTCTTAAAATAGCCTTATGAAATGTTTTCTTTTTCCTCAGAAATTCTGTGTTGTGTATCTGGTTATCAAATGAAGGCATAAAACATTCAATTTATCTTTACATTTTTGAAAATTAAACTTTTGGCAAACAAAGGGGATTTACTATTAAAATTAAAACGTGGAAGAAATGTTGTGGGATCATTCCTTAAAAAAATAAGTTTTCATAATTTTAGTAGTAGTAGTATGTACATTCAGCTGAACAATAGTAATATATATTACTGCTGCAATTTCTTCAAATTAAACCGGACTTTTATTTTGACAGATTACCGTGAATACCCTTAAATTTCTGTGTGTATATGATATGAGGCTAGTTTTACTGAAATGAAACGGTGAAACGCTCATTAAGTGACTCTCAGAGCAGTTCTGGAGATGTTGTTCGTGTGTTTATGTCCTCAGGCTCTCAAGTCCCACGCATTTCAACCCGTTCACACGCTCTCACGCCACACCTTGTATTTCTCACGCTGAGAAACTTGTCCTGCTATAATTAATGGACGAATACGGAGCTCTCTGCTGAGTTCATAGCTGTCTCGGTCTCCAGTTATTCAGAGTTAAATGACATCTATCAGCCAATTAGAAATTAGAATGTTGCTGTTCTCGTAAATTACGTGATCCCGCTGCAAGCGCGTTCATTACTAAAGCAACATGGATGTGCGCGCACACGGAGTGTAAAGCCGCAGTCACACTTGACTTTGATGCAGTCAAAAACTCTCCAGCTGCTTTGCAACCAGAACCTTTAACCAGGGATAGGCGATACCTCTTATTTTATTTTCGATCCGATACCGATATTTTCAAGCCCAGTATCGTCGATACCGATACCTCTAAACTAAACTGATCTTTTAAATTATTAAAAGAATATAATCAGTAATTATACTCACTTAATATTAGATTTTAAAGCAATGTATTTTTAACATTTCATAGGCCTTTTTTTTTTTTTGTTCACACTGTCAGAAATAAAATAGACTATAATTGTATTTTAGTCCTTTACAGGGGCAGTAACCTCAAAGGTGCAACTACACCCCTAAAAGGGAGCATATTAGTACCATACAAGTATGCATGCTTTAAGGGTAGATAAGTTACAAAGGTGCACCTTTGGGGGTACCTCATGAAAATTAAACATGCTACTAAAATGTATTATTATTACCATGGTAAATTTGTGGTTACTGCTGTTTTACTAAAAATTCTGTGGTAAACTGTGGTTACTGTAATAAAACCATGGTTAATTTTTGTAAAAGGCTGCCAGACTGTTGTACCCCTAAAGGTGAAACTTTAGCATATATCTATCTATCTATCTATCTATCTATCTATCTATCTATCTATCTATCTATATATATATATATATATAATTTTTTTTTAATTTATTTTTTTTCTGACAGATTTACTAACAGAAATTACAGAATATAACACAATCCATCTGAACTTTTAACAACCAGTTCAAATAAATTTACTTGCACAAACTTAAAATAAATATTACATGTTCACAAAAGTTTGGGGTCAGTAAGATTTTGTAATTTCTTTAAAATAAGACTCATTCTCACTAAGGCTGCATTTATTTGAGCAAAAATACAGTAAAAACTGCAATATTGTGAAATATAACAATTAAAAATAAACTAAGGAAAGATGTAATAACAATGGGTAAATCTGATAAAAGACAGACAAATTCATCCAAATAAAATAAATTGTTTTATATATTTATATATATATATATATATATATATAAAAAAATAATAAGAAGAAATTTGGCCCCAAACGAGCCAACTGAACATCAGTGCTCAATGTACACACTGTACACATACAGATTGCAGAACTTGCCCTGAGCATGTCAAGCTGTGTGTGTGTGTGTGTGTGTGTGTATGAGAGAGAGAGAGAGAGAGAGAGAGTACACATTTCAGCTTATGATTTGTTTTGTTTTTTTGTCTGTTGTAAGTGTTTGTTGCACCTTTTGATGTCTGGATGATAGGGGGCTCCCACTGAAAGCACTGTGGCTTCCCCACTCAAATGCATATGCGGAGAGAGTGTTCTCCATGGTGGGTTTGAACAAAACCAAAACTAGGAACAGTTTGGCTCTGGACAGAACGCTATCATCTATCATGACGACGATAATGTCTGGCCTTGAGCCACAGTGCATTCAGTGGGAGCCCCCTACCCCTGTCATCAAGACATCAAAATGTGCAACAAACACTTACAACAGAAAAAAACAAACAAACATTCATAAGCTGAAATGTGCCCCCCCCCCCCCCCCCCCCCTCTCTCCTTGACCTTGACTTTCACTAATGAAGAGAATATAGACCAACCAATGATAAACCAGTTCTCTGAAATAGCTAAAAGGTGCATCTCATGAACATTC
This sequence comes from Spinibarbus caldwelli, assembly GCA_039654775.1. NCBI lineage: Eukaryota > Metazoa > Chordata > Actinopteri > Cypriniformes > Cyprinidae > Spinibarbus > Spinibarbus caldwelli. The sequence goes on from CM077250.1 coordinate 21,524,579, forward strand.
ACTTGGAAAGCATATATAGACAGAGGACAAAACAAGATTTACAAATTCTGACAATGGATGAACATCCAGAAAACCATCAGGATCAACAGCCGAGAGGATGAAGAGGAGTAAGGATGCTTGGTGGAAGGGTCCAGAGGCAAAACAAAGGAAGAGGAAGAAGAGACCAAGGACAGAGGTGCATATCAGATGAAATAAAGGCCACTATTGTGGACTATGTTGTCAGTCATGGCCTTACAATGGCTGAAGGGTGCAGCTAAATATTGGGAGATCGACCATATCCTCAATAAATCAAACATTTCGAAACAGTCTCTTTCAATCAATATCCCACATACAGTAATGTGTAAATTTGTACTTTTGAAATGGATATAAGGCATACATAGGAAGCTCAGCCTTCTGCATTTCAATACAGTAACTGTCATCGAAACTGTTGCCATAGTTTATATCAAGTAATACTAACAGAGTGCAATGTTATATTGACAACATGACTAATGGTGCGTTCAAGTCATGTCGGATAGATCGTATTTACGAGTTGAACGCACATGAACACCACCACAAAGTCGTTGTTACGAGTGGGAAACTCGAAATTTTCTTTAAGCCCCGAGTTTCCGAGTTGGGGGCGTCAGTGAGAAAACGTGTCGGATGCAATGGACGCAGCCAAAGACTATATGCAACGTCTGTATTGACGGAAAATTTGTTGAAATTAATAAAAGGATAATTTTTTTAATATAAAATAAACTATGATTTACATACACAAAATATTATATTATTGTATAATTACCACAGAACATATGATTCAGTTTACATCACCTTCATAAATTGAATAATAAGAATAAAATGCAAAAACACAATGATGCACATTCTTTATTCATCATTTTGTAGATGTAGAGTTTAAAAAAATCGTTGAATTTTATGTAGAAAAATTAAATCGCCATCTTGTTCCGACCAAAGTGACTTAAACACACCTGACGTCATTATTACGACTTGTCAACTCGTAAGTACGAACGTCCCATGAAGGACTTGAACGCAGCATTAGCATTGTGACTATCTTGTTTGTGAACAATGACACAAGGACGTTTCATTCTGATGGCACTGATATGTTCATTGACAAATACTTTCTTTTGAGAGATGAACTAAAGATTTTGAGTAAATTACAGGCTTTTGCACGAAATCCATTTTGTGGTGATGTTTGTATGAATTGTTTTGAGAAATGCACATACTTCTTTGCAAATATTAAGGACGATACAAGAAATGCACCAAAGCGACTGAGAAAAACTGTAAAACAACCAAATAAATATAAATGAATAAATATAAATAATAAATCAACACACCTTTGTACAAACCCAAATCAACTTTAAGATAAGTGCAAGTGAAAATATAACACAAAAGACCTTTTTTTGTAATCCATGTTAAGAAAGCCTACTACAACTAGAACTTTCAAGACCCAACTCGTATTCTTCTGAAGCATAATGACTCTGAATCACAGGCAAACTAAAATTTAATATGTTATTCATTCTGCCAATACAGTCTGAATCAAAAATGGTGGCACACTACATTACATCAAACATCATTGATCCTTGGATATCATGATGTCCTAATGTGGTGTGAAAGAACCAGTATTTGTCTGGGCTGTGTATGCATGAGTTGATCAATGTCAAGTCAAGTCAAGTCATTATTATTTGTATAGCGCTTTTAACAATGCAAATTGTGTCAAAGCAGCTTTACATCAGCTTGATATAAAGCTGGGTGGCTTTATATCAGCTTTACAGTATTTAGACGGGGAAATAGTGTGTCGAAATAGTATCATTCTCTTCTGGCCAGACAAAATCAGCAGTTTAAATCGAAGCTAAAGAAGAGTCAGTTTTTGCAGAGGACACATCTGGTTCCTGTGGTCTTGTCCCGATGGCCATCTAGGAGACAGGTTCTTCACTGGGGATCAGTCTCTGGGGCTCATCTAGTTGTCCTGGTCTCCGCTGACGTTCAGGGCTGTAGAGGTCATCTCTAGGTGCTGATCCACCATCTGATCTGGATACGGACTGGATCCGGGTGGCTGCAGTGACCATCTGATCTGGATACAGTCTGGATCTGGGTGGCTACGGTGACCTCGGAATAAGAAAGAAACAGAAACCCGGTTCCGGTTGACCTAATTGATGCAGTCTAACAATCCTTTAACAGATTTGAATTATAGAAATGCGATAGTGTGTTATGTATAAGTCAGGTTAAAGAGATAGATCTTTAATCTAGATTTAAACTGACAGGGTGTGTCTGCTTCCCGAACAGTGTTAGGTAGATTGTTCCAGAGATTGGGCCCTAAAAAGGAAAAAGATCTCTCGCCCGCAGTTCATTTTGATATTCTAGGTATTATCAAATGGCCAGAGTTTTGAGATCACAGCGAACGTGAAGGACTATATTGTGATAAGAGCTCACTCAAATACTGAGGTGCTAAACCATTCAGGGCTTTATAGGTAATTAGCAAGATCTTAAAATGTATACGATGTTTAATAGGGAGCCAGTGCAGTATTGACAGAACCGGACTAATGTGGTCATACTTCCTGGTTCTAGTAAGAACTCTAGCTGCTGCATTTTGAACCAGCTGGAGTTTGTTTATTAAACGTGCAGAGCAACCAGCCAATAAAGCATTACAATAATCTAGCCTCGAGGTCATGAACGCATGAATTAATGTTTCTGCATTTGACATTGAGAGCATAGCTCATAATATTTTTTAAGATATATTTTTAAGATGGAAAAATGCAGTTTTACAATAGCTAGAAACATGTTTTTCGAAGGAAAAATTGCTATCAAAAAGTACGCCTAGGTTCCTAGCTGATGACGAAGAATTTACAGAGCAACCATCAAGTATTAGACAGTGATCTAGGTTATTACATGCAAGAGTTTTTGGTCCAATAATTAACACCTCTGTTTTTTTCAGAATTTAGCAGTAAGAAATTGCTAGTCATCCAGTTTTTGATATCAACTATACATTCCGTTAGTTTTGCAAATTGGTAAGTTTCATCAGGTCGCAAAGAAATATAGAGCTGAGTATCATCAGGATAACAGTGAAAACTAACACCATGTTTCCTAATGATATCTCCCAAGGGTAACATGTAAAGCGTTAAAAGTAAGGGGCCAAGTACTGAGCCTTGAGGTACTCCATACTGCACTTGTGATTGGTATGATACCTTTTCATTAACTGCCACGAATTGATGGCGGTCAGATAAGTACGATTTGAACCATGCCAGTGCACTTCCTCTAATGCCAACATAATTAACTAATCTATTTAAAAGAATGTTGTGGTCGATAGTGTCAAACGCGGCGCTAAGATCCAGTAGCACTAATAGAGAGATACAACCACGATCAGATGATAAAAGCAGGTCGTTTGTAACTCTAATGAGAGCCGTCTCAGTACTATGGTATGGTGCAAAACCTGACTGGAAATCCTCACATATATAATTTTTCTCAAAGAAGGAACATAATTGTTATGATACTACCTTTTCTAATATCTTTGACAGAAAAGGGAGATTCGAGATTGGTCTGTAATTAATTAATTCTTTGGGGTCAAGTTCTGTTTTTTTAATGAGAGGCTTAATAACAGCCAGTTTGAAGGTTTTTGGGACATATCGTAATGACAATGATGAGTTAATAATATTCAGAAGAGGATCTATTACTTCTGGAAGCACCTCTTTTAGGAGCTTAGATGGAACAGGGTCTAACATACAAGTTGTTGGTTTGTTGGTTTAGTTGGTTTTAACAAGTTTATACAATTCTTCATTTCCAATAGAAGAGAATGAGTGGAATTGTTCCTCAGGGGATCTATAGCGTACTATCTGATGCGATACTGTGGCTGACAGCTGCATGGTTACAATTTTATCTATTAAGTAGTTCATAAAGTCATTATTACTGTGCTGCTGGGTAATGTCTGCACCTGCTGATGTTATATTTTTGTTAATTTAGCCACTGTATTGAATAAATACTTGGGGCTGTGTTTGTTTTCTTCTAAAAGAGACATAAAGTAAGCAGATCTAGCAGTTTTTAAGGCTTTCCTGTAGGAGAGAGTATTTTCCCGCCAAGCAATACGAAATACCTCTAATTTTGTTTTTTTCCAGCTGCGCTCCATTTTCTGGGCTGCTCTCTTTAGGGCCCGAGTGTGCTCATTATACCACGGTGTTGGACTCTTTTCCTTAATCTTCCTTAAGCGTAAAGGAGCAACCGTATCTAAAGTGCTAGAAAAGAGAGAGTCCATAGTTTCTGTTACATCATCAAGTTGTTCTGAGCTATTGGATATGCTGAGGAACTGAGATAAGTCAGGAAGATTATTTATAAAGCAGTCTTTTGTGGTAGAAGTGATGGTTCTACTATATTTGTAACAAGGAGTTGGCTTTACAGCTTTAGCTATATGGAATATACACGAAACTAGATAATGATCTGAGATATCATCGCTCTGCTGCAAAATTTCAATACCACTGACATCAATTCCATGTGACAGTATTAAATCTAGAGTATGATTTCGACAATGAGTAGGTCCTGACAGGTGTTGTTTAACACCAATAGAGTTTAGAATGTCTATAAATGCTGATCCCAACAAATCTTTTTCATTATCAACATGGATATTAAAATCACCAGCAATTAGGACTTTATCTGCAGCCAGCACTAACTCAGATAGAAAACCAGCAAATTCTTTAATAAAATCTGTATGGTGCCCTGGTGGCCTGTATACAGTAACCAGTTCAAACATCACAGGGGATTTATCATTAACACTTGTTTCTTTGGATAACGTTATATGAAGCACCATTACTTCGAATGAATTATACTTGAAACCTGACCTCTGAGAAATACAGAAAATATTGCTATAAATTGTAGCAACACCTCCCCCTTTACCTTTTGGACACGGTTCATGTTTGTAACAGTAATCTTGGGGGGTAGACTCGTTTAAAGTAATGTAATCATCTGGTTTTAGCCAGGTTTCTGTCAAACAAAGCACATCTAGTTTATGGTCAGTGATCATATCATTTACAAAAAGTGCTTTTGTAGAAAGGGATCTAATATTCAATAAGCCAAGCTTTATCATTTGTTTATCTGTATTATATCTGTTTTTTATTTGTTGAACATCAATTAAGTTGTTACTCATAAATTGGTTTGGACGTTTTTTGTATTTTCTAGTTTGGGAAACAGACACAGTCTCTATAGTGTGATATCTAGGTGAAAGAGTCTCTGTGTGCTGAGAATTAACTGACCTCTGTGATGTGAGGCGGCTAGCAGACGGTCGGTTTAGCCAGTCTGTCTGCTTCCTGACCTGGGCCCCAGTTAGTCAAGTACGAACTCTAAGACTATGTGCCATATTTCTAGAGAAAAAAGTGGCACCACCCCAGGAGGGATGAAGACCATCTCTTTTCAACAGGTCAGGTCTGCCCCAAAATCTCGTCCAATTGTCTATGAAACCTATGCTATTCTGCGGGCACCACTTAGACATGTATAGATTTAAATTTCTGTCTAAAATATTGTTCTGCTTCAGAAGACCCATTTGTGCTTCTACATTTGCAAAAATAGCAATTCATCCAAAACTGAAGAAATATACTTAAAAAACCTTTCAGAAAGTGATGATTTTTTGTCTCACATAACACTAAAAACCCATCAATTAAATCAATGTGAATTCTACTTACTTTACTTTAGGCCTGTAGTATTGCAGCCATCTTGTTGCCTTTGACATCCTAGCACTCCACGCTGCCTTTGCTCTGAAAATATTGATTTCAAAAACATATACATAGTTATCACAACATTTTAATAATGTAAATGTTAAACAATAATGAGATAGTATATATCCCTTATGCCATAATGATATATATATTTTTCTTGAAACAAAAACAAAACAATTATTAATGAATAGAATATGTCTTGATTATTAAGGACAGGCACTTTTTTGTGCCCATTTTTGCCAACAGGATGGTAAATAATATAAAAATTTTGCTCAAAAACATATATGTTGGTAATGCTCCTCACCTCATAAAATAAGACAAAGGTATGCCAAACATTTAATGTTGCTTTCAAATTTTTATTTATAATTGCTTGTCTAACAGGGTGGAACGGAGCATAACAGGGTGGAACACCAGTGTTAACAGGTTCTAACAGCAAATGAGCTTTCCGTCATTGTCCTGCATGGTTTGCCATCTGTAATGTGTGGAACTGCACCTACATAATATTGTTTCAAAACAATACAAAAAATGAAATCCAGATTTCCTTTGGGGGAGGGACACAAAAAATAGCTATGTGGTTCCTTATCACAATCAATCATAATGACAAGTGGCAAAACAAATCTCTGTTTAGGTGGCTAGAGAAATAATAACAAATTAGAGAGGACAGACATAAGAAATTATTATTTTTTATTTATATATATATATATATATATATATATATATATATATATATATATATATATATATATATAATTGATAAAAATAAAGATGCTGTAATTCATTTTGATTAACAAAAAAAAAAAAAAAACACAAAAACCATCAGAAGAAGGAACATATTTGTTAAATTTGGCTGCATTTGTACCTCCATGTTGCCTGGTCTACCTGTAAAGACCTTTTATTGAAGGCCTGCAGTTCTTTGATCAGGCACACTATCTGATTGTCAGCATACCAGCTGATGTCTTTTCTTGGGCCCGGCCAGAAGAATTGATTGATGCCATTGTGATTTTTAATGTTTTTAAAAGAAGTCTCTTCTGCTCACCAAGGCTTCATTTATTTGATCAAAAATACAGCAAAAACTGTAATATTGTGAAACATTTTTACAATTTAAAATAACTGTTTTCTATTTGAATACATTCTAAAATGCAATTTATTTCTGTTGGCAAATATGAATTTTCAGCATCATTACTCTTAAGAAATGAATACTTTTATTCAGCAAGGATGCATTAAAGTGATCAAAAGTGACAGTATAGACGTTTATAATGTTGCAAAAGCTTTCTATTTCAGATAAATGATTTTCTTTTGAACTTTCTATTCATCAAATAATCCTGAAAAAAAAAAAAATTGTAAACAACTGTTTTCAACATTGATATCCACAAATCAGCATATTAGAATGATTTCTGAAGGATCATGTAACACTGAAGACTGTATGATGTAATGATGCTGAAAATTCAGGTTTGCCAAAACAGAAATAAATTGCATTTTAAAATGTATTCAAATAGAAAACAGTTATTTTAAACTGTAAAAATATTTCACATTATTACTGTTTTTGCTGTAATTTTGAGCTAAATTAGCTGTAGTTTTTTTAGTGATCAATATTTAGCTCTCTAACCTTCTACAGATGACCATAACTTTTATAACTATGTCAGATATGTTTTTTTTTTTTTGTTTGATCGGACAAACATTCTCCATAATATAGCCTAACAGGGTGGACTTTAAGAGTGTGACAAGCAGGAGAACATTTCAAAAACTTGAGAGCTGACACTTACCTCCATTTGTACAGTTCAATTTGAGCAGAAAAAATAAACAATATCACTTCCTGAAAAAGATCTCAGTGGAATTGTAGTCTATTTTGGAAGGTGAGGGGGTACATACTAACAGGGTGGAAGATTACTTTAGGGACACGCTAAATGAAGAAAATTGTAAAAAAAAAAAAAAAAAAATAAGTATAGTTTCACATGATTTATATGTATGATTAGATGAAGTTTAGCCTAGTCCATAACATAATTTAAAAATATTTTGAGGTTTTTATAATTTCATGGTTTATATTTCTAGTGGAAGTTGATTATTTTGCACTGAGGACATGATTAAACTGAACGCATGTATCAATAAAAAGGTGTGTAAAAAAAAAAACAAAAAACAAATAATATTTTTATGTCTATTATCACTGTTTAAGTGATAAAGTAGACCTAATATGTATAATTTAAGCAATTTTTTATAAATATGTGACTATTTTAGAGAAAATATGAGTAAGTAAATCATAGAGACAGAAAAGTCACTGTATAACAGGAATGACCCATATAGTAAATATTACTAAATATATAAATATAAATATATAAATAATAAATATATTTACTATTGTTTATGTATTTATTTGATTAGCTTTTAATTAGTTATAATAACCTATAGCCCTATTCTCTATACAAACATATTTTCTCCAAAAACATTATTTAAAAGAAAAAAAAGTAAGTAATTAGAAAAAAGTTGTTTCAAGTCTGTTCAACATGATGCAGTCGTGTTTGAATGGGAAACCTGATATAATGGTGTTAAATCAAAAGGAATTGTTTAAATAAAGTGAACAGCATTAAAAATCTTTTTTTCTTTTTTTTTTTTTTTTGCTTCAGTGAGCAGTGTTCTTTATTATTCCTGTAATAACACATAACAAAAAGAAAACAATTCTGTTGTACAGTTAAGTGATGGAACATTCTGTGAAATTATGACCCTGGTGGCTTTCAAGTATGAGGATGAAGCATCTTCTGCATCCACCACAAACAGATTCTTTGTTTTAGCTAAAGAGCTTGCGTGGAGGAAATTTTTTTCAGCTAAATACAGTATATCCTCAACATTTATATAGTGTCTCATAATGTATTTGCTGTCCATCCACAATCACTCAAATGAAAATGTGTAATTATTAGGTCTAAAGACAAACTGTATGTCATTCCACTTGCAAACAATATTGAAAGAGACTAACAACTGATTATGGGGAACTACTTCTGCAGCTCTATGCAGATATCAATGCCAATTGTTGTTTTTCAGCTTTATTTCTCCATAAAATTTATAATGACGTTATAATAATGCAGTGATATAATATTAATGCAGAGTGAGTGAACTTCAGTTTTTGGCCATGCAATATAGACAGTGTTTACTTGACTGCACACTTTATAATGCATTCGCTTTATTTCTTTTATTACTTTCCGAAAACAATGTATGTCCAAATAATGAAGTGAATTCCAAGCATGAAGAAATAAACTTAAAATTTACTCAAAAATGTGACTTAAAATATACTACAACTTCAGGTTATTTAATAATGTACTTTGAAAGTATACTTTCAATGCATTGTTACAATTATCATTTTAAGCACACAGTTAAAAAATATTCATAATATATATTTAAGTAAAGTGCAAATAAATATACTTATAAAAAATAAACAGAACTTTCAATTCAAGTATATTTTTGTAAAATATATTTTTAGAAAATATACTAAATTACAATTGTTTTAAAGTGTGTTAAAAGTTGCATTTTGAAAGCATGATGCTAATATACTTTTTATATATATAAAAATAGTATTTTTTTTTGTTAGTATATTTGCAATGTACTATTAAAACAGGGAATATATTACAAATACAATAAAGTATACTTTTTTTCACTAGGGTGAACCCTGAACAAATCAGTCAGGCTGCTTTTGAGAACTAGATTATCAAACTAGAGCATTGAAAAGATCAGACTCTGCAGGACGATAAAGTAATTCTCAACTATGTACTGAAGTGTTAGGTGTAATTAGTGTGTGTTTGTGTAAATATGTCTGTGTGTTTCCTATAGCTAAACCGACACTGATTTCTTGAAATGGTACGACACCAGAATTTGAGGAAGTGAAACCCGAACTCCAAAAAACTGTCATTTTCTGCATGTGAATCATATGTTGTGAGCACACATTCAGTCTGCTGAGGTTTGTCCAGTAGTGTTTGTGTGTGTGGTGAGTGGGTGGTTTGGTTGTCTGGCTGAACATGGAAGTTGATCGCTCTGGTGGGGACCTCCAATCATTCCCCTGATATGGTGAAAAGTGCAGTGCTGCAGAAATGCATTCCAGCCCGGAGCGAGAGCAGCGCGGGTTCCACGACTATCAGATTCTCCTGCACGCCTGTGGCTTTGGCCCAGCGCAGCCGCAGTGGTGGAGAGAGCGGTAAAGAGCATACATCAGTCGTTCTGAAGTGGCTAGACCAGACACAAATGTGGGCTCTCGTTGAAAATGAACAGTTCTGACAATGCCAAGATGAAAGCGGGTGATGAGCGAGAAGTCCAGTTCTAGCACTTTACTATGCTGGCTTGCTGTGTGTGTGTTTTGTGTGTGTGTCATGTAGCGTGGGTGTTTTTGGCCCTGTCTGCATGTCCGTTTTCTTGATGCAGTCCAAACAGATGGATCAGCTTAAGTTAACCTCTGTTCACTCAGCTTTGTATGCGTGCAAGCACTTACAAAACCTGAAAAGTCTGGAAAATGGCAATCTTTGTTTTATGTAATAACGAAAAATATAGATAAAAACAGTAGTGATGTAATTGATACTATTTTTTTTTTAAATCAAATGTTTGTGTACATTGTGTATTTTTATTCTCATTAGGCCATCTGTTAACTGTCACAGTTTGTTCATGAAGTCGCTATTTCTGTCAAGGTGCGTGAAAGCAAGACCATTTAAATTCCATGTATTGACTATTGTGGCATGTATTAATTATGAATGAATAGCTATCCATCTGGGACAATTAGCTGCCAGTACTTCTGGAGGGATATTCTGGAGGAATATTTTTTAGTTTCACAAGATGAAAAATTTAAACACAGAGTTCAAATCGAATTCGGCCCGTGTGTGACTCTCTGTTAGAAATGAATGACTTTTTGTTTGTTGCTTTTAGAGTATTGTGTTTGTTAGCTTAGCAACATGCTAACATCATTTCTATTAAATTTGCTGACTTAGAAGGCAGCTGCAGGCAGTAGACAGCAAGGCCTAGCTCGCTAGGTTTTGGAACGGAGCTAAAGAGAGCACGTATGTGGAACAACAAAGCAGTGAAGGAAACAGAGAGCATCTTTGGACTACTAATATGGACACCCACATGGTAAAAAAAAGCCCCTTGTAGCATTGCAGCTATGCTAAATCACATTTGACATATCTAAACGATGTCACCAACAACTGTGCTAATTCAAACTAGTTTATGCTACAAATAGCATCAATACTTAATCTAGATTTTTTATGGCCTAACAAATCTCAGCCACAGCACAGGTTGAATCTATCAGGCTCATGTTTCCAGGGGCAAACGTCTGTCAGGCTGGGAGGCGGAGCTTCACTGGGTTTTTTTTACCTTTGGCTGAACGCTGGAATTCTTTGTGTAGGACTTTGAGTTGCCAAGAGAAGGGGAGGGTGAGATAAGAAGAGGAGATGTATGTGGGTTTGAAGCAGTCAGAAGGGGGCTTTCTCTCCCTTGCTTCCTTTCCTGACATGGGCCCTCGTTGCTTCTTGCCTTCTCCCTTGCAAATGAAAAGATAACATTGATTTTTGTCACTCCCCTTTGTTATTCTCAGCGAGACCGACTCCATCCATGCCAAATCAGATATGGAGCGCTGCCTGTTTACTTATTAACTTGGCTTTCTATGCGTCCACATGTCCGTGAGTGCCTTTGTTGGTGTTTGTATTTTTTGGCCGTTTCTGACCCGTAGACAAACAGAGCGGCTCGCCGAGAGACAGGCCACAGGAGGAGCAGATGTTGCACTAAAACACTCTCACTTCCTTTTATCAAGTGCACTGCCCTCTATCCACTTCTTCTTTCCCTTCTTCTTTTTAAACTCCTCTATACTGATGAATATGTGTTTTTGAATGCTGAGAGGGTGATGTTTTATACTGCTTATGTTAAATTTAGCTTATTAGTCAAATCATGGTTAAAAGAGTTGCTTAATATTTGGTTTCCAATCTGGTTTCGACTTCTTTACTACATTTTCAGATGAGACATACTGTAAAAAACACCTACATGTATCATTCAAAACTCACACCTGATTCACGTGACCTTTAGGGGATTTTGATATGAGTTCTATATTAAGTGATGTAACGTCCTACGCTTTGAAAGTGGCCTGGCTCTGTTTTGATATGTGTGGGTGTTTGGGTGTTGCAGAGTAGGAAGTGATTATTTTTATGTCTGAATACAGATATGAGTAGTTTCACGTGCGGACAAGCGTGAATTTTGCTTTTGTTTGTTTTGCGTTTCAGCTGAACTGAAACTCAGATTAAATTGTTTTTATTTCATTCTGATTGCCAAAAAATGTTCCTCGCTTAAAATACAGTACATGCAAATATGCGAAAAAATATTGCCAGAATGTCCAGCATGTTGAATGTTCACATGTGTCTGTGTGTGCATATGCATGCAGCGTATAATTGAATCTCTCTACAATATGATCTAACACAGGGAATTGTGGGAAATTGGAGGATGACCACATGTGTGACGGACAGAAACGAGACGTTTTTAATAATCTGCTTCACTCAGATGGAGCGAATGATCCTAAAAGTTCCATAACCCAACTGATTTGTCAAATCTTTGGAGTGTGAGATCAAACACATGGAAAATTAAGTGTCTGGTAAGTTCAGCAGTAGAGAGAGACACATGTGCTAAGATGAATTAGGATGAAAATGTTTTCACAGCTCTATAGCACCTTTCTTCTGTTTTTATTTCAATTCTTTTGAACATGTGTGACACACGTGTATCAGCTGCAGCGGAATCATTTGACTGAGATTTTTACGCTTTCAACAGGTTTGACCTTTCCATGTCAAGATTGGCCAAAATCAGTGCATGATGAGCCTTAACATAAACCTCATGTACTTGAGCCCTAATATTTTAAATTGAACTTTGTAGGGTAAATCAATCGTAGGTACAATAAAGCTGCCAAACACAGCTTGTTCTTATACCAAACCACAACAATGGCAACATATGGCTAGCAAACGCGTTTGACATTCTCTCACCATCATTTCAAAGACATCTCAAGATTGCAGAAAACGAGACAGTTATCAGCATGTCACGTAACTTCCTGTCCCTCTGTGTCCTCCCATTCTGCAGGACAGGAAGTGGCTGGTGTCTTCTTTCTCTCCTCTCCTCATTCATCTCCTCATTTATTTTCTTTTCCTCATGCTCTGAAGCTTCAACGGGAGCTTTGCAGTGACCTACTTTCATGAAAACTCAATAGCAGGGCCTATGCCAAGCGCTCTCGCGTGCCAGCGGTTTAGCCTAGAAAGACAGGTCTGAGGTCTAGCGTTGCCAAGGTGCACGAGAATGGGGGAGATCTCTCGTAAACCCCTGCGCCAGGGAACATGTCGCAGTCTGCCTGCCGTCACCGAGGCCGGAGCCCCTTGTAGAGGTAGCCATGTCGGTGCTGAGACTTGTGGTCGTTAAACAGATTTATGGCACCCGGTGAAGTTAATATCTATGAACGAGTGGGAAAATCAGTCGTGTAAATTACAGGATGTCTTATATTGGGCTCTTAACGCAGTTTTTAATGTGCCCAGTTCCCCAACACCCCCCAAAGCCACCTCTCCCTTTTCTCCGTTTATCATTTTCTCTGTAGTCTGGTTCACCAGCTTGCGCACAAACCTGCATAATGGAAAACCTACATCATTACCACATTCGCTTGCCATCTAGAGCGCTTTACTGCTACCTTAGATCCACAGGCTCAAACAAAGTCGTCTGCATATATTATTTTTTTTGGGGTCCATGGGACCCGTACATTTCCCAACTCTTGCAGCTGCACTTCCCGTAGCAGTGACATTGGCGTGTTTGGTTGGCTTGGTGGGACATGGAAGAGTTTGGACAGGTTGCAGTGTTTTTTGGTGGGTCACCCTAATGAGCAGCTCTTCCACTGAACCAGGTTTATGGGGCGGCTGCCAGCGTCATTAAGAGTGCCTCATAATTGCCCTTTCCAGCCAAAACCCAAAGCTGAAACATCTGCTGGCCCCCATCCTCCTCTGCCGATTTCCTCTCCTATTCTTCAGTTCCTGCCCTGCACCATGTACAATTAGAACCCACGCCAGCCTGTCCTCCCAGCTGCACGGCCAGTACAGGACATTTACGTTCCCACACTCACTGAGGAGGTTTCGTGGCAGAATGAAGTACAGTTTTTATGTACGAAGTATAGTATATTTAATAAGTAGCATTTTCTACCAGAGAAACAGCCTAGACCATCTAAACTAGCGGCTAGCTTACTTCACCCAGATTGATAGGTGTAGTTGTCCCAAAAATTATCATTCTGTCATCATTTACTCAACATAATGTCATTCCAAACCAGTATAGCCCAACATGAACACTTTACGAACAGACCCTCTCTTCATGTGAACTTCTGATCTTGTGGACTTTGGCCGTGTCCGCGTATCTGTTAAGTCCACAAGAGGGGACCAAAGCGTAGAGTGTCCCATTCATCATTTTAGGTTTCAGAAGGGTGCTTGCACATTGTTGATGTCCACTTCGTCTTGCAGTGAGATGAGCTCCACAGCAAACTTCTACCTGATAGTCAAAGTGGCATAACCTCAAAAAAGTGTGGACTCCACGAAGACCATGAGGGCTTAAATGGTTAGTTCTGTCATTAATTACCCTCATGTTGTTCCAAACCCATAAGACCTTTGTTCATCTTCGGAACACAAATTAAGATATTTTTGATGAAATCCCAGTGCTTTCTGACCCTGCATAGACAGCAATGCAACTGACACGTTCAAAGCCCAGAAAGGTAGTAAGGACATTGTTAAAATAGTCCATGTGATATCAGTGATTCAACCTTAATGTTCTGAAGCTACGAGAATACTTTTTATGCACAAAGAAAACAAAAATAACGACTTGACTCAACAATTTCTTCTCTTCCGTTTCAGTCTTCGACGCATGTTCACGACAGTACCACAAGGAACACAAAAGATGATCTGTTAACACTATTTTTGAACTAGATTTGAACTTTCAAAATGTCGTCTTTTGTGTTCCACAGAAGAACTGCATTTAATGATATAATGAAAGAAGTTTCATTCAGTCAGATTACCAGGTAAGATTTCTCTGCCTCTCTGACTGTTCCTGATGTCCTTCTGTTTTGGCCTTTCTGCCTTTATATGGAGACGTGAATGATTATGAACTTAAAGAGGACAATCCCTCATTGTCCCACCCGAGGTCCCTAATTCACTATGTGTGACAGAGGGAAGGGCGCTGTTGCCGTCCAGTCATCTGCCTGATAATGCAGCTACTGTCTGCCTTACTCTGCCTCAAGTCCTTTGTGAGGAAAAGAGGCGAGTACTAAAGCTAAAGAGAGCAAAAGAAAGACTTGCATTTATGACAAAGAAAGGGAGGGAAACTTCTGCACATGCTGTTTAATGTAATATCCTACCATTCATTCCTGCGCAATGGCAAAAGAATAGAAAGAGACAATGCGAAATGAGCGCTATAATTAGCAGAACATTAATAATTGAGATTGATATCAGTTGTAAGGCAACCATATTGGAACAATTGTCTGATAGCACATTTACCACAGGACATATACGCAGCGCTGCACAAGAGAGGAAACGGATGCTGAAGCACACATGTGCATACAAAACTTGTCATGACAGCTTCAGCAGATGACAAACAGGCACTAGTGTTTGGCTAAATTTGTTCTACTCTCGTTATAAGGCTGCTTTCACACTCGGTTGGATTTCTTGGTTTGTAGCCGAGTTCAAAGGCATTTTATTTGAGAAATGCATTATGCTATAAAGCAGTGATTCCCAGCCACGTTTCTGGAGCTACACCAACACTGCACATTTTACATGTCTACTTTGTCTGACTGTCCTTTTCAAGTTTATTTTGTCTTCCATCCTCTACCCCTGAGTACGTGGAGTTTACTAGGATCATAGTTGTCATCTGTTTTCATTGTCTGTCATCTGAGCTGGCATTTTCTGATGGTGTAATAACACCAGTGTGACTGGTGACTTCAGATGTGAGTCAGTCCAAACAAGAATCTCTGACTCAAATTCTGTACAAATCTTGTGCAAATGACAAATCTGCAGACAGGTTTAACTTGACCTCTTTCCCTTTTTGTTGTTAGTGAACTGTAGTGCCTTGGTTGCCATCATGGATCACATCACAGGTCAATGTCAACTTGTTCCACAGTGGTAAGCACTTAAGTCATATGTTTTGAGCAAAGAATTAACCAGCTTTCTATGAGACATGAAAGCATAGTGATCATGGCTAAAGGTTGTTCATTATTGTTTCACTTTAATTATCTGTGTTTGATACTGATACAGAATTGTAAGTGGAGTTTACTGAGGCAAGAGCAAATCATTAATCAAATCATCTTAACTTGTTAGAGAGAGCTACTATTACTGTAAGTAATCTGAGCATTTGGACAATATCCATATCTAGGATTTAGAATATCATAGAGATTTATGGTTTGTGCAAAGTTCAGAAATGTAAAAATTGGCTCTATTATATGAATTTCTTTGATTTTACAATCAAATTCACTGGTCTTTGCAATTCTGTAACCTGTTTGCTCCTTCAATTAGAACTTGGAAACGGAATTGGAATTTAAAAGTCATTCTCAATTCAGTTCTAAATGCCTTATTAGCAACCACCCAGAAGATAAATAAGATGGATAAGAAGTCAACAAGTAATAGCATGAAACGTGACTGTTTTGCAAGGTGACAGATTTGTTTAGTGGGGGTAACAAGTCTCAACTGGGCTTTTCTAAAGAGTTTTGGGAAACAGAGTTCTGGGCAACTGCTCAACTCTCAGGACCATGTTTTGTTTGGGTCTGTTCTTCCAATCGATCACCTGCTTCTGTGGGACAGAGGGGATGAATGGAATAAGAGAGGGGAGGGAACCGTGTGTGGCGGTAGGCGCTGTGGGACGGCAGCATGCGGACAGCTGGACCATTGGTTCGAGTTTCCCCGCTTAGCGAGGCTGAAATTTCAACCCGTTGCAAATCGAGGGCAATAAATGATTTGGCTCTCAAAACAACTGTGTAGTGTGAGTTTCCCGCCATTTTCTTCTTCTTGTTCTTTTTTTTTCAATCAATCCATTACGCAAGGAAAGCTACAAAGCTGCCTTTATGCAGCATGGGATGAATATCTAAAAATGTTCAACTTAAAACAGCATATTATAGCATTTTAGATACAACCATATGCCACTCATGTGGATTGGCGTATCGTCAAACTTCAGGTGTTTTCACCTGATCTGGGGTCAGTCGTTCCAGTATGTTTGTATAAGGAAATGTTTTGGGAAGTATGGGCTGCTGACATGACATTTAAGTAAGGTCACACTCGCTTTAGGAAGGAACACAACAGGATGGAGTAAAGGCTGTGCACTGGCCTTGGTGATGACTGGGGAAATGTTCAGCACATTGGGAAGCACATATAAATGCCAACACCAACTGGACACACTGACTCATTCTTTGCTGTGTGCTATGGACCTAGATTGCCTATTTAGCACTTACAAAAACATATGTATCTGTCAGCAAGAACAGAAATAGTGTGCAAAACTCAAATTCATCAGTCAAACAGAGGGCTCTTTCTTAAAGCTGGCTTTGACTGTATCAGGCAAATGATCAAAGTTAATAAGTACATATACTGTAGGACAAAAATCAACTGTTTTTTTGCTCTGGACTTGATGTCAAACTACAAACAGATGTACGAAAGAGATGCACACATTTAATAAGCAGACAGTTTGCTGAAGACCATGTGAAAGAAATTCAGGCTAAAAGACAAAAATATAGGTGTGCTTATCAGGGTTACATAAACAGTCTAAAAAAATAATAAAAATAAAATAAAATAGTTTGATCTTTCAATATCAGCTTATGAAGAATAATTGGTGCATAATGTTATTTATTGTAGATGTAGATTTTTTTTAAATTATTATTCATTTTATTCAATATGGTGACATGTGGAATAATATTCCTGCCATCAAACCACAAAATAAAAAAAAACAAAAAAATAAAAAAAAAACTTTTTTTATTTTTGTGACAAGAGAGTGAAGTTTAGCATGAACATGAAACAGGAAAAACAGCTAAATAATCACATTTACTTACTTTAAATAAAATATTGCAGTTTCATGGCCTGTGAAAAAATGTTGTGGTCATTTATTATGAATATTACCAATACTTACATGCCACTGGCAGGTGTATAAAAAAAGTTAAAGGGATAGTTTACCCAAAATTAAAAATTTTATCAGCATTTACTCTCCCTCAAGTTTTCTCCCTCAAATTTGTCGAACATAAAAGAAGGTACTTTGAAGAGTGTGTGTAACCAAACAGTTTTTCCCATTGACTTTCACAGTTAGGAAAAAAATACTATGGAAGTCAGTCTGGTTACCCACATTCTTCAAAATATCTTCTTTCATGTTCGACAGAAGAAAGAAACTTGTTTGGAACGATGATGAAATGTTCATTTTTGGGTGAACTATCCCTTTAATTTTGAACCCTCTATGTTTATGTTTGTGTTTGAATTTAACAGCAAAAGCTTCTGTAACATGTATAAACCATTAGGCTGTTTGCAACTACAAAGAGGACTTGCTGAAACCCAATGGACACATTAATTCAATTTGCATTGCATTTAAATTTTCATGCAGTGCTGCAAACAAATTAGAGGAACTGGCTTAATCGTATTTTGTGGAAGCCAGCACTAATATGTTAAAAGGACCTTGGGGTTGAAGTATAAATTATGAATTTTTTTATATATCCAACATGTGCCAGAATCTGCTCCATAGGGGATGGCCTATGTTTCTCAAATGCATTTTTTTCTTAGATCATAGGCAAGTAGCTGCTCTGGGTCTGTGATTAAAAAAAGACATCATCATCATCTTATCTTTGAGCTCCACTGCACTCACCCTTCCTCTTCATCTCTCTCATTCTTCCTCTCTCTCTCCACCATCTCGTCTTTCATTTGATGAGTTGGGGTTGTGAATTCTCTACAGCCTCTCAGGGTTTCTGCGGCCGGCCTGAAACAGCTGAACAAACAGAGGCTGTTCTGGAGCACTGCTCAACCATAGCAGCACATAACTAATGGGCTCACTGAGCGAATGAGCGGTGGGGGTTCATGTCCAAGGTACTGTTTACAGAAAAGATAAAACTTAAAATTGATTTGCTTTACTCCATTTTTAATGTTGTTCTTCTGATGAGATAAAACAATTAGCCAGTTGCTTATTTTTGTTATAGTTGTAGATTTATCATTCTCATGCTAAAACGCATTTAGAAAACGTAAAACATACTGAAGTGCATTCTATCATTGTGACGTCTTTCGCCGTTGCCGATACTGCCAGATTTTCTGCGATTCATTTTTGATGTGGCCGTTGTCTCAAATAACTCACGGTTGTTCTGCATTTTTATTATGGTTGTGGTGGTGACATTCAGCTTATCGTTATAAAACGCACAGTAGACCGCTGGAGGCTCGACAGCCCTGTAACGATTTGCAGACGGTGAGTCGACTATCTTAACCCCCTCCCCCGTCGACGGATCCAGCCAGAACATTCCTCACACATCTGGCCCTCCAACGCTCTCGCCTGTACCATAATTACCCACAAGCCCTGGTGCTCTCCTTTTCTCTTTTCTTTTTATTAGCTGCAGAAACCCTTCCCTCATCAAAGAGCGCTGCTCTCGAGTCCCAGAGATGGGAGGGATCCTTAGAGGAAGACTCTGTAGAACAATAGTACACTTATGGATGACTTAGCCTTGGTGGAACATTCTTATTGTTTTGATGCCTCACCCTGAACTCAGAATATTGGACAACACTAAAAATAACAATGTTGCGTGCTTTGTTTTTGAACAGTAAGACGACTGATTCATGTTAACTGAGCTGTCACGTTTTACTGTGAAAGTTAAGGCAGAGGATTCGCTAAATAGCTGCGCCGTTTTTGGATGTGGTATGTCAGTGCAAAAAACATATTCACTACTCAACAATCACAATCCAGTTCAGTCAAGTGTCATCTGCACTAATATAGTAAAAAAGTTCAATCTTAATGGAAAAGAAGCATTTTTTATGGAGCTAGGAAAGTTATTTTAAAAAATTTATTAAGATTTCTATTTAGTACTCCAACTTAAACTTTAGTTAGCTTTCAGTTTATATATTTACATTTTCAGGTTTGTTCATGAAATATTTATATTTTATTTAAACTTTATTTTAATTACCAAGTTGATTTTTAATAGTTGTAGTTAACAATAACAATATCGCTATAGACTAATGCATATTTGTAAGTGCATGTGCTGTGATGGGGTGAGAGTTGTTTAGTGCGTCAGGCACATGTCTGAGCGCCGGCTCTGCTCTGAAACAGGAAGTGAGGGCGCATGCAAGGGGGCATGCAGAAAGGAAGAGGCTTTGTTGGTATTCTTTGGCGGGAAGTGACATTGTTGAAAGTGCTCTGTTGTTTTCTTCCTTAAGCAGTTGTACTCCAGCTCACTGCTTAATCACGCTGTGTTGGCAGCCTTCCAGCTTTTTGTCTTTAAGCTCTGGTGGTTCTGTAGATACGGTCCATATATCACATGACAAGAACAATCAGGTGCTTCTGAGTCCTACACATCACCACAAGACAGACATGACGCTGCTTTAGGGATAGTACAAACTGAGACACGGTCTGCACGTCCTACAAAATACCCATTGACTGAGTCTGTTTACCCGTGCGCTTCCTGTGGCCCACTTTTTTGTTTAGTGCTGGTGATAAATCTTATGAAGTCACTATAAAAAGTGACAACAGAGTGAAAAAGTGTTTAAAAGATGTCAGGTGGTATTAGAATGTGTTCTCTTTATAGACAGAATTTGATTGGACAAAAAGTGTGTACATGCCCTTGAGTGCAGGATGAGTCATCATTAGTTTTTTTTTCCTTTGGAAGAGAGACGGTATATTTTAAATGTCACCGAGCATCTGTCGGCCTAGTTTTTGTGGTGTTTTTTGCATTGTCTGCACTGGTCAGACCACTACTGTGGCTTTTTGGCCAACTGAGCATGTTGAATCATGGTCAGAGCTGTTGCGTAATAAGATCACTCTGATTGGCTGGTCAGCTTAGTGAATCGGTGAACAGAAAAATGAAAGCACCACAAAAGGCTCTTCTAAGTTTACATCTCCATCTTAACTGAACATTCTAATTTGAAAATATTTGCAAATAAATAAAATGATTAATACACACTACTGACACCTTCTGGTTTGGAGAGTTATTTTCTCTCACGTAGGTGCAGAATGTATGTGCTAGTTGGCCATTAGCTGTCATCTAAGCCCAACTTTTTGGCCCAGGTGCAGGCAACGAGAGGCGATACCATAGTCTGCTTCATCGCTGCTATTTCTTTTATGTTGGGTTGTTGTGTCGCTGTCTTAAAATTGCTAAAATTTTGTCAACTTTGAAAAGTAAACTAACAATACATAGGCTCAAATATAACAGATATTGAATAAAAGCCATAAAACAGCCATTGGGGTGTATGAGAATCACCTCAGTTGTGGCCAGAGTCATCCTCCCCCTCTCCCACTGGTGTGCCAGGATGTTTTGTAAAAGGGATATTGCTTCTAATGGATTCCAAACACCGCAAAAGTTTATTAGGAAACAGAGCATTGTAAAGTTAGAGGGGAGTGTATGTAAATGCGTGTGAGAGAGATATTGGGGACAAGAGGTTTGGGTTGTGGAGATTGTGGCATCCCATAGGGAAAAAAACCCTTCACATTTAAATATGTGTTCATGTTGAAGTAGTAGTCAAATCTCCCAGGCCTTCTGCATCAATGTTTTGTGTAGTTTGGATTTGTGAAAATTAATATTTTATTGTTAATTAAAGTGCTCACATGGCATAGGCTAAACATTATACTGTTTTTAATATATAAAAACACATGCAGCAGCTTTTAAATACATTGTGGCAATTTACCTAAATAATGTAATGCACATAAAATTGTAGAGAAAATTAGATCAGAGGAATGTTCCATCATGAAGCATTGCTGCGGCCGTCTTTCTGCTTTTTTTGGCCTTATTTCCATAAAGATATTGTAAGTCATCTTAATCATATTTAGAAATGAAGAACACAGTTCTTCAGTAATGTACTGTAATTATGATGAATGAGGCCCTCGGAGACCCTGTTTTTTCCCCTCCTCTGGTGTTACTCTGGAGCTTGTCACGGTGGTCTTGTATAGTTATGTGCACGGTCAGAGAGAGAGGAGATATTAGAGTGAAATGCCCTCCAAAGCGACAACACTGAGAGGGGGAAAGGCCATTGAGGATATGTGTGTGTGTGTGTGTGTGTGTGTGTGTGAGTGACCCTCCCTCTCTGCGTCAGTGGACCTATTTGCTGATTCTCTTCACAAAGCCTGTCTTTGATGTGCTGTTGCTTCCTGCTTCCTAACAGGGCCGCTGTATTAAATTAAATTGAGTTCGCCTCCCATTGAATGAATTAGGCTTTAATAGTGTTATTGATCAAGCAAGTACAATCCTATACATGCTGTGTAGAATCCTGAGAAAAAAAAAGAAAAAAAAAACCCTGAAAAAGTAATGGCTGCTGAAAATTCAACTTTGAAACACAGGAGTAATTTACATTTTTAAATGTATTAAAATAGAAAATTTTAAATGTTATTTATATATATAAATGTATATGTATGTATATATATATATATATATATATATATATTATATATACACACACATATATATATATATTATATACACACACACACACACATATATATATATATATATATAAAATTCCCCCCCATATGCCTTTGCAAACAACATGTTGTGTATATATATATATATATATATATATATATATATATATATATATATATATATATATATACACACTGTATATATATAATTCTGACCACGTGTGTATATTATGTAAACAAAAACTTTTATTTTGGATGCGATTAATATACAGGTGCATCTCAATAAATTAGAATGTCGTGGAAAAGTAAATTTCAGTAAATTGTGAAACTCGTGTATTAAATAAATTCAGTGCACACAGACTGAAGTAGTTTAAGTCTTTGGTTCTTTTAATTGTGATGATTTTGGCTCACATTTAACAAAAACCCACCCCTTTCACTATCTCAACAAATTAGAATACTTCATAAGACCAATAAAAAAAACATTTTTAGTGAATTGTTGGCCTTCTGGAAAGTATGTTCATTTACTGTATATGTACTCAATACTTGGTAGGGGCTCCTTTTGCTTTAATTACTGCCTCAATTCGGCGTGGCATGGAGGTGATCAGTTTGTGGCACTGCTGAGGTGGTATGGAAGCCCAGGTTTCTTTGACAGTGGCCTTCAGCTCATCTGCATTTTTTGGTCTCTTGTTTCTCATTTTCCTCTTGACAATACCCCATAGATTCTCTATGGGGTTCAGGTCTGGTGAGTTTGCTGGCCAGTCAAGCACACCAACACCATGGTCATTTAACCAACTTTTGGTGCTTTTGGCAGTGTGGGCAGGTGCCAAATCCTGCTGGAAAATGAAATCCGCATCTTTAAAAAGCTGGTCAGCAGAAGGAAGCATGAAGTGCTCCAAAATTTCTTGGTAAACGGGTGCAGTGACTTTGGTTTTCAAAAAACTCAATGGACCAACACCAGCAGATGACATTGCACCCCAAATCATCACAGACTGTGGAAACTTAACACTGGACTTCAAGCAACTTGGGCTATGAGCTTCTCCACCCTTCCTCCAGACTCTAGGACCTTGGTTTCCAAATGAAATACAAAACTTGCTCTCATCTGAAAAGAGAACTTTGGACCACTGGGCAACAGTCCAGTTCTTCTTGTCCTTAGCCCAGGTAAGACGCCTCTGACGTTATCTGTGGTTCAGGAGTGGCTTAACAAGAGGAATACGACAACTGTAGCCAAATTCCTTGACACGTCTGTGTGTGGTGGCTCTTGATGCCTTGACCCCAGCCTCAGTCCATTCCTTGTGAAGTTCACCCAAATTCTTGAATCGATTTTGCTTGACAATCCTCATAAGGCTGCGGTTCTCTCGGTTGGTTGTGCATCTTTTTCTTCCACACTTTTCCTTCCACTTAACTTTCTGTTAACATGCTTGGATACAGCACTCTGTGAACAGCCAGCTTCTTTGGCAATGAATGTTTGTGGCTTACCCTCCTTGTGAAGGGTGTCAATGATTGTCTTCTGGACAACTGTCAGATCAGCAGTCTTCCCCATGATTGTGTAGCCTAGTGAACCAAACTGCGAGACCATTTTGAAGGCTCAGGAAACCTTTGCAGGTGTTTTGAGTTGATTAGCTGATTTGCATGTCACCATATTCTAATTTGTTGAGATAGTGAATTGGTGGGTTTTCGTTAAATGCGAGCCAAAATCATCACAATTAAAAGAACCAAAGACTTAAACTACTTCAGTCTGTGTGCATTGAATTTATTTAACACACGAGTTTCACAATTTGAGTTGAATTACTGAAATAAATGAACTTTTCCATGACATTCTAATTTATTGAGATGCACCTGTATGTTTCAGATATATTTTACTCAAAAGAATTTCTAGTAATTGTGTCCAACGTGTATTTGAGAAGAAACATTTATTTCATAATGATATTTCCCCCCATTTTAAATTCTTATTCTCCAATGAAAGCTTAGATTTTTGTGATTTAAAAAAAAAAGATCAAAAGGATTAACAATGCAAATTTATTTTCACAGCCTTCTTTGATCATATTTATTCTTTGATTCATATTTACACTATATATATATATATATATATATATATATATATATATAATGTCATAATTCTTCATTAAAATCTAATTAAAACATGTTCATGTGTTCATTTTCTCCTAAACAGAATTTTACATTTTTTGCTGACACTTTCTAAGCAATTCTTGTCCGTTTGAGTGGATGTGTTCTTGTAAATGTGTGTCGGCTTTTCATAAAAGTGTACTTTGGCTTGGCCTGTGTTGATTTGTGTCATTTTAGACCGTCACACTTTGATTCCTCCAGTGTAGAATTCAATTAGACTGAAACAACACAGTCAGCATGCTTTACATTCTCTGAAGAGTTTGTGAGTTTTTCTTTCTCTCTTTTATCATTGTAAATGAGAACTGGGTTAACATGTTCATGTAATCTTTAACATTATAAATAACTGAACAGATTTTGCATCATTGCATCGCTTGAGGCATCATATTTATATCCATATTTATTCATTTGGCAGATAAAGTGACTTACAGTGCAGTTAAGGTATACGTTGTGTTCCCTGGAAGTCAATATTGCTAGCTTGACTTGACTGAAGCTCCTTTTTTCCATACTGCAACTCAAGTAAACAACAACAACAGAGTTTCCTTATAGGAAAACAGCTCAAACCAGCTTAAGATGGCGTACTGGTCCTAGCTGGTCTTCCTGCCTGGTCAAACTGGTCTATTTGTTGGTTTTAAACAGGTTTAGAGCTCATGTCTAGTTGGGCTGGCAGACCAGCTTGAGCCGGCTCAGAGATCAGTTAGACCAAGCTAAGATTTTCAAACCAGCTTAGGATATTTTTATACAGATTCAATAAATACTTAGCACTATTTAGCTCCCAGTTGTTTGGGATTAAATATTTCTGTGTGTGTTTTATTGTTGTATGTATATGGGCTTTGTAAACAGGCAGAGAAAAGGCATAGTAATGAGGGTCAGCGGCTCTGAGGCCACACTGCAATGCAGCAGTAGGTTTGACGTAAAAAAAAGTTTGTTATTCTGGCAAATTCTCTGTTCTCCGATGCCAAGTTAGCCGTTAAATCGCCTGTTTTGTGCTGGTGACCCGTGAGTGATGTGTAGCTGGGATCACTGGGTCAAAGCAGGATGCATCCTGAAAGACACACTGACTCTGTCAGGGGCGGTGCACTTTCTTCTCCTGTAATCCTTCTAATTTACTCTATTAAATGCCATCTCCCAACTCTTTAGTCATTAGAACCAGGATCAATTTCAAATTACTACCAGGTGAGATTTTTGTGAGTACTTTTAAGAGCATTGCTATTTTTTGCGTGTTGTCCACAAGGGAAAATGTAAGCATTAAAAATTGTAAAATTGTGTCACTTGCAAATGTAACAGCATGGTGGATGAAAAAAAAAAAAACTGACAAAATTCTAAACATATCGATCTAGATCGACAAAAATATCATGCTCTTTTGACTTGGGCCAGTAAGTAACCACACAGAACATCCTAACAAACAGTAACATGCTAACAGCAGTGATATTAATAGGAATGTTAGCATTAGCTTAAACCACTAGGTAGCCACACATAAACATGCTAACAAAACTACCTAAACAGTTTGATGGCCTGTAAACTGTGAAAGTGTCTCTCTATTATTTTGCAATGTGCTGGTTTAGAGGTTTGATAAAACCCAGATCCTGAGTATGAGCCATAGTGATGTTTACCTTAGTCAGTATCACTAATTAAACCAATTAATTCATCTTCACTCACAAAGAAACCTGCTTCTTAATTTGGGCTAAGAGGAAGACATTTCCAGGATCTCTGAGATCACTTTTCCTCTTTCTCCTGTTACTCTCTGTGGAAGCGTTCAAAGTCACCAGTGTTTGAGTCCTCCACCTCACAATGCCACAGAAGAATGTTTATTTATCCAACATCCTGCCTCAGATCCGGACATATTATACACCCCGGCACATGAATTATACATCGGAATCAACCCGCATTGTTAGTTGATTATTCCAGCATGCCTTGCCTTTCAAAAAAAACTATTTGCAAGTGTGACATTTTCTTGTTTTTAATATGAATACGTGCTGTTGTTGGAAGAAAGGCATCTGTTAGAGCCTTGTCCAAAGGAAGCTTAGCCAACACAAAGCTATTGAGCAGATCAGAGGACTCCAGATGACTCTAGCTTGTGTGCTACCTTGTATTTGCTGTCTTTTGTTTACTCTCTACTTGTTGCTGACTCGTAAATTAGAGGTAAACTAACACCCCCTTGCCATTCAGCAAAGTTCTTCTCTGTTATTAGAAGACGTTCGCTGTATCTCATACCTAAGTGATACTGAAGGACATTAGTCTAGTTCTCACAGCCTCACGCTTCCTATATTAACCTTCACTAAGCTCTGCCGAGACAAGCTTTACAGAACACCCCATAGGAATAATCAGATGATTGCTATGAAAAACGTTATTCTGAGTAAAATGTGCAGATAAATTGAATGGGTGTTATTGTTATGAGGTTTGAAATGAAGTGTGACATTCTTTCTGTTGTTTTTATGTAAAGAAATTAAATTACACAGGAATGTGATTTCAAACTGTTCCCATACCTAAGTCTGTAGGCTGACTCAGAGTTATGTCAGTGAGATAGTTGATCTGCTGAAACCAAGTGAAATGGTGACTGTCAGAAAAAGAGACGGATGAGTGATTTGTACCTGTGGGATAACCAGACCAATCTCATTCCTCTAAGTCTCGTACGATGACGACTGGCAGGCCACATCCAATGAGATGTTTATTTAACAAATTCTTTGACACCAGTCCAACTTATGACAGGTTGAATAGATATTCTCAGAAGAATTATTTCAAGAGGGAATGTTTTCATCAGGTAGCATCATCTGAAACTGTTCTTAGATAACATTAACATGCGGGATGAATGTTGCAGTATGATAAATG
The DNA here is from genome assembly GCA_039654775.1 of Spinibarbus caldwelli. NCBI lineage: Eukaryota > Metazoa > Chordata > Actinopteri > Cypriniformes > Cyprinidae > Spinibarbus > Spinibarbus caldwelli. Next base: position 21,551,797 of record CM077250.1, read on the forward strand.
TGGAAACTATGACAGCATCTCAGTACTGAAATGTGGCACATTTAGGGGTTAACTTGAGAATGTGGTGGTGGGGGAACTGTAAAATCTGGTAACCAAGGCATATTTGCTAAATATAAATAGAATGGATGTACTACTGGATCAAACAAAAACTGGACTTGAATATAAAACAGAGATGAACTGGACTGACAAATATACAAATATTGGGTCCAGAATGCTGCTCTGTTTTTTTTCTGACCCCTGGCCACACATGACTGACATAAGTATACATAATGTCAAATTATCTGCAAGTTTAAGATATTTTAAATAAAGCACTGATTTTAAACAAGGTCACTTTAAGGAAGGAAGGAGGTCATAAAGGGAAAAAGCTGTCAGATTCATATCCATTTGTTGTCTTTTTTTTGTCTCACCGTATGCTGATAGCATTCCAAAAAATGTGAAAGTAAATAGATTGGATGAAGTTCTGAGAATGTATTATGTCAATGTGATTCTAAGACCTGCTAATAGCATGCTAGCACAAGCTACTAAGGAAGTTCACATCATGTGCTCCAGTCACCAAAACAAAAGCAAAAAAAAAAAAAAAAAAGGAATTGATAAAAATGCAAGAATGAGTAAAAGAGAGGAGTCACACATGATGAGAGGTTGTGCTGATTGATACCAGTGAAAACGGAGGGGTCAGAAAAGCAAAGCTCTCTTTGAGTAAGGGAGCATAAAATCCAGACTAGTGAGCGCTGATCCCCCAAATCCCCCTATTGTCACAATAAACAGAAAAGCAGAGGAAATGTGTGTATGAGTGTGAGCACCCCTGCGTGTGTGCAAGCAAAACCCTAAGCCTGACTTAAAAGAGATTGTATTCAATTTTGGGGGCTTTTGTTCAGAAGCCGTTTGAACTTGTTAGGTTCAATATTTTGAGGACAAAAGTTCTTCGTTCCACATTAAACCAAATTATTAATTTTATGACTTTGAAGTAATGAGAATTGCCTTCTCAATTGCCTAAAAATTGGTTTTTATTCTCTTTTCTACTTTATTTTCTTGTTTAGATGGCTCGGTACAACAGGCCTCTGTCTTTTCCTGAGCCCTACAGGGTCCTACATTCATTAACTTTCTTGAGCAACCAGGCAACCTGCTGTACAGCCTTAAAATGTCATTTAGGAATCCATGGTATTCTGCTCTTTTGGTTTGACATTTAAAACACTCTGTTTGACTGCATCCTGAACCTGTAGACCTCCAGAGGCAAATTGAGTGAGTTACAGGATAAGATGAATAAAAGGAGACACATACTAGATTTTACTTCAGTAAATGTGCAAGTAAGTGTAGAACACAATATACAATGAAGGTCAGTGGGGTCCAATCTTGTTTGCAATGCAACATTCTTTAAAATATCTTTAATGTCTGTGTTCCATTGGCGAAAGAAAGTCATGAAGGTTTGAATGACATGAGGATGTGAACATTTTGGCTGAACTATCCCTTTAAGATGCTGCAAAAACTTTTATAGTTGACCTTTTGAAAGTGAATCAGTCTCTCAAAATACTCCAAATGTGTCCCTTTGTCACTCCCAATCTCATCTCATCTCTCTTCCTTTTCTTTGTTTCGGTTAAATCATTCAGAGCTTGTTTTGTGCACCATCTATCACCTGACCTTTCTTCTCCATGCACATCTCACACCCCATGGTCTCTCAGACTTATCTGTCTCCCGTAAGATTGCCACAATCCTCTAACTTTCGTCAAGACCTGTCTCACACCCCACATGGGAGTCTGCCCCTCCCTGCATGCACATACAATCACATGACTCTTTCATTTTGATCCGTTCAGTGTGTAACGGTCATTTCCCAAAGCGAGCCTCTGTCCCCTGTCCTCTCATGGGGGCAGGGAGGATGTCTGCTGGCCTGGACGTGGAGTTCAGCGAGGTGGGGGATGTCTGAATGGTCACCCGCTGGGCAGAGGGAGGGAGTGCGCAGGGACAATGGTGGTCCTGTTTTAAGGGAGCGTGGTCAGGGGGAGTTGGGAGATGGGCTGGGGGTGTTTGTAGGGGCAGGAAACAGAGGGAGCCTATGGGAATGCAGATTGGTTCTCTGAATTGAACTGGCAGACTGGCAGGCCGGGCTTTGATGTGAGTAGAGGGGGATTTTCATAGGGCCCAACTTTTATCGATGTTAAATCCCCTACAAAACTTCATCTTCTCTATCTGCCCCTCGCTGCTTCTGCCTCTTTTCTCTCGCTGTCCATTCCACACTGTCTGCCTCTAAATGGACATAAACTTGGGTATCATTTAGAATGAAAATTATATTTGCTGAAATCCTGAAGGCCAAAAAAAGTATTTGTGACTTAATATCTCACAACTGTGACTTTATATATTCTTTTAAACTTTTTTATTTTTTTTTTAATCTGAGGCAGAAATATTGGTCTTCCATTGGTCACCATCATATGCTGTATTTTGGATGCTACAGTGTCAGAGTCTTACTAGTCGCATTTCCATTACCCTTCAAAATGCGCAAATTGAAACTGCGAATTGAAAATACGCCTAATGGAAACATAAATTTAGCAAAAACTCCCATATATCACAAAAAGTTTTTACACTTGCATGACATGGTTTTTCAGGCAATTTGAAAAAGGAATATATCGCAAAACTGCAATGGAAACTGTCTTTTACTGGTTGCATTTACAGGTCACCGGGCGTACGTAAAAGTGGCACGTTTTAGAACATTGGTCTCAAATTCAATTCCTGGAGGGCCAGAGCTCTGCACAGTTTAGCTCCAACCTTAATCAAACACACCTGATCCAGCAAATCAAGGTCTTCAGTATTACTAGAAACTTCCAAGCAGGTGTGCTTTGGAGCTGGTTGGAGATAAAATCTGCAGAGCTGTGGTCCTACAGGAATTGAGTTTGAGACCACTGTTTTAGAAGCATCCCAGAAGCGGCTCCCTGCACTGCTTTGCTAAAGATACACGTCTACGTCTCCTTCGATTAAAAATAATTGCTAGTGCGGTGGCTGCAATATACGTAAACCTACCAACAACCATTGCTATGACTTATCACGAGAGGAAACAATTACGTTTTAGTCACATAACAACAGATAATGGAAACGCCGTCAATTCGCAATAGGTTTTTTATCGTCATTTATAAAATATCGCAAACGTTTTGCGCAAATCTGTAATAGAAACCCTGCTATTGTTTTCTTAGCTACCTTAACCAGTAACATACCAAGATAACCAAGATTTTCCAATACCGTTTTCCATTACCAATCCAATGGTAATTCTTTGGACACTACCATGATGGTGCAACGTAGTATTATTTGAAGTACCTTGGAGATTTATTTTTTGTAAAACTTTGGATAAGAGGATCTGGTAAGTGACAAACAATGTGGGTTCATGTAGGTGTTGATTAGCATGCTAGTTAGCTCTGGATAGGTGGAAAGTTTAGTTCACCGCTGAGTTACAGAGCAACTTAGCTTCAAAAATGTATAATAACTTGATTTAAGCATCCCTGCGGCACTGCCATTAATTAGACTCTGAGAATGTTCGTCTCTGTGTGCATTAGAGAAAAGCCGTGATTACGGCCAAATCCAACCGCCTCGCCTCTCATACAAATGCAAAACCCCTGAAGGAGACACTGCTTTAAATTCACAATGCACACACACGGTTCAGACTCCACACTCGCTCTCTGCCAGTGTCCTCCAAGAGGAGAGTCTTAAAGAGAAGTAGAGTTGTAAGGAGGAACAAAAAGGTTTAGAACTTGCTGAGTAGAGGAATTAAAAAGAGATGAAAAGAAAGAAGTGAGAGTGGAAATTGTGTGTGTACATGTGTGTTGGGGGGGGGGGGACTAATTACTTTTCTTCCTCTCTTGAAGAAAATGCCTCTTCTTCGTCCAGCAGGGGGATGGGGAGGGGGTGGTAGATAGGGGGTCTCGTTCCGCCACTTCAATCTCAGCATCTCAGCACTTTTCTTTGTGTCTCTCATTCATTTCTTTCTTTCCTATCTGCTTTTTCCACACAATTATTATTTATTCCTCCTTTATTCTGTGCTCTCCTGAGGACCTCAAAAGAAGCCGATTAGAAAGATAGGGAGGGGGCCACGGCTCAGTCTGTGAGGCTGATTATGGGCTCAGATCTGGATTTAAAAATTTGGCTGTAGAGAGGGTGAACAGGAATGGTTTTTACTTCAGAATCAGTTGAATAATAGCTGAAGAAATCTGAGGTCTTGTAACAGTATTGGTAATATGACATAAAAAGCATGATTAGACCACATTTCATGGATCACTACAGGCAGTGGAAAAACTGAGGGGAAAATGCGTAAGTTGGTACAAACTGTTACATAAGTCTCCTGTACCGCTCTGGGATCAGACCAGGGAGACTGGAAGATGTGGGCACCATTCATTTAAGCTGATGCCAGATCAGATGTTTCCTTTGAATAATGGCAAGACCCTTCAACCCTGACTTCCAAGCACTAATGTACCACAAGTCATTAGTGCACTTGTTTTCATTCAGGGTACTTGTGTTCGTATACTCTCCGTTCTGATATCTACGTCTCTCTTTGTCTTTCCAAGAAAACCAGGCCAAGTCAGGTGGCTCACAGTCCAAATTTTATTTGCCAAATTAGATAATGAATGTAGTAGTTATATTTTGAAGCACTCTGCGTGTGGAACAATGCAGCTGTGTATGAGTTTTGGAGGGAGGAGTGCTAGCTGAGCAATGAGAAAGACAGAGCCGCTATTACGGGATATTTAGTCTTGGTCATAATGATAGTGGACAAAATGACATAAGACACAAACAGCTTCCTGTGACATTATTGAACATGTTACTCCTGCTGAAAAGACCTGTTTAGACTAGCTTTATTTTTCATGCTGGTTCAAATTTGGTGCTGGTCTAACTGGTTAAACTAGTTAACGGATTAGTTTACCTCTCCTAAAAAAATCAGTCATCATTTACTCACCCGCATGTTGTCCCAAGCCATTATGACTTTCTTCCTTGAAGCACTAGGAAGCTTTCAGGTTTGTTTTTTCCCCCTGCATGTCATGTGCAGAGCACCATACCTTTCAATGCATCACTGATCCAGTACATAAACCAGTATGACTGATTCATTCATAAATCAAACTAATTCCAGTTCTCTAGCATTTTTTTTTCTTGAGTATTTGTTGAATAGCAATTTCATTTTTAACAAAAAATTGTCTTAATTTTCATTTTGAGGTGTACTATCCCTTTTTGTCATCATTTACTCACCCTCATGTCATTCCAAACCTGTATGAGTTTCTTTCTTATGTTGAACATAAAAGAAGATATTTTGAAGAATGCTGGTAATCAAACAGTTGATGGTCTCCACTGACTTCCATAGTATTTTTTTCCCTACTCTGGAAGTCAATGGGGACCAACAGCTGTTTGGTTCTTTGACATTCTTCAAAATATCTTCTTTTGTGTTCAACATATACAGGTTTGGAATGATAGGAGGGTGAGTACATTATGACAAAATTAAAATTTTTGGGTGAAATGTTCCTTTAAAGATAATGTCTTCTGTCATTCTTAAGTCTGTCAAATGTTGTCATGAGTTGCACTTATCATATTTACTAGCTACAAAAGGCACACTAGGACCATGCAAATAAAGTTGGTCTTAGTTAGAGAGTCTATTGTCTGTTCAATGGTATGACATATATTATGCATAAACATACCGAGATTCTAGGGATTACAGATAATGCTATTTTTGGCAGCCCAGATGTCAGCTCGAAACTATCAAAGAAGTTGCTATTTTAAGAAGTGTCAAGTCATCAAGAAAGAGAAATGTAAAGAGGAGGGGCTTGTTTTGTTATTGGGAGATAATCATGTTTTCTGGAGCGGTCTAAATGAGAGCCGTCCAGTAATGGCAGTGCAGGAATGCAGTCAGTGCACACTGCTCAACCCTCCCTAAGTCTTGGCTCCACTCCACTCTCTCAGCACTCCACACAAAGCTTCCTTTGTTCAGCCTGGTCTTGAAAAGCAATGCTCCGTCACTCCCTTTCTCTCTCCCTCTCTGTTGTCCTGCCTCACTCCTCTCTCTTCCTGTGTATCTCTTCTACCCGCTCCACCAGCTCTCTCCTTATCTAAATGTTCTCTGTACTCTCACACTCATATCTTATGTTTTTTTAAATCAGTCTTAGGTTAAATTATCCTAGAATGTTGGAATTCTTTCTGTGTTTTTACTTTCATTCCTTCTCTGTCTGTTTTGTCCAACTTTTCCCACTGTCTTTCACAGACTTCAGTTTTGTTTATTCTCCAGAAGGTAGGGATCCAGCCAAGAAATCTGTATTATCCTGCATATTCGCAACCTTAATTGGGGGGAAACATTTTTCAAGCAACTCTTTTTCTCCTCAACAGCTATTTTAGGTTAACCGCACATTTAATAAGCTGGAATGGGGAGGGGGGGTTGTGTTCTTGTTTTGCTCTCATACTTTTTCAAAGCTTAGAGAGATTTAGTCCTGCCACTCTCCCATGAAAGAATACTCTCACACACACACGTACACAGCAAAACCCTTCAGGTGTTCTTCCCGTATGCGATCAACTGATAAACCAATCTTAAGTTCAAATCAATGAATCACGCAAAAATCACGTGATTAAACGAATAGATTTATTTCCCAGCATTCATTATAATGTCACATCGGATCGGTAGTTAAGTGCTTTGTTTGATGAGGACGTGTTTATTCTGTGCCTATATTCAGGTTAAGCAGTCATATCTTTTGTTCCTCCAACAATAATCACTTCATGTGAAAACCTGTTGCTCCAGCAACCTCCTACAAGCCTCGTCCTGCGGATTGTAAAGTGAACGGCATTGGAAGGCCCGAGGCGTGAAATTATGTCCATCGTCGCCTCGTGACGCAGTCAAACCTTGCACAACTGCTTGCTGATATAGATGCGGGACTCCATAAACCCGCTGGCTGCAGGCATACCTGCACATGCCCCTGCTGTGAAATGATTATTTCACGCCTAGATTTCACCACACTCTAAAGTCACACAACCAGAGACGTGCAGAGACTTGTTGTTAGCTATAGACTAAGACTTTCTGATTTTTGGAACATAACAGACCAGTTTAAGTGAGGCCACATTAGGGAAATTCATATTTTTAGAACCCTGTGTAAAAGTTTTTTTTTTTGTATTATGCATAAATGTATTATAACTGTTTCATTTTGTTCAGCTGGATTGCTAAAAACGGATGTCTCAGATTCTGTACAAGGAGTGATCATAAAGTGATTGGAAATTCACACAAACATGTCACGTTATGACATGTCCATAAAGTGTCGGGATATTGTTTAATCATTGAATTATTGTGGATTTTCAGTGTTCAAATTTCTGTTTGTAACGTGTGCACAAATACTGCACAAATAGTTTGTTTTTCTAGGTTCTAAGGTTGTGCACCAAATCCAGCTGCTGTTGCATTCCCATGGTGCTCTCCTGCAGCTGCATCCAATCAGATCACAGAACCTTGAAACTGAAGCAGCTACAGCCTGAAAACACAGACCATCGTCATGCTTTTTCTGGATATCTCATTCATGAAAATCAGACTCACACTTCTCTGTCTGTCTTTCTTTCTCCCTGTCGCTTGCTCTTCCTTTCTCAAGAGGGTCTGTAAAATTTTAACTAGGCCTCTTTACTGCAGGTGTTGCATATTGGTGATTAGAGCACCTCTGCATCTGTTGTTCCTCAGGCAAGATTTGGTCTGATTACTGCTCACTAGGGTGCAGAGTGCCGTGACCTGCTTTTGTTTGAGTTCAGGCTCATTTTGCCGTCCTTGAATGTTATCACAACTCCTGTAATCAACAAGTGGCTGCTTAGCTTCATTTCATGATAACAGAAAACTAAGGGTAAGTTCACCCAAAAATTAATATTTTTAAACATTTACTCAGCATGTTCCCATTTTGAGTAATGTACTCTGTGCTCATTTCATGCAAACCGGAATAGGAAGAAAAGGAAGTCTCACAGGTTTGGATCATTGGAACAATATGAAAGTGAGTAAATGTTTTTTAATTTTTTTTTATTTATTTTAGGGTAAACAATCCCTTTAAACACTTTTTGAATAACATTAGTTCCTCATCGTTGTACAAGATGTGCCAAAATTGTCTCTTGAAGACTCCCAGATCTAATCTTACTCAATGCAGCATGGAGTTCACGTTAGCCTCTATACCTCAGGTTATGCAAGAATTAGGCCGCACTATGCGACAAGACGTTAGTGTGTCAATTAGCAATACTGGTAGTTTTAGCTGAGCATAAGAAGTAAAACTTTGACAGTCTTTGACTCAGGGCTATGTGTCAGTAGGAATGCACGTTGACAATGAGGACCTTTCTCTTTAAAGTAGGACTGTGTGGACAACACATTTTATCGTAAGCATTACAAGCAGGTTATAACTTCGTATATGTGTCTCAAAACAAAAGAGTGCTGAAATATAGGCTAATAGCTCAGGTGTATTGTATTTCTGTGGTCTGAAGTAATTGGCTTTCTCTTTACCTCTATGAATGTTATTTTAAAGCAGGTCGTGTTGATTCAGGATTATACGAGGCCCCTGTGTCAAATAGGCTGACTCACCTAGATGTATTTCCATTCAGTTTCGACGTTTCCAATTCAGAGCCGCCTCACCTGCCAAAAAGTAGAATCACAGGACAGATGTGGTGATTCAGAGTATCTCTTTGCCTAGATTTGTGGTTTATGAGAGTGCACTCATATCAATAAAGCGAGTGTTTGTGTGAGATGGACCGAGCGAGAGGCATGGGGGTGTTGTGGGAGATGATGAGAGAATGGTGAAGTAGCCAGCCCACAATGGGCCGCATTGTTCCAAGCCCATAATCAGAGCGGACATGGAACTTGGCCGGGAGAGTCGTCCCCGTAGCCCTCGACACAGCTGCTGGGACTTCAGTTTATATTCCCTCCGTTCTGCTTTCATCAGCATCTCTCGTGCATTTTCTCTCCGTCTCTGTCTTTCCCATTCAGTGGCTGTTTTTCCTTTCTCCATTTGAAATGAAGGGATCAAGGCATGAGCGACACACTCTTGTGTAACACTACAACTGCATAAACAAACTGTGCCAATCAAAGAGAGCTAAAGCTTTGACCTCAATATCTTGTACTTTAGTACAGGAATCTCAGGCCTCCATCCAACTGTCCTCCAACCAGCCATCTTCGCTTCCTGTATGCGTTTTAGTTAGTGGAACAACCAGTAGCCCAGTGAAAAAACCCAGCCAGTAACTGAATCTTTAAAAGATTAGAGCTCTACTTCAGTGACGAGAGAAATAAAAAGCTTAACAGCTGGCCCAGTGGCGGTAGCTGTGTTTACAATAAAAACTTGCAGTCAGCTGCGAGGCCTTTGCGTCACTGGCACGTAAAAATAAAACAAGAGACCAGAGAGAGACCCTTCCATTATGACTTAAAATTTCCACAGAGACCAGAGGATGGTGCCACTCCTTGTACAAAATCTGATACATCGCAGGTGGGTAGAGGGGACTCAGTGTCCATCTTCGCCAAAAACGTCCATGTACGAATTCCATCACATGGCCTTTCAGCAGCGTGTTAACCGATAATTGTCGCCTCATAGCTTTCTAAATTGTTTGAAGCATTCGCGGTGTGTGTGTTGGCTGCACATACAGTTGGCTGCCGTTCTTGGCCGTCGGGCTCGGATGATTCCATGGGGTTGCATGTTGCTGGGGTGGAGCTGCTTTACACATAAACATTACATGACCCAAGCAGGCAATACATGCTCCCTGTACTCTGTTAGGGTTGCTGGGAGTTAGTTGTATTTTTGACCCGCTCTAGGTCAGGTGTCCGCCCTTGTGTTGCCTCCCATATGTGCTGCATTTTCTTGCGCTATCCACCCAACCCCCAGTCCTGTTGCCCCTGTAATTGCCAGGTAATGTTTCGGCTCTGGCTCCTCCTCTACTGCCATTATTCCTGTTCTGGATTAATGCGACTGCCAATAGTGGCCACAGGCTTGGCAGCATTTCAAAAAAGGGGCCCACCTTCGATACATTATACACAAGCAGCTTTCACCAAGGTGTGCATTTCAAGACAGTCTTCCTCTGTTTTTATAATGTGCTTTTTTTGGTTAAATCAAAGCCAACCCCCCCCCCAAATCTGATCTCTGTAACCCCTCCCTGCTCATATCAGATATTCCCCAGCTGCCTGGCGCCCAGAGGGAGGCCCACCTTTACCACCCGATGTAGACTCAGTAATACAGACCTGATGGCTTTCATGGTCATACTCTGTCCCATTTCCCAAAAATCACCTTTCAAATGCATAAATGAACTAAACAACAACAACTACAAATAAAAACGGACTATAGGGCTATATTAACAATGCCTTTGGCATAGGTATCATACTGGGTAGATTTGAATTCTGTACTTTTGTTTGTGGTCACTTTGTTCCCTTTCTTCCTCTTTTCAGTAAGCAGAAAAAACACTTGAGGTGAGCTTTTACAAAAAGTGACCACTGTAAAAAGGTCAACATGTGACTTTTAAGGTATCTGTAAATCTTGCTTTTGTGATTGAAATTCAAAAAAAGGAACACAGACATTTCCACAGAATACCCATCCACCTTGACAACAAAGTAGGGGATGACCAAAATCATCTGGGTACCAAACAACCTAGGTCACAAGAGGTCATCCAAAAAAACAAAAAAAGTTTCTCACAATGCACATTGGGCAACTACATGGATGAAACCTAACAGGACATTCGGGAAGAGCCAGGCAATGGTCCAAATTAACACAAACTAAATAAAGGGCTGAAGGGAAGTAATCAAATGATGGTGCACAGTCCGGGAATTGCTTGTATGTTCCACTGAGCTCACTGGTTATGGGTAAGCCAGTTAAGCAACATGTAGAAGTTATGATGTGACAAGACAACAGTTTTAGGATCTGTTTTGGTTAGTCCACATGCATCTCTATATTCGGTATGCAAACAAGCTCATTCTGTAGGCCTACAGAGATGGGTACACCCTTTCTGAAGACAATTGAGTTTTACTCTCTTGGGAAGAGAGAAATAAGTTATCACACTGAGACAATTATTTTTCTTTCTGGAAAATAACACTTGAGGGGAAGTAAAACTGATTTGTGCTTTCCAGAGAATCTCTTGCCCTTTGTATCACTCTTTGGAGAAAAGAGAGAGTATGAAAGGCAAAGACATGGCAGAAGAGATTTATTAATTAAAGTTCATTAAAATTAATTAAAGACCATCTCTAACCATGTGTCCGATGGGGCTTGAAAACCATAGGAATAACGATTTAACCATGATGGTTCTCTTGTCAGATTAGGGAACAGAAAGTTGAGCTGGCTCAGAAAAGTGTGCAGAGATTTTGCCCAAGAAAACAAACATCTTAGCCAAGATCTCCTTTCCACAAATCTACACCTACTCCACCCACCAAATTCAAGTCCTTCAATCTGGCCTATTCCTGGAAAACTCCATAGAACGAGTGGGTTGTAATTCATTATGACCATCTAGCCTATTCCTGTTGATATTGTAATTTCATATGAATGAATGAATGAATGATGCATTTATATAGCGCTTTATTGTGTATTGCCGTACACCCAAAGCGCTTTACAATCATGTGGGGGGTCTCTCCTCAACCACCACCAGTGTGCAGCATCCACCTGGATGATGCGACGGCAGCCACAGGACAACGGCACCAGTGCGCTCACCACACACCAGCTACAGGTGGAGAGGAGAGAGAGTGATAGAGCCAATTCAATGGATGGGGATTATTAGGAGGCCATGATTGACAAGGGCCAGTGGAGGGAATCAGGCTAGGACACCGGGGTTACACCCCTACTCTTTACAAGAAGTGCCATGGGATTTTTAATGACCACAGAGAGTCAGGACCTCGGTTTAATGTCTCATCTGAAAGACATATGTATGAGTGCACATGAAAAGGTTTCCCAACACTTGGGTCCCATTTGCATTTTCCTATGAATGTGAAATATGGTACATGGGGTTGTCTATCACATTTTTAGTTTCTTCAATGGCTCTGTGATGCACATTAGGATCAACAAAAAACCCTCTTCTCATCAAGAACTACATTTCACTGTATTGAATTATGTTGCTGATGTTACATTTTTGGTTCTTCAGTGTATTGATTCCATTTACCTTTTGGGGCTATTAAAGTATTAACACATAGACTTACTTGCATGTAAGTGTGTACTTTGTGGCCCTGTCCCAAATGGCACACTTGCTTACAATACTCGTGAGCACCCCATTTTTAGGCCACTGTGCAATCGATGCACACTTCTGCCAAGCCTACACTGAGGAAAGATTTGCAGCATACTTCAAATCTGTCAAATCTGTATCGGCACGAAAGAAGACCATGAGGACTAAGGATGCCATTTAGGACAGGGGCTATGTCTATGTGTGTATACCACAGATCAGGTAAAGATAGTGAGCTGCCTTGCTTTGATTTGAGTTTGACATTAGCATGTTGCTAAGCTAATAACCAAGCACTTTAAAAAGCATAAAATGCACAACGTATAAATATATAAAATATATATACATACAAGTCTTAAGTCTTAAGTCAAAAGTAATAAAAAAATGGTATATTTATTATATATGAATGGAATGAAATGTAATGTTTACAGTATTTTTTTTTTTCAATTTGTTGCAAGTTTGGCATCATAGTGCATTCTGTCTAGGTAAGCCGCTCAGTAAGTTAAAATGTAGAGTGGCTTAAAACTTCCTATGTAACAAATTTAGGTTATTAAAAACATTGTGGGAACATTGTTTTGAAATGTTTCTAAAATGTTGAAATGTCCAGTTTTCTTGTCGTGATTATAACATTGTTTAAAGGTTATAAAAATGTTTCTTACAACTGTATACTAACTTTATTTTTACCCAAAATATTAGAAAGTTTATTTTTAATATTCTAATAATATTAAAGTTTTCTTGTTGTGATTAGAACATTATTTAAAGGTTACAAAAATGTTTCTTCATTCTACTTTATTTTTATAACTTTTATTTTTACTCACAATATCACATTATTTGAAAGTTTATTTTTAATATTCTATAAACATTAAAATGTCCAGTTTTCTTGTTGTGATTAGAGTGTTATATAAAGGTTACAAAAACATTTCTTAGAAGTACAAGTACAAATAAAATCGTAAGTACATTTTGAGAAAGCTGATCACAGAATGTTTTATGTTTAACATTATGAGAACGTATATGAAATTTTTTATTAAATTTAGAAGAACATTGAATAAAAATGACTTTAAGAATGTTTTGTCATAACATTTATATAATTTTAAAAAACATTAATGAAAGTTGTGAGAATGTTCCCACACACACACACAGACAAACAGGTGGTGGATCATTTAAGCAGTGATTTACAGAGCTCTCTGAGTTTCATTGTGCCGCTCTTCCTCTAACCTCCTTGGTCTCCTCTTGCTAGAGCTCCTAAAAACAGCCTGATCTCCTCTGTTAAACAATAGAGCACGTCATCCTCACTTTGTGTTTGCCTCCACAGGAGCGTGACCGTGCATCTTAGTGAACCCGTACAGCTGTGAGCGACCATTTGAGTTGAATTCATCTGAACGCACATGGGTGTTCACTAACAAAACACTTGTAATTTTCCATCAAACAGTGGTCAACGTGACCATGATGAAATGCCCTGAAATGTGTTGTAGGCGTGATGTTTTTAAATTAAATCTTGTATGTAAAACTATACACAGCAGAAGCAAGTTCCTGTTTAGTCTGTGAAAACTAAGTAAACAGATAAAAGAAAATATTCAGTCACGTTTTGCTTGCTCACTACTTTTGTCCGTCCCAGATCTCATTTACGGTCAAAAATAGCAGCGTGTCTCAGTCCTCCTGCATTTGTGTGTCCTCGGAAGGTCAAGAATATGTGAATTTCCACCAGAAGTTGTGGGTGCTAAAACCCTATCATCTGAAGGTGTTAATCTAGCAACTGGTTCCTCAACTGCTTTCGTAGCACGCATCGAATGAAGGTTACGAAGTGGTTTAAAAAGGTAAAAAGAATTTTCTGTGGCTGCCCAGACTGTATTTTTGAAGCATGACCTTTATTAGAGTTTCCACATCCCTTCAATGTGACGTTTCTGAGTACCATCACCTCACACACATGGTACACTTTCTGTGTTGCTAAGCTTACTTTGTATTTCCATGTGTTGAAGTGATTTTATGGTTTGTTGGACACGTGTTTATGTCAGGGTGAGAATGTTTGTGTTGTGCATGTTGTCTGAGCAAGTGAGCATGCCCTGAGGTCGGGAATGGAAGGAACGGGCCCGACTGGTTTCGTTTAGACCTAATCTTGATGGAACATTGCCTCTGAGAATCTGTGGGGAGATTTGCCAATGCAATCTCAGGTTAGGTAGGTTTTTTTTCTGAGGTTCCGAATGGTAAAGGAGCAATTTTTCACCTCAGGCAATGTGTGTGTGTATCATGTTGGCCTAGATGTGCTTTCTCACACATCCCCTGTCAGTATCTTGTCAGCTGAGGTTATGAAGAAGCATGTGAGAATCCTTAAAAGTTAAATCACCTCTGCAAACCACAAGCTGAACATCTCAACATTGTCTGATACCATCTGTTTCCTTTTTAATTTTCTTGCAAACATTTTTTACAATGCCCTTAGCAGACGGATGACTCATTTGAACCAGCCATAAGATAAAGCTGCTATCAGTTCTTCGTTTGTCTGTCTGTTACAACAATGTTATCGTGGATTATTTTGAGAAAACAGGTTATCGGAGCGTGTCATTTCTTAGTGCTTACTCAAGGTCCTGCTGTGGATAAGAACTACATGGGGCGTGTTTGAGTGTGTGAACAGAGCTAAGGCAATATTCCCCTTTAGGCATTTACTTAAGGTTCATCCAGAAGATAAGCAGATCATTGGTCTCCCGTACTCGTGTCTGACATGTTGTAGCCCGAATGTGTGTTGAATGGTTTCGTTGCCCTCAAGAGACAGATTGCAGCCTGAAACAAAACTTGCTGGTGAAATGTTCCCTAAATGGTTTGACAAAGCTAGAAGGACAAAAATATTATACTTAAATTATTGTCTGGAATCTTTGACTTGTATAAAATTTAAATGACTCCTTAAATGATTCTTTTGTATTTCATTTACACAGGTAATGCTGGAATGCTCTGATGGAGCCAGACTGAGTTTGAAACACTTGTTGGATCATGAACCTTTGGTAATATTCAGTTACAGTTTTTGCCTGGGTCTCAGGGTCCTCAAGTACTCTGTCATCGTCACTTTCACCTACACATACTCACACCAATAGACCAAGTTTCCAGCCACCCACTGTTTACAATTTGCCCTTTATGACCACACCGACCTCTTTCCCATGTTGTAATATATTCTGAATTAATAGAGGTCACAAAAGCTTTGTGATCATGTGATGTCCATTAGACTTCACCACTCATTTGCATCACATCTTCAATTGGTTTTTGTCAATTCTCATTGAAGTTGAAATATGGTCGATATGGATGACCAGTTACAGCTAATATCTGCATCCAGTTTTAAATTTAGTTGCAAGAATGTTGCTTTCAATATCAGCAAAGACAATGTCTGAATGTGTGGGTTCATGAAAAATAATCAAGGCCTGGTGTTGCTTGACAATAATTGCTTAAATTTGGGTCTAAACTGGTTTGAGAAAATGTGAGGCAGGAAGGACGTGAAGAAAAGGTGGTTTGGAGCTTCAGAGACTGTGCGTCAATACTCTCACACCCGTAAAATGTCACAAGCAACATCAAACAGTTTGAGATATGCTTCCCCTTCACTGTACAGTTATGCTTCTGAATGTGTTAAGATATGCAGTTTTGCGCACAAATGCGAAAAAAAAAAGAAGCAAACTTTAAAAAAAAAACAACAAAAAAAAAAAACACATTGCTGCCTCTACCTTTTTCGGTCATAACTTCATATATCAGACTCAGCATTTGTCCTCCAGCATCACATCAGATGTGTTTTTAGTCCTGCAGTGAAAGCTGCAGTATTTACATAGCAGAAAGTGCTGGTTCTCTGTTGTCTTAATCTCATCCAGAAACTCCCAAAGTCTTACTAAAACAGTAAGCACAGTACAGATCAGAGATGTGACAGGGTTAAGTAGCTCAGTTTCAGCTTTCTAACTCGGTCTCCTCTACGCTTCATTGTGCTGTTTCAGCAGCCAGAGAAATGCTGCAAATAGAACCCAGTGGCTGGGTGCAGTCGCAACCACACTTTCCTTTGCACCTGGTTCCACTACCAGCTCACCTTCATATTGAAACTTTTCCAAACCGCACATTTTTTTTTAGATCTTTTCTTCTGAACACCTTTTTCTGTCATACTCTTCATGCAGGTCAAGGGTTGCTCTGAAGAGGTAAAAAGAAACCACGTGATGGACTATGGAAACAGCCAGGGGCCAAGGTTAATATTCATGACCAGACGATTGTATAACTGCACAGCTTCAGAATAAGTGGTCAGGGGGAGAAGTTCTCAACCAAGTTCTTAAACTTCACTTGTAGCCAAACTCCTCAGGTACATGTGGAACTTCCAGTCATAATAAGTGGGCTGAGATGGGACAAGCTGCTCAACACAATACATAAATAAATGTGTACGGTTTAAAGAGTATATCAGTGCAAAACATTCTGTCATGATACTAGGGGGTTGTCTGAAGTTGCCAGGGCGTCTCTATTCAGGCATTTTGGGTAATTTTAGCACATTGCTATGATATTCACTGTCTTGAGGTGTTTTTGTTGTAAACTGAAACCAGTTGCATGCCTTTAGGGCCATGGAAAATTTGTCTATGACATAACCAACTTGTTATTTTTTGTAGCTTTACAATAACACTATTGATGATACACTTTAGGCTTATGTTTCCTCATTGTTTTGGTGTAATGATGAACAGTAGGTCAGAAAGTAAATCTGTTCACATGAAACTCCTTACTTCATAGAGCACAAGTTACTCTTCAATCTGAAGTTATCACTGACCCTGGCCTTCCACTTGCTCTACATTTACACACACATGCATATGTACACAAACACATGTTCAGCTGTGGCTAGTGATACAGAAAAGGGCAGAATTGGCACATTTTTGTCTGTTTGCACTGCTCAAACATCAAGCAATCCATTCCAGGACTTCCTGATAGAGGAATAACAAAGTCTAGTAGTGTTTCTCAACACTGATACACAGATTCAGGTTGAACGGCAGCAGAAGCCACACATGAAGCTTTCTGGGCTGTACCCTCTCTCTCTCTCTCCAGCCGCACAGTAAGCGAAAAAGAGACCTGCTTCCTGTTTATGATGAGAACACATCAAGTACCTATATGTTTACAGGCACATTTTACAGGATGTGGCCTCGCTCACGAGGGTGGAGTTTGTGAGTACAAGTGGAGGAAAGATGGGGAGGTTGAGGGTTTCTATAGGTTCACCTGACAGAACATACCAAGCAACTGGTGCAAGTCTTTCCATCACCTGCACAATGGAAATAGCAAAAAGGAACATATTTGAGTGTTGTTTTGTTGACTCTGTAGACTTGGGTGCCAACAAGTTGAACATATACTGTACTGAGCTCTGCTTCACTGGTAGATATAGTCAGTATTTATGTATTGAACAAGGCCCCAGAAAGTATTTGGACACACTAACATTAAGTAACAAAGTGCTTTAGAACATCATTACATTAGATAAGAACGTAACCAAGTGGCATTTATAAACAAATGATGCTATTTTTAGTATATGAAGCTAGTTCACACAGGTGTCTTACCAAATAACCACAGATGTAGTTTATTATGCACATTCAACACTAAGGTTTGACAGATCTGGAGAGTGTATCCATTATTTTTGTATTATTTAAAACCTCATAAATGTATTTTTGTGGAATGTTTTCTTTGCAAAGTCTACTTGTCTCTACAATAAATCCCACTTGGTTTGATCATTTGTTATAATGCAATATAATTAATATATTTTTGACTTAATTTCAGCTAGCTTATGTATAGACTCTATACATACAATAGCTTATTATAATCAAACATATACTATGGAGTGATTGTTGAGTTGAAATGTTATCATTTTTACTTTATAGCAGCACAAACGCCTCTGAAAAAAGTTTAGGATCACTTCAAGATAACAAAAAAAACAAACTAGCGATTTCCCCAAACCTGTGAGATCTAATGTCACATCAACTGTGTGTGTTTGAAGGGGGTTTTCAGTTAACTTAATCTGTTTGAGGACAAAGTTACATAACGGCCAGACTCTAACGGTTGCCCTGATGTAACGTGTCATGCTTTGCCTTCTGAAATCTTTTCTCCTCTAACCCAATTCATCACCATTTCAGCAGAAACCAGAGAAGCAGATTTCCCATTAGGAACTGTGTAATCAGAGAGACCCATGGAGTTTGACCACAGTCAGGTCAGTAGCCCATCAATCCTTCTCTAGACTACCAATGACTGTACTCCTCACAGGAACTCCCTCATTACAGTCGACCATGGGTCAAAATATTTGATAATATGCAGAATATCTGTTTTGCTATATCACAGATGCCAGATCCACAGAGATTAGTAAAACCATAATGATCCAGAATTGGGGTTCTGTGAAAATTGCTGTCCTAACCAAATAAGAAGTTTGTGTTCTCTCGTCCTCAGTGGTCAGTCGCAAGTATAATTCAGTCAAACCATTCTCAAGACATTTTGGTAGCATGTGCAGCCAAAACCATCTACCCTGCCTTTGTATAATATATACACACCACTATTATGATTATTGAACTTTCAGTTTTAATTGCATTTGACAGCAGGACGTGTATCTTTTTCCTTGCTTCAAGTCATCCATCTCCTCGCATCCACCACAAGATGAATACTGCATAAAAATGATACTCAAGATGATTTATTTTCTCAAAAATATGGGTTTTTATTGGATTTAACTGCAATCAGTCATTACAAAAGAGAGATCAATCTTATATAAACTCATAGAAATTACTGTAGTGAACAACAATAGCTGTTTATATGAAAAAAAAAAAATACATTCAACTCTTCAGATACTTTCTTTGTGTCTATACTGTTAACCAACTCGGACAATCATTGCTTAAACCACTGAGGATACAAGCAATAAGTCATAAAAAAAAAAAAAAAAATTGCATCCCAGCTTTATTTAAGGCAAAGAACGCTTGCTCATGGAATGTGTAAAAAAGAGGCACTTTACATATAAGCCGAAAGCTCCAAATGTCCAAGGGCAACTCACTAGGTCACAATTACTGCCTGCCTTTCATCATGTCCACCACCATAAACCAAATAAACTGCTTTAACACTGTAGGTTTATTACTTGCAACATCATTAAACCTTTGTAACGAACATTCGAAACAAAAAAAGCACTTCATGGTGGTATTTAAAATGTGGTGCATGTGTTTTAAGGCCACTAAACTTCTGCATCTTGGATCAACTTGTTTTTATCTTAAAAAAAAAAAAAAAAAGTTGATAATTTGTTCCATAGATCAAATCTATCACCAGGCTCAGGCATTCAGTAAACTGGATTGGTAATCCAAGTCTGCTTTTCACAACAAAAATTCACTGTTTGATGCTTAAAAACAAGATTTTTAACTGCCACATAAATTGCTACAAGTAGGGCCTAAGCTTACTTCCAAAAAAAAAAAAAAAAAAAAAAGCTGACACTTCTGTGAGTTTATCATCTAGGAATGATTGTATGGTAGTACTGATTTTGCAGTCAAATATTTGGGAAAAAGGAATGACAATAAATCTACAATAAATAAATCAAAATGCAGAGGATTTTTTTGTTTTTGCTTTTTTGCTTTAAATTAAATTTCATTTAAGTGTAGTTGCCAACAAAAGTCATTGTAGTACAATATATTAAACTGTGAAAAAAGAAAACTGACAAGTCTTCACAATCTTAAGATTAATACAGAAGATCATAATTTAACATAAAAGAAAATATATTCTATCGTTTCATTATCAAGATAAATACAAACAAAATTAACAAAAAATGCATATGATCACCAATAAATATGTTTTTGATAAGTTAAATAAGCAGTGACAAGAAAACCCTTCTGTTCTGAAAGGTTTTCAAACAATAACAATAATATAACCATAATAATAATAAACAATGACCATAATAAAAATCAAAACCAAGAGGTGGAAAGATGACGAAATTACAAAGTGCTCCTCCGAGCAGAATCTACGGAAAAAAGCATGCTTGCATGAAGAACTAAAGTGAAGCTGCAGGAGGTTGAACTGCACCTTGATGGAAATCTCCCTCTGTTTGCTGATTGGCCCGAGGGAAGGTGGCGTTTTGAGGTGGGACAGAAGAAAGTTTGTATTTAAGGTCTAATAACAAGATTCCCTTCCCAATAAACTTGAAGTAACCAGCAACTAATGGGAAAAAGGGGCACTAACAACATCAACAACAACAAAAATTGTAAGAAATTGTTCATTTTTTTGAGTGGAGACATCCCATCTCAGGGGTTTGTGCTGGCTGTAGACGAGACATGGAGCATGTAGCACCTGATTGAACATTTGAATGTGCCTGAAATATTCCAGAGCTCCATTCTCATTCAACCCTTATGAGAGAAGTCCTTCCTGCAGACTGGTGTAATCTGCAATTTCAAGGGAGGGAGAGCACACACTCAAAACAAGAGCTACATAATCAGGCCACAAGAACGAAGAAAAAAATAATAATAAAGATAAAAGAAACAGTGGTCCATTCACCCCAACACTTAACCCCAGGCACTTGTCTTTTTTTTCCATATTCTTTTCCTCTTTTTGCTTTAAGCCAGTCTACAAAGACAGTTGTGAAAGGTCTAAGCATGACACTTGTGAGCTTTAGTTAGTTATGAAAGAGTGTCCTTGAGAAGAGTGGTAATCTGTGAGGGGGGGGGGGGAGGGCGCAGATCTCTCCCATAACCGTGCCACCGGCTCCGCTACACTTGACTGCAGCTGTGGCACCTGGCACAACGGTCTCATACCTCTCACGATTAGCATTTCGCTAATCCACTTCCTACTCTACGTGTTTGGCACAGTCACACCAAGAACATAGCAGGGGCTCTGCAAGTCGAGGGCCGGGAAAACAGAAGGGTCTTGAGGCTGGGAGAGTTTTAGCTTGTTCTGGTTAAAAAGAGTATTCAAAACGAGAAAGATCCCTTAATTCACTGCATCGGTTTCAGAGCGGACGTGATACAAGGAGGGAAGTCTACGGCTTCTAGGGCACCGGAGAAATGGCGAGAGATAGAGGGAGTGCTAGCGTCTCATCCTCTCTGCCCAAGACTGCTGCATGCAGTGGAAAGGGGGATGGGGTCTGGCTCAGTGTGCTTTAGTCGTCAGAGATGGAAAGCCTGCTGAAGATGGGCAGTCGGCGGGTGGTGTCGAGGACGGGAGACTCTGAGCCGCTCAGACTTCCGCTCGAGCTGCTCTGGTAGCCCTCTTGGTCAGAAAGCGAGTCTGGCTGACTGGATGGAGACTCGTAGAGTTGGGGAGACTCTGACATGGCCCTGAAGTAGTAAGGGGTTGTCGGGGAAGGCGGCGCCTGGGTGGAAGGGTCAGAGCAGGATAAAGGTGCGTTGCCCAGGCTGGGGCTGAAGAGGTTGGCCAGCTCCTGGCTGGAATACGTAAAGGGGTTGCTGCTAGGCCACTCGGGCAGTTCGTCTGGGGAAAATATAGGTGGAGGGGTGACCGAGGTGGGGCTGTCCCTCAAGCCTCCAGAGCTGGGGAACCCCGCAAAGCTGTAGCTGTGTTGCAGCCGCGGCCTCTCCATCTTATTGGAGGCTGAAAGGGGGGACGGGGTTGGAGGAGGTCCACGGCGCTCTTCCGCATTGTGGATGAAGTGGCAGCGTGGGCCGTAGGGGCAGAAGCCGATGGTGTGGAATGTGCGGCAGAGCTCCGTCTTGTACTTAGGATGGCGGCTTAGGCTGCGCAACTCATGAATGCCATGGGCGAACTGGCACTTGTCACCGTACTTGCAGGCGCCGTTCTCCTCGAATGGCCTGCATAACTCGGTCTTGTAGCGGCTTGAGTTGACCTGGCTGTTGGGGCCTCCAGGGCCCGAACACTTCTGTAGCAGGCGATCTCCCGTCTCCGAGAAAGAGCGGTCTCGAAGTCGGTTCTCTTTGTTGCTGCTGCCGGTGGTTCCCATCCCTGAGCCGAGCAGGGATGGATCTACCTTGGCAATGTTCAAGAACTGGTTTTGGTTGAGCTTGGTGCTAGGCGAAGTGACAGAGTGTCGGCGCTGGTAAACCCCACCAGTTGAGGGTGTCCCCACAGCCTTCCTGTCCAGCAGGCACCCAGTGGGGTTGGAGATGGGCAGACTTGCCCCCGTGCAAGGGAACGAGACAGGGTGTGGAGTACTGAGGATGTTATTATTGTAGTTCAGCATTTTGTTCTACAAAAGAAAAGACAAAAAAAGACAAATGATGATACTGAATTCAGTTTTTGAAAGCCACAAAGTGGTTGGCACGTCTTAACTGTTTTGCACTGGCTTCATGTTAAACCCACAAGTAAATACAGGCCTAAACAACTACTAGTTTGGCTCGATGCCCACTAAGGGAAAGCTTGACTGCTTTAGAAAAGCAAAGACTGCTGCGTGTGTCTGATACGAGTAATAACTTAACTCGTACAGTATCAGATGTGAGACTAAGTCTGTCTGGAAACCTGTGCACACTGATGACCACGTCTGACAACATTAATACGCTCAGAATCAACATTATCAAACTAAATGTTGCTTAAAGTTTTTCATGAGGAAATATATCGATGTACTAATTATAACTAAAAACAGCGTCGTAACCCTCACAGACATAAATAATTCTTAAACTTTTGGTCTCCAAATCTTAAATATTAGGCTACATCCTAGAAAGTAACATTGATTTGTAATATTGACATGTAATATTTCCACAGTTACTTATCTAGCCACCATGTCACTTTCCACAGTTACTTATCTAGCCACTTTATTAATAGTTTGTTATATATATATATATATATATAAAAACTATTAATAAAGTTATTTAAAGAGTTTGACTCGTGACAATCAGCTGGATGGAAATGTATACTGAAATCTAAATGTTACATCCACACAGCACAGAAAAACTAACTTAACTCCACTGACAAATGATGTCTGACTGCAGTTATGGGTTAACCACTGAAATAAGCTCATATCTAAGAACCAGCTTGACTCACTCACTGATTTTCTAAGTCACTCCTCTCAGTCAAAGTTTAATTCAATGAAATCACGAGACAGCCCTGACTTTGCACAGATTCATACACCATTCACGTTTACACCCAAACAGGTCAATCAAAAAAACTGTTTCGTCAGGTTTGATTATATTTTCATTTAGCAGGTGGTGAAACCGGTTGCTCCAATCTTCAGTTGAACACTTCAAAAGGAAGCAACATGAAACATACATGGGTAGTTGACATGAAATACTTGTGGGAAGTTGATGTGTTATACTATGCTAAAAGATTTTAAAATAGCATTTTGTCAACTGTTAGGCATGTAATCTCTTAATTAAAATGAAGTTAGCTTATTGAAAATGTGTACTTCAATTCATTTAACCACACTACATAGTTATTTTGAATGAACTACTGGAGGCAAAAGAGTGATTAAAATGGTGATTCAGTTCAAATTAATTGCAAGCAGTCTGAAGATCCACTTAAACATTCATATTACTTAAAAAAGACGTCCATGGACACATTATGCATCAACTACCCACATATGTTGTAAAATCACAGCCATGGATTCTCCAGAAGAAGCCAAGCAGGGAACTTTACTGACTGCTGCAAGCGTCCTCTGCGTATTTGAGTCTCGTTCACTGCTACATTAGAACTTTAAAGATGACTTAAGAATGCTAAAAGCAGTTGTGATTTAGCTGTTGTAGTTCGGTGTTACTTTATACGACTAAAATCGCCCATTCAAACCTAGAATTAAACTCTAATCGTCCACATTCCACAACACAAACAGATCAAGCTGAAACTTTTTTCCTACCTTGTTGCTGATCACTTCGCTGAAGTCGAAGAAAGGCGACACCACGGCTGTGGTCATCTTCCGATCGAGGATAAATCAAACACAGCGAGAAGAATCGGATACTTTAAATTGTAACAAGCTAGGTTCTGGTTGTGTAAACTTGTGCTGCCCTATAAGAAACCCCCTCGGTCTGCATTTCCTTTTAACCCAAATGCAGGAGGAGCCACGAGACGACGCTTCATGGGCGTTCCTCTTGCACTTTTTTCACGTTTTGAAGTTTTTACTTCTCTTATCTCTCGCTCAGAAGTGCAACGCAGTTTAAAGTGTACTAGAGCTCTTGTGCACGCTCATAAGCAAATCAGCGTCCTTGTGTCTAGTTGTTTCTTTCGGTGACTGAAACTTTATTTTGAAACTGTAACAAAAACGCTCTGTAACTCAGTGTTTTTTTTTAACTTGTCATAGTCTAATATGAAAATATTTGCGAATTATTTCGGAAATCAACAACTTATTACTTATCTTAAATGTAGAGTGAATGGCAAGTACAAAGAATGCAGTACTTCACTGAAACATTAATAGAATTTATTTTTGTTCATTAATTTTATTCACATGTGCTTGTTTAAAATAATTGCCATTCCATTTGCAACATCCTTATTTCAGTGTGAACTTTTTTATTTTTATCGGTCCATCTGGAATACATTGGATAGTGTTGGAAGGTGTTTGTTTTTTCTGTAAACCCAATTTTGCATAGATCCATACAGCTTTTTGAGGATGGTGGTATGTTAGTTTTACACAAAGACTATTTTTTACTTAAATATGCAAAATCTGTAGTCTTTATATTAGATGAAATAGTTATATAAAGCTTCTACAACTTCAAATGCACACTATTCGGGACAGACCCCCTCCCACAGCCCACCTTAACAATCCATGGCAGGGCAAGAACTGCTCTCTCCATCTACACTGAGTCATTCTGTATTTGGGTTACAGCTGAGGAAGAACAGCACCACTTAGGACAAAAGTTTTTCAGAAATGTTGGAGGAGGGGGGCAGGTTTACTGGGGATGTTTGCTACAACGCTACATTGCCCTGGGCTGTGTGGGGCGGAGGAGAGCAGGGAGGAGAGGATCGGGGTCATAACACCCCCCTCCTCTCCTCCTCCTCTCAGCCAGAGGTGGAAGTTTTTATAAAGGCCTTTTTTTTTCTCCACACTTTAATAGTGCTTTTAACATGAGGACTGTAGGCGAGATGCAAGGAACTTGCATGCTTAGGCTCTATGCAGAGATTATTAATGCAGAGAGTATGTTTATGAGGAGTTTAACAAGTTCTGTGGTATAGAGTAATCTACCCCTGGGGTGTAAGAGAGACAAAACTGAAGGTGGACAGGAGTGGTTGAGATTACAAAGTGTTTCCAACTAATTTATCAATACTTTGATGATATAGATTGTACCCTAAGAGTCAGGATAAGAAAAGTTATTTTCACTTATACAAAGAATACATTTTATCTCAAGTTATGTCATAACTGCTTATTTAAACTTGTTGCAGATCATGCATATTAATTGTAATGGCTGTGTGCATTCAGAGTGTCTTCGCAGTGTGGTCTTTTGGCCTGTAGAGGGAGCACTTCATTTCAATCCGTGTTTCACAGACTCCTCTACATTTCTTTCCTTGCTTCTCCTGTTGTTTGCTGAGCAGTGAGAGGGAGCAGTAGAGAGAGTTTGAGATGGTAGTAAGAGGCAAGGAATGAATTATCTCTTACAGGATTACTTTGCAGTCTAATCTCTAAGTATGCAGGGGGAACTTGTGAGATTCCAAGAGTCAGTTATGTGCTGTGGAAACCGCCCTACTGATACAACTGAGCTGATATCTTGACAGTCATTTCAAGTTTTTTATGTTAACGTCCTCAGCTGACAGACTTATTATCCCTCAGGCGAATGTATTTTTCTTTTATTCGAGATCTGTTTACTTGCCTTTTCCTGTTCTGCCTTTTCACCAGATTCTGGTGTCCCTCTTGCATTTATGCAAAGCGAGTGTTTTAAAGGCTAAGCACAATTGAAATGAGGGGAAAAAAAAAAATTGTCCATAAAAGTTTGATCACAGAATCGTAAGTGGTACACCACTAGATCTCTCCAGTCATGTTGTTCCCATGCAACTCCGCTACAAAGTAGCTGTTGCCCCCTCTCCTTTTTATACAGGGCTCCAGCTGTACAATGAGTTGCTTCAAGGGTCAAGCCTGACGATTAGGATCGAAAGTGATGTTGAAAAGACGCCTGCCTTTGAACTCGAAAATATTAACAAGTGACGTTTATGGCTTTCTCTTTGACCTCTACAATATGGGAACAGCATTAGTCCTCTGGCTTAAAAATCATGACATTAGCTGATAGCTATTATGCAATTGTTTACGATTTGTTTATCCCTCCTTTCCTGTCTTTTTGTAGAGTTGGAGCAAAGAACTGAAGAGGCTGGAAACAGGACACTGACACAAAGGTAAATGTACTGTGGTTAGGAAGAGGAATTGTTGGGGAAATGTTTCAGGGTTTGAAGACAGGAAATAGTCAAGTGATGAAAATACGATTATTGGAATAGAATTTCCTGTCTTCAGCATGTGAAATGTCAGGTCATTTTCCTCTCTGACCAGGTTTCCTGTCCTGTTGATCATGAGGAAGGGTGAACTCCCCAATCTGAGTCATTCCTACTGAGCAGCGGCAGAAGGAAAAGCATCATCACTGTAGAAATCATCATTTAACTGAGCCTGCGCCCGAAATGCACTTTTAGGATTCTTTAAGATTATTTCAAGCACAGTGATGGGAATAAGTTTTAGGGACATGAGGTGTGTGCTGTCCTTTTATGTTAAATAGATCATTAGAATCAAACTATAAATTAAATTAGCATTAAATACAAATATAATTCTAAATAATACACATGATTCAGTGATATCTATCTATCTATCTATCTATCTATCTGTCTGTCTGTCTGTCTGTCTGTCTGTATCTGTCTGTCTGTCTGTCTGTCTGTATCTATCTATCTATCTATCTATCTATCTATCTATCTATCTATCTGTCTGTCTGTCTGTCTGTCTGTCTGTCTGTCTGTATCTATCTATCTATCTATCTATCTATCTATCTATCTGTCTATCTGTCTGTCTGTCTGTATCTGTCTGTCTGTCTGTCTGTCTGTATCTTTCTATCTATCTATCTATCTATCTATCTATCTATCTATCTATCTATCTATCTATCTATCTATCTATCTATCTATCTATCTATATATCTGTCTGTCTGTATCTATCTATCTATCTATCTATCTATCTATCTATCTATCTATCTATCTATCTATCTATCTGTCTGTCTGTCTGTCTGTCTGTATCTTTCTATCTATCTATCTATCTATCTATCTATCTATCTATCTATCTATCTATCTATCTATCTATCTATCTATCTATCTGTCTGTCTGTCTGTCTGTCTGTCTGTCTGTATCTATCTATCTATCTATCTATCTATCTATCTATCTATCTATCTATCTATCTATCTATCTATCTATCTATCTATCTATGTGTATGTCTGTCTATATTTACTGAATATAGATAGAATATAGATACTGAATATATGATTATATCTATATATTTACTGAATTATTTTTATTTTTCAATAATAGATAGTGATTATATGTAAATATTAAAAAAATATATATTTATATGTAAATATTAAAAAAATATATAATTCAGTTAATATACATTCAGTAAATAATAAATTACTACATTAGTACTATATATATATATATATATATATATATATATATATATATATATATATATATATATATATATATATATATATATATATATATATTTATATATGCACACACAAACACACACATTCTTAGCACTTCTGGTACCATTTTCAAAAGTGCATTTCTAACCCTGAACTGCATTACACTGAAAACCTGTTGATATAGTATGATCTTCATTCTCGAGGATGAGAGCCAACTCTGAAAATGTAAAATTGCATTGACCTCTACATAATCAGAAAGAAAAAAAGACCGGTTTGTGATCGGATTCCCCCAGTCGAGGTGTTCTTTAGACCTGACCTCCGAACAGGTGTCATGGTCATGCTGAGGACGGTGCTGAAATGAGATATTTGCGAGCCCTTCACTCAGCGTGGTCAAAATCAATGATCTTTGTGAGCAGCGGCCAGCACGGGAACAGTGGAGGCCATTCTCTGTGTGAGAACTGTCCTCCGTCCATCTGTCTCCATTCTGGAGCCGACCCCCTCTGTACAGAACCTCTCCTGTGTGGTCACAACTGGACTAGAGTTACACGGCCCATGTGTCCAGTGCTGGGCCGGACAACAAACAAGGCCGAAAGTGAAGCCACTCTTTGCTGTCTCACACAAGAAATCGCTCCACACAGGAAAAGTACTGTTTTTGCTTCTGCATACATTCTTGAGCAAAATCTTGGACATGAATGGGAAGCAAGCTGGAAAGAAAATGCATATTTTTACTTGTTTAGTTCGTGTTGCATATGCATTGTTTCGTGTTCTGGTTTCCCTGAAACACAGCATGTGGTTTAAGTTAATGTTTTGTGTACTGTGTAATAAAGTTAAAACATTTTCAAATTGTTTGTTCCAGTGTAATGCAGTCCTGTACATTTCTGAATCACCGTAAGAAGTGCATGATCATTGGAAACATTGGAAAAATGTGAGCTTATAATCAGCATTATGATCATGATTTGTGAAACTGTAAAGTGGATTACTGGATGGATACTAGTTTATTAATTTTTTAGGCTGTTGTTAGGGGGCTGCTAGGGTGTTTTGATTAGTTACTAGTTGGTTGCTTACTAGCCAAAATAGCACAACCTATAGGTCTGTGATATTTTGTGCCTAGATATGACTTGGATCCAAGGTCAGAAATTAATTGCAAAAATGCCACAGAACATAGTAGAAATGTTCCCATAATAAATAATAAGACGTCATGTCTCTATAATAGTTTATTATTTCTTCATTTGTAATGTATG
This sequence comes from Spinibarbus caldwelli, assembly GCA_039654775.1. Lineage (NCBI taxonomy): Eukaryota > Metazoa > Chordata > Actinopteri > Cypriniformes > Cyprinidae > Spinibarbus > Spinibarbus caldwelli. The sequence continues at coordinate 21,580,652 of CM077250.1, forward strand.
ATATTTTTCTAATATAATATATATCTATTATATAATATATAGATAGAGATAGAGATATACATATAGATAGCATTGCTTGGGTCCCTCTTTCAAGGTTATGCTATAGGATTTTTCATTCACTTGTGTTGCTGTCCAACAAACTAAAAACTTTAGAAGAGTAATAGCATACCTCTCCTCCACAAGCTACGTAATTTGAGGTGTCATTAACGTTTGTGGCACACAATGGCATTAGAGTTTAAAACTTATAAAATACGAATCCCGAAGCTTAAGCCTTTGCCTTAAAAAGCACTACTAATTATCCCAAAAGACATTTAACCTAGGTTGTATAGAAATTAGGCTCATTATTTCTATGTGAGAATGTAATGATGACTCATGCACATGGGAGAAATAGCCCTGAGGAAAAACATGTCTTATGATTACATTGTAGATTATGTCATTGCATGTTGTCATTTACACAGAGGAAGCAAAGGTGGGAACAACTGGATTAGCTCCAGTGGTCATATAGAGTAGTGTTGTCTTTTTTTAATATGAGTAGTTTCGACATTTAGGGACTATAATTGGTCGGATGAAGTTATTTATCTCCTTTAGGAGCATGACAAAAATGTGAAGTGTGCACTAAATTGGAGACGAGATGCATTGCGTGACGTTATGTTTGTACGAGCAGCAGATTGCCGCTTGCCCGGCCTAGGTCTGCCTGAACGTGTCTTCCCAAAACTGCTCTCCGCTCTAATTACTGTTATCTAAAATCTACTCAAGAGTTCAGCACCTAAACCTGTACTTGCGCTCCAAACTTGCACATTTGTATCAATTATGTTCACTTGAGAGGGTATATTTGAGGCCGTGCTCCTATGCGGCATCTCACAATCCACTCATGGGCATGTTGGGATAATTGGCACCTTCAGACAGTGGTAAAACAGTGTGGTCAACAAAGTTGCATGCAGCTCTCCATTATGATCCTCGTATAAAACTTCAGGTGTCTCCAAACTATCAAGCTGCAAGGGAGATTTCATAGTTTAACTTGGAGATCATGGAGACAAAGCAGGGATTTTCTCTCTGCCCTGCTGTAATGGCATACTTCTAGTGTTCCTTGTAGTAATGATTAAGTAGAAGTCGAGAAAGCTCTTGTGAGCAACATTAAAGGTATGTGGGCCATGGCTGGGTAACCACAGCACAGTAAATCCTTTCCTCTGCATTCTCCCAGGGGAGAGTTTTCAGAAACCGAGTTGGTGTGTGCCAACTTGCCATATAAGATCAATGCTTTCTTGACATCTCATTTTGATTTCGCAAATGTTTTCAATCATATTCCCGAAAAGTTTTGCTCTGGCTGCCGTACATCCATGAAAAGTAGGGGTTTAATATAATGAAAACTTGATAAACGAGTAAAATGTCCTTTCTGTCTTGAAAGCAAAAGACTTCAGGTTTAGGAGGGAGGAGCGTTTCATGAAAGAATATTGCAGCTTACAGCTGAAGTAAATCTCATGTCAACAAGATACTATTTTGTTTCTGTACATTAATCATCTAATCTTTCTCAATAGACTCAAGGTTTAAGACTTATATTATAAACAGGCCTCTAAACCTTTGTCTGTGTTTCATACCACATTAAAAGGATAGTTCACCCAAAAAATGAAAATTCTGTCAACATTTGTTGCTCCAAACTTTAATCACTTTCTTTCTTCTGCAGAACACACTCAGAAAGTCATGTTTAGAACATCATATGGATGAGTAGACGATGACAGAATTTTTCATTATTGGGTGAACTATCCCTTTAAGAGTATTAGAGCTGTTTTAGATGCTGTATTTTTTTAGATGCCATGTTTTTTTTTTTTTTCTCCAACTCTTGAGACATCTGCTTAAGTCAACAGAAAGAAAGATCATTCAATTTTACGCCCCACACTTTTTCCCCATTAGAAGAAGATGTAAATATCTGTTATGGAAAGATGTATTGGATTCATATTCAGCATCTTTGTCTCTCTCCATGTCAAAGATCTGAGGTCCAGCTGGGTACAATCCTGAGGGAAATCAGTTTGTTCCGTGCACTGTCTTCCACTGTAATGGAGTGCGTTTTTAGCCCGCAGTTGTGTCTAGAACAAACTCATCATGCTCTCCACTGAACCTCACATGACAAAGACTACAAATACTGTCTGTAAACTGCCATTCTACTTTTATCTCTGTTTATCCTTTTGTGTTTTGCTAGGTAAATCAGTGTGTTTTTTCGTTTCAGTCTGTCTATCTGTTTGTGTGAAGAAAGGGGAAGAAGAAAAGTGAGTCTTTGTCAAAAAGAAACTGGAACCAATTACGCCCAATGCTAAGCGTGTCCACTGTGGATATTGCTGGCGTATCCACGCTTGTATATACAACCCTTCGACCTCAGCCTTTCTCAAGGTCCAGTCCCACATGGCAGCCCACACTGTTTTGTCAGCTCATTCTGCATCCTATTGTGTGACATGGAGTATGGAAACTCTTTTGTTGCGTGTTAAACAGTGTTGGTTTGCAGTTTGTTTGCCTTGAGTGCTTATATGCTCTGTGAAATCCAGTAAAGTCAAATGGCTTTCCCAGAATCGGCACTTTATGAGCCCCTGTCCCCATCCTCTTCAACTTAGAATGCATTCACCAAACTTTTGAGTCACTCTTAACTTTGCCTGCAAGCAGCTCGATGTCCTCTCCAAGCTTTCCCCTTTTACTCTTAAATGGAGTACAGATATTTTCCCGGTGCACAGCTGCCCTGTACGTACCATGACCCTCTTGATGAATCCACCCAGAGCTGGCAAACGCGGACCTGCTCTCTTGACTTCGGGCTGACGTATCTGGCTCCATGTTTGACCACCACCCGGCCTTCATCATCCTCCAACCAATGTGGTACTGAGGAAACAATGAAAAAAGAGAACTAAATTGTTTCCAAATGAAACAATTCCCACTGGAGAGGGACGTGGTTATTAATACATTTAATATGTGATCTCAATAATGCACCTTCTTGACATGAAACAACTTGGCTCTGGTCTGAACATGTGTGGCCCACAGTGATGTTTCCTGGAACAATAAGATCTTGATCTCTGATTTCTTTACAACTGGCTTCATCGAGTAAACAATGGTTTCTGTTCTAGCAAACCAGGGTGCTAATTTAGGATGGAATTGGGGGGTCTGATCCCCGTAATTAAGGCTTGAACCCCCTGAAGTAAGTCAAAACAAAAGGGTGGGGAGCTCTTAAAAGTCCATTTTTACATAGAAGTATATATACATGTTTCAACAGCATTTCAGTAATCACAAAAGTTAGATTACAAGTTAGTCAAAGAGTGTGTTTTCGATCCACGCTAAATAAACGCTCACAGACAGAAGTCTTTTGTCTAAGGATCAAACCACAGTAACGTTACACCCCTCAAAAGCTTTTAACTAAGATCCATATCAGACAATACATAGTCATAATGTTATTTATTACTTTATTACAGATTTCTATATTACAACTACTTAACAAGGTCAAGTCGCTAAAAGCCGACTGCTATATTAAAATGTGTTTAGTTAACTGCTATTTCAAAGTCTTTAATGCACTCTGGACTCTTTAGGACAGTGTTAGGACTTTCTTTTAACAGCCTAATACATTTTTTTTTAGTATTTATTGTGTTGTTTTAATTTAAAAGGATGAGTTTATAATCTAATGCCACATAGTAAAATTTGACCCCAGTTTAATTAAGGAAACATCAGTCAGTTTGGCTGATCATTACAAATTGCTATATTAAAATGTATTTTTGTTAACTGCTAATTGCTTCTTTTTTTCTTTTTCTTTTTTTTAACTGCTAAATGCTATATTAAAAGTCTTTTTCTAACTGTTATCTGCTATATTAAAATGTCTTTTCACTAATTGTCATATTAAAAATGTCTTTTTGTCAATTAACTGCTTTATCAAAAAGTTTTCACTAATATCATAAAGCTATATCGTAAAGTGTTTTTTGCTACAGTAACTGCTATTAAAATATATTTTCACTAACTGCTAACTGTTGCATGTTAAAATTACTTTTTGCCAACTGCTTTATTAAAGTGTGGCAAAATACCCCTAAAATATTTAAAAATTGCATTACAGTTACATAATGCAACTACGTATTATGTCAATGGACTTAATTCAGTCTATTGAAAGTCACTGCAGTGAGTAGCTGAGTAAATTTGGTCCTTGCTTTACAAGACAACATCAAGAGTGCACTGCTATTATCTCCACTGCGTAACATGTTTTCCATTCTTAAAATGTGTCATACTGTACATGCAGTCTAGAAAGGCACATTCACTGTGTCTCCCACGTGTACGTTTTTAAGCATTGACCTTTAGACTCGGTTTGATTTGTATGGCTACAAGCTTGGTGCAGATGCAATCAGGCCGGTGTATTTACCTCCCACACTGGCAAGTTTGCTCAAAGAAAATCATATGTAGAATGGAAAAATCATTGTTCTAATGATCTCTCTTGCTTTTAGTACTTTCAGTGAGTGTCTCTTACATTTTGTATTCCTATGAGTGACTAGCAAAGCTGTAGCAGAACTGTAGACATCACTTCCAGGATCAGTTTTTTTTTTTTTTTTTTCACAGCTGTAGACACATGAATCATGTCGCAAAATAAATAGTTGGAGATTAAAATGGTTAACTGAGACTGTTTTTCTCTTAATTCTTTCTGATCTGTCTTGTATCACATGCAGTGTTGAAGCTGACTAATGTGAAGGCCCTTATCTCTAGCTCCTTTCCTGTAAGGAGATCTTGTGCCAGGCTTCTGGTGCGGAACGATGATAGCTCAAAGGTATGTTGAAATAAAATAATATTGATTTTTTTCTTATGTGCCGTACTGTTTATCACCATAGATGTGCAAATAACTTTTTGTCATTCTGGACACAGCATTGGAATGGGGGGACAAACATCCCGAGAACAGGAAGAGATTTGTGGCTTTATTTTCTGAGTCATTTGTGTAAAAGATGTGGTCATTACAGATGAAATACTATCAAGCATGGCGCCCTGGAAATGTCTTAGCCTCCGACAAAAAGAATCATTAAACTGGATCCGAGTGCAGCGCTCGCCCGCTTTAATGCAGTGATTGATAAAAATGTTCTTGCTTGTTTATGAAATCTGATACGTGGTATCTAACAGACTGTGATTGGACCTTCCAGTACCACCAGTACTGGCCTGGCCCTCAAACCACCCTCAAAAATAGAATGATTACAATAGCATGTGTTTAAAACGAACAAGCTCTGATAAAACAGGAAAAGGCTTGTTAAACTAATTTGGAATCAAGATTTTTTTGCTTTCAAGCGAGGATTTGGCCTTGAGCTCCTCATGAAAGCGGCCTTTTAAAAAGAGAACAAATTTCATTGCTTTGTTTTTTGAACGCCTGCCTCTGATTGCGTGAACTGTTTGGTCACACACAAAAGTATGCGTTCGTCCTCATCTCGTGAAGAGGAGACAGATGCAAGACCGCAGTCCAAAGCCAAGAAAGCTCCAGCTTTTATTAGCCAAACAGAGCGTAATGGGTTGTTGTACAATGTAAACCAATGCTACTAATGGGTGACTCTAATTATGATGAGCTTCAAAAGTCAAAGAGAAGACCTTTCAGACAATGTAAACTTCATGCTAAAGCCTTTTGGCCCTCGTATAAGCATACATGAATGACACTACAGGAAACATCTGGAAGTGGATCTACAGACATCTTGGGGGAGATGACAGAGAGAGGATTAGCTTCCCCTTCCACACCGTCTCATGCACTGGGAATCGTGTGGATTCTGTCGAGGTCTCCAAGCAGTCCCTGAACAAATAAAGAAGTACATGAAGCAAAACAGCCGCAAAAATGAAACACTCAAAGCACATTGTAATTATAATGAGGTAATTTTAATGTGGTGTAAACATGGCTGTGCTGCAAAGTGAAAAATGCTAGTCTGTATTGAAGTTTGAGGTTAGGTTTTCCTCCATGGGTAACGGAAAGCGCTTATGTTTACTGTTTCAGTGGTTACTCAAGGGTTCGTGAAGAAGGCCTCAAAGACTTTTTTCTGTGCTGATCTGTTCTTCAGGCATCACATTAAAGCAAGGTACTGTACATCTTTGATGTAAATGAGTCAAACAACGATGTCCCAGATTACTTGATGACAAGTGTCAAGTGGCGTAACCGTCAAGTAAAAATTAATCAAATATTTTTCTTACACCTTGAATAGATAAGGTTTAAAATGTGGAAGCCACTGAATAAAAAATAAAAAAGATCCTCGCATTTCTGACTTCATTTCTCAGAATTGTGAATTTATATCTTGCAATTCTGACTTTATTACTCGCAATTGCAAGTTTATATCTCACAATTCTGATAAAAAAGTAAACAGACTTCCATATTCTATACTAATAATAGTGTCTTTTTAATAATAAGTGCCTTATATATATATATATATATATATATATATATATATATATTTTCCAATTGTTAACTTTAATTCATTACAATATCTGGCTCCATAAAAATATCAAAATGATTTTTAATTTAGACATTGAAAACAGGTTTAGCATTGAATTGCTTCATTAAAGTAGTTGTCTGTACCGATTACATTTTTAATGTATTTTAGAAAAGCTTAGTAGATCCCGACAAAGATATGAGCATCACGTCATTGACCCAAATACACAACATGTGTTTGTGCATCGTTTTCCATTTCACTTGTTCTCACGCACAACCATAAACTCCTCACGCCTTTGGTCACTTGCGCTTCTATACCCCACAAATCTCTTTTTCTCCCACTTACTTTCATTCGCGCACCCCGCAGTTAACTGTCTCCATCTGACATGCACATTTTCATGCGTCATCACTCGCGCTCCCCCTACACTGTACATTGGCACTGTATTACACTTACCCACAAATCTTTGCCACCCCCTCATAAATACAGCTCACTTGAACCACTCTGACAGAAAAAAGAAATGTGTAGAAGAACTGAATGAAATAACAAGTCTACATAGCCATATAAAAGGAATAAGAAGAGATAAACAGAGAGAAATAGGCAATCAGAGCAAGAAGTTTCGATGGAGAACGCCGTGAGGGAGAAAGTGCACAGTCATGCTCAAGGAATGCAGGGGAGGAAGGGGCGGCTGGCGTGACTGCCCCATTTTTCACAGTCTTAATCAGAGACAGCTGTCAGTGTGAGGGGCGGCTGACCGGCCGTGCGGGGGAGGGCTGGAGCGAGGGATGAGAGAAGAGGTGAACGGCGCTCGTGTACCCAGTGGAGTTGGAGTTTATTTATTTCTTCAACAGAGTGGAAACTCAGGGGGAGACGTGTGAGGAGGACAGGCCCACCTTCCTTTCTGCTGCTGCTGCTGCTGCACTGCTGGATCCCGTTTAGCGGCGTCTTCTCACATCTCTGTTTAACTGAATACACGCACTCACCACCATTTAACCCCACAAGGGCCTCCTATCACATATAACACATTGCCTTCCTTCTTATATACAGCTTGCCACATATAGTAACAAATCTTGCTCCATTCACAGTCACAGAGGGCTCATATACCTCAGTTTAGAACAGTGAATCATAACATTATGGGTTCAGTGCTGTACTTACCAGCTGGTGCTGCATCGTACAATGACTTTCAGGGAGGTCGACTGTTTTACAGGAATTTCTATTTGATATATTTTCAATTTGTTCATCTTGTTCAAGCCAAATTATGTTTTGGTGCCACTTGGACAGTTTGCCAAATGTCAACTGTCTGCCCACAAAGTGCATAAGCAATAAACCATTGCTGATTCTTGTTGTTGACCATCCATTTACTGCATTGTAAAAATAAAAGATGAGCCCTGACTAACTTTGAACTCATAATTGAGCTTGATTTTAGTTAGTGAAATGTTGCATCCGTGATAAAAGGAAAAATACAACAAACCATTAACTATGACTTTTACCTGAATAAACTCATAATTTGCTGCTCATTAATAGTTAGTAAGGCAGTTGTTAAGTTTAGGTATTGGGTAGGATTAGGGATATAGAATATGCTCATACTGAATATTTGCTTTAAAAGTATAATAAACAGCCAATATGTTAATAATAGGCATGCTAATAAGCAACTAGTTAAAGTGAATTGGTCCCTATACTAAAGTGTCACCAAATACATTTAAAATGTAGCTTAAAATAGAACTACGTTTTGTATTCTTGTAGGTTTTGTATGGTTTTGAAAAACTTATACCAATTGCAAGAAGCTTCATAGTAAAGGCATAGTACATTATACATCTTTATACATTGTTAGTGTATACATCTTAACCATTATTTTTAACTATTATTAACTGTGTGTGTGTGTGTGTGTGTGTGTGTGTGTGTCTGTGTGAGAGAGAGAGAGAGAGTGAGTGAGTGAGTGAGTGTTTTCTTTGAAACAGTTTTCACTCTGGAATTGCTAGTAAATTTCACATAATGGCAGGAAACTCACTGAATGAAACAAGGAATTTTGAAGTAGAAAGACTAAAATCCAGTATTTAATATAAAATATAAAACATATATAAAACTCATTCCTAATCTTTGATTTTATTTACAGCTTTAAAAAAAATCTTTAAATGACATTTTTAATCTGAAATTGCTTTGTCATTAAAAAGGTCAAATTATGTTTTTTCGCTTATTGATCTTGTATAAAGGTCAGCAGGAGTCCTTTGATGTCATTTCCCGTTTTATTTTTAAGAATACATTTTAATGTATTTTTAATAAATTAATTGCAAAAACTTTGTACTTTTAAGATCCTTTAATGACTTCCTTCAAGAGGAAGAGGGTTCAAGTCATACTGGATACAAGCATTTGCACAATAGCTATTCACGTACTTTATTAAAGTTTCTGTCCTTCTCAAAGCAGAATCTGGTTGTTCTGAGGATGATACTTCAGTTTGAGTGGTCATGGAATGTATATTTCACACAGTCTCATTCACCCAGCACGCAGAGAGCATTTCAACCTCACACAGGCGCTTGTGTTTGACAGCTGAATTCCAGTAATGTCATAATCTTCTCACCTCATCATAACGATGGGTCCATGTTTATATGAAGACAAAATAGAAACCTTAGGGAGGGAAGCGTTGCCTCGCAAAGACGTGCAAACATGGCAGAGTAAGGAATAGCTCACTTTCAACAAGATAAACAGTTCCTGTGTGCAGCAAAGATGAAATAAGCAACAGTCTCGCTTGTTTATCTCAACGGCTAAAGTGTTATGGAACCGGTTTGGTAGAGTTTGATTTGCGGTGGTACCTTTGATTGGATTCTCCCTTTTTTGTTTCAGTTCTGATGTCCCTGTTTATGTGGTCAGAGAGGCTTTCCTGTCTGCTGTGGGCACAGTCAGAGGCCTCGTGGGAATGCTTGCGTCTAATGAGGCTGACGTATTGTCTAATGACAGAAAACTATTCAGATGACTCAAGCTCCCTCAGCAACAGGGTTTCCTTTATACTCAGAAATTATATTGCAGGGTTTGAGGCATTATCTCTGAGATCTGGCTGATCAGAAGGATCAAGTTTGCTCTTTTCTTCAGCTGAATCTTTTAACAGCTGTCTTTTGTGTCACTCATGAAAATGAGGATTTCAGCAATAAATGAATGGCATTAATAGTTAATGGCATTTTGTTTTACTATATATTATTACAGGCACATTTAAACTATGTTATTATAAATTTTATGTATTTTACTATATATATGAAGCATCATGAAGCATGAAGCATCTTTATTCTTTATATATAATGTAATATACTATATTTTAGTAGACAGTAAATTACAAAAAAAAAAAAAAAAAATCAATCTTAAATTTGTGTCCTCAAGTATTCACGTTGTCATCATAACTGTGCGTTATTACTATAAAGTACTTCTCTATACATAAAAATGCTCTGTCGTAATGACAATGTTTTCAGAAATTGATCTCTGCAAGTTCAAGGAAATATTTTTTTAAATATATTTTGTTAGATTTGTTAGAGAATCTAAAATTTATAATCTGAAACAAATTATTGAATACTGGATATTTGGAAATATCGAATTTAATTGTTATGACCTTAAATACAAGCTTAATGATGGCTACTGTAAAATGTAAAATGGATAAATTAACTAAAAGGGTCAACCCACTTACTTTCCTTAATACAAAGGAATATACCAAAATCTATTAATATTTATTAAAAGTAACACTTTAGTAGAGAGACCAATTCTCACTATTAACTAGCTGCTACCTTCCTAACTATTAATAATAAGCAGTAATTAGGAGTTTATTGGTGCATAAGTAGTTAATATAGTGAGAATTGGTGATGTAAATCACATTTGGTGATATTTAGAGACAAAGTCTTAAATACATGTACGTTCAACTTTCGAATCATATCTTTGAAATAGAAGAAGCACCCATTTTGTAGAATGATCCAGCTGGTGACATACATTACATTATGAGTAACATAAGAGCAATGTGGCTTGAGTTCATTGTGCTTTACATTCTAAGCAGGGTTGAAATGAGTTAAAGTTTGAGAACAGCTGAAAATAGGGCAACTGAAAAGTCTTTTGTTGTCAGTATTATGTTTCTCAGTTTCACTTTCCAGATGAGAGTTGATGACCTGGTGATAATTATAAAAGGCCTGGTGTCTTAAAAATATGGTGTGAAAACAAATATGTGATTAGTGCATGTAAATAACATGAAATTAACCATAAACAGATGTAAATGTGTCACAATGTTGTGTGCTGTCACAAGGTCAGAGATATTCTTGGTGTTTTCCCCGATAACCACCTCTGAAGCGCAACCAAACTGTGCAACCGATGTCTGTCGACGTGCCATGTGTGTGTTCTATTTTGGTTATGAAGAACTCCCCTCATCTGTCAAAGAGCTGCTCGTTTCCTGCGCACATACTCTTATCTGATGGTATAACGTTTGTGTGGTCCCTCCTTTTGTAGACCATTGGAACTCAAACACGGTTGACTTTGTGGTTGTCTTAGGCCTGTATTTTTATTCTGACAGTGACAAAGAGAGAATTTAAATAGGATTTGCGTTTTCTGGCTTGATGTCTGCATGGAAACAATGCATGTTTTTGTATCTGAACTTGTGCAGACACGCACTCGCGTTTGCTTTTATGATTACATATATGTCTTTAGCATGTCTTTTTCTCATAAAAGTGATTCAGAAGACAGTAAACATTGCGTAAGTGACAAATAACAGAACATAAAGCTAAAAACGCAAGTCACATGCTAGGCCTCAAAGGAATAGTTGACTCTTAATCTGACAGCACTCATTCACTGCAGAGAATCCATTGGTGAGCAAGTAATGTAATAAGAAATTTCTCCAAATTTGTTCCCATAAAGAAACTAACTCATCTACATCTTTGAAGGCCTGAGGGCAAGAACATTTTCAGTTTTGGGTGAACTATTCCTTTAAGTGCTAAGAATGCTGGAAGATAGTACTGATGCAGTTTAAATTTAATTTAATGCATAAATCTGGATTTGATCACTTAATAGGAGGAATATAAAAATGTCTGTAAGTCTGGGGCTGCAATTTATTAGCACTGATAGCTAGAACAATATTTGCTTATCAGTCAGGTGAGTTGAGGGAGAGAAGGAGTGTTATTTATGGAAGTTTTTTGGTCACTTTTTATTTGACTGCATTCATGTTATTGTGTAAGCACATGAGTAAATATTAAGTTGAACAACAAGTAGGCCTACTTAGTAAATATAATCATTAACTTAACTAGATAGACTTTGTCACATATGCATAAGGGATATCAGGACTAGTTTGGATGTGTTTTATTCTAGTGAATATTTCTCAGGCTGGGTTTATTCTTGATAATCATTTGAGTCACACTTTATTGCGATTCAATTCTCGCTATTAACAAACCATTAACTATGACTTTTGCCTCAGTAAACTCTTAAGGTAGTTGTTAAGTTTAGGTATTGGGTAGGATTAGGGATGTAGAATATGGTCATGCAGAATATGTGCTTTATAAGTGGTAATAAACAGCCAATATGTAAATACACTAATAAGCAACTAGTTAATAGTGAGAATTGGTCCCTATACTAAAGTGTTACCATCATTTTCAAGTCTCGGCTGCAAAAAAAAAAAAAAAAAAAAAGCCATTGAGCATTTCCACTTTTACTGGCCAGGAAAAGATTTCATTATACACACTTATATAATTATGCACACTTACTGCTGTCACAGCACATAGGGTAAGTTGTCACATTGGAACCTGCTATTACAGTTTTTCTCGATTGCTAACACACAATTCATGAAAGAATTCACCATTTTCTCACAACTCTACACCAACTTATACAAACCTCAAACTTCCAGGTCAAAACCAAATATTCTAGTCAAAAGCATATTTTCTTCAGTCAAAATCAAACTTTGGCCTCAGATGATGCACAAACCTGCCAAATACACAGACTATTCCACTGACTAGAGAACACTAGTGAGATCAATTCAAAACACTGTTACTAAAACCTCCTTTTGGGAAACAGGAATCCTTTTGCTAGTCAATGTCTGTTACAGTATACAACATAAATAGAGGAGTGCAGATACAGTAAAATTCAGCAATAAACTTTATACTTTAGAAAAGTTTACTTTCATTACACTACTGTAAAGAGATCTTACAGTAGATGAAAAGCACTAGAAGTTCAAAGACCAAACAACTGAATATATAGTAAACACACATTGGAATGTACTGTCAGTTACTTTATAGAAATAAATAAATAATGAATAAATGAATTCATTCATTCATTCAGCATCCTCTGTGAAATTGCATTACAGTATTGGTAGTATTCTTATTTGTTATAGCAGTTTCTGCCTCCCTTAGACAGTCGTCTCTCAGTTCTGCAAAAATAGAGTACATGTAAGGACTACTTGGCTACAAATCAGTTCAACAGTAATGAGTTTGAGGGTGTACAACATGTGCTACAGTATTTACTGTACATAGAATAATGAAAGTTCTCTCATCTGAGGTACTGCTGCTATGTACTGTAATTATATTGTATGTGTAAGAAGTATTGAAACCTTGTAGATGAGCCTGTAGGCCAACTTCCCTCATGGTCAGTCCAAGCAGAAGAACATGGTCAACTGTAGTGCTTTGTATTTCATCAGAAACAAATGACCTTTGACCTCATCCCCTTCACTTTTATTTTCCCCACTAATTCCTCTTTGTTTCCCAGTACCAGGATTCATTTTCCAAAACACATAATCACTTATGCTCTTGTTCATATCATCCTGAGATTCTGACCTGTGTGTCAACAGTTTTGCTACTGAATGTTCACACGTGGATAAATGTGTGCTGTTTGAGTTCATTTTTTGATGCTTGAGTTAATTATATTGTGTGTTTGTGTTTTCTGAATGAGATCATGGTTAAACCTGTGCAGAATGATGGCGTTTTTGTGTAGAGTTTTGCAGAAAACACTGAGCAAATTGGAACGTGTGTAAACAGGTGAAATGTGTTAAAAGTTTTGAGAAACGTGTCTTTGTTTTGAGAACTGTTTGAATGGTTTGGAAAATTGGGCCAAATGAATCAGTTATAGTGTGTTAGCAATCGAGAAAAACTGTAAACAGCCTACTATAGACCTTTTTAGCAAAATTCAATAAAATGAATATTAATATCAGTCCAGTTTAAACCAATAAATATTGCACTTAATTATATAAATTTATGACATTTAAAATAGACTTTCACTGTTATGAAAGATTATGAAAGATTTTATTATTCCATTGGACTTTGTGATTTAGCCTCTCCCCTTTTGTCCTTACTTGTACTCTGTTATCAGACAAAGAGGTCGGGGGGCGGGGGCGCATTTTCTGACTTATGCACTGTCCCCCAGAGGTCAAAGTTCAAACCTAATAACCTAATCCCACTGGGTTTATTTACTCGCATATCTCTACATTGCTAAATCTCTCCTGAGTGACTTGTATCATGCACTCTCGGCCAAGCTAAACACTCCCGTGCAGTATTGACCTCATCTCTGAAGCACTCTCGTCTCTACTTTAATTCCAAAACACCATCAGGATATTCATCTGCGGTTATCACGGTTTGATCAGACAGTGGTTATCTCTAATACATCCCTATTCGAAAAAGGGAGCTTTCTTGGTACTTTCCAGGCCACTTTCACTCTTGAATATGTGGTAATTAACACCCTGTGTTTACCTAACTGTTTAAGATGAGAGCTGCTGGAGTGAGTCATCTTGTAAACCTGGCTTTAAAGTTTCATACTGTAAACTGCCCTCTCGCCCTTTAGCGGTTTCGTTTCACTCCCCCATCCACCAAACAAAATCTCATGCATTTGCCCATAACTGTCAGAGATCTGTTGCCGTCTCTGTGTTAAAATATCCATAGACAAAAGTCGAACGTAGCAACAAGTAATCAAAACATTCATACTAGCATCTAAAGAGAACAGTTTTAGCATTAACATGTAGCTTTTGCTGCTCAGATAGTAAATCTGCAAATCAGTAAAAAATCAGTTAAGGCTGTTTCTTAGAAAGTGCATGAGGTCTCTTTATTATGTGAAGACTTTTTGTATTTTTGAATAAATTTGTGGTCAGCTACATAAAACTGAGAAAGGTTATGTGGTGGATATTGTTTTGTTCTTTGTTTTCTGTGGGACTTGTGAAGAGAGGAAGTGAGGTCACATCCTGCCCTACAATACTAAGTGGAAAGTGGCCTGAAAAGAAGCCCCCAGATTTCCTTCATCTTATTTTATCATGATTATGGTTTAACTCATTTTCCAAATTTCCCTTGTATTGAAAAAAAATAAATAAATCATAAGAAAGGTCACTATATAGTGTTGCTTTAAACATACAAGAAGTACACGTTAGCATATTTTATAAAAGAGTACGTAATATGGAAATAATATACTTTAAAAGAATAGACATAAGTGTGAAATGAATGTAATGTTATTGGACACCATGTTATTGCATTTGCAATTAAATTAAAATGATAGTTCAAATTTGTATTAAATGCAGTTATTTGAACTTTTGCTTTTTTTGACCCACTTAAGCAGCACTTAAGTATATCTTTATATGTAATTTCATAACACTGTTGTATATGAAATATGGTTAAAGTGTACTGCTGAATGTACTGACAAGCATTTATGGTAAACTAAAATAGCTAACGTCATTACTGATGAAACATGTATTTTGTAATGATCAAGTTGCAAGTTATTTAACTTTAAATGTAATAATAGCATGACA
This sequence comes from Spinibarbus caldwelli, assembly GCA_039654775.1. NCBI lineage: Eukaryota > Metazoa > Chordata > Actinopteri > Cypriniformes > Cyprinidae > Spinibarbus > Spinibarbus caldwelli. Next base: position 21,595,772 of record CM077250.1, read on the forward strand.
AAAGATAATTAAAACATAATAATGATTTAAAATCTACTTTAAAACTTTATTTTTATATTACTACAAAGTGCACTTTTTAAAAGTTAAGAAACACGCACTTAAGTGGGCTTTTATTTCATTAATGTATTATCTGCAAGTATAGTTTTTTAAATATACTTTTAAGATTTGAAGTACAACACAAGTACAGTTACTGTAACATCATTTAAAATAATTTTCACATAGTTATTTAACTTCACGTATAACATATAGAGTCACAAATAAAAGTCTTATTTATAAATGTAATAATTTTAGTTTAACCAATCGTGACTCATTCTGTGATCAACCTGACATCATTAGCATGTTAGTCTAGACTGAGGTGTCACCACACATTTCTGTATCTTCTAGAAAGCATATTAATTTCAGATAAGTATATCAGGCTCAGCGTTGACTGAAGATGGCCAAAGCTAAACACGTAACATGCTGTGCACCTGATATTGACAGTTCTTGGATTTCCTTTCTTGTCACTCTAATACAAGCAAGTCGTTATTTCATTTCTTCCTAAAATGTAGTTTTGAATGCCAGATCCAATGGGGTTTTATCTGTCATGATTTACACCCACATGAATTTTATCCTCCCAAACCCTGAGGAGCATTTCTGATCTGTTTATTATTTCCTCACAGCTGAAAAAATAAAAGTATAAAGTAAAAACATTCAAAATCCTGTCTGAATATTCCTAAGTTATGTAGGTCAAAACACTATTTTATAAATGAGTTGTTTATTTGAATAGTTTCTAAATGACTGAGGATAATCAACATTGTCTATAGAGTTTATATATTATTTTGGTACCGACAGTAAATGACTAAAAGAAAGAAAGTCATTAAACGTTTGATTATTTTAAATTAAATTTAATTAAAAAAATAAATAAATCAAAAAATATTACAAATATGTAATTTAGAGTTTGTTTCTATGTGTGTGTGCACTTACAAATTGGGCAGGATGTTCTGAGGTTACTCTATATCGGCCTCTATTGCTCTCGCACACATGTTTTATCTCACTGTGGAACATGCAGAGGAGTTTATAAGCACTGTGCACTGTTTCATGTCCTGCTGCATATACATAGGCACGGATGCACACAACCCACAGTAATGCACACATTTAACCCTTTCCATGCCCACACAGGAAAATCCTTTTCACTTCAATTCAAAAACAACACCTACTAAATTATAGCTATTGTCTTGTTTACTGGAATATGGTTCCTGCACAAAGTTGCAGAGTTTTTAATGTTCCAATGAAAGCTGAAACATTGTGACATACTGTATAAATATCAGCCTGCTATTTCCATTCCAAGGCACTGTGTTTAGTCTGATAGCTGTGATGTGATCAGAGCTCTCTGATGACGTGGCGATGGCTCACACCAAAATGTGGGAGTCAGGGACCTGTGGATATTGTCATTTTGCTGGCAAAACTGGGTTGTGACTAAATACGCTGTATTTTGCATGCCAGGCCAGTAGTTGGCTATGTAACTTTGTAAAGAAACTTGCATATATTAGGGGTGACATGATTAATAGACATGATTAACCAGTAGAAATTTGTCAGCCGGTAGAGATATTGGACTATTGCCTCTATCATGGTTAAACGCTCACATGACATTGCTGTACATTATGAATGAAATTTATAAATGAAATTTAAACAAACGTTTGCACGTGTTTTAGGCATTGCGGTTTAAAACAAGTCATTTTAAGCCATTGAAATGAAATCAGTGGCAAAAGAGAACTCATTTCGCTATATTTGCACACTGAGAGACTGTTGAGCGCTGTCAGAGAGGCACATGCACATGAAGATGGAGCTCATAGAGAACTGGAGTATAGAACGGAATTATTTTTGCCACTTTATAGGCCTTGAACGGTTAAACACACACACTTGTATGTTTCAAAATGTCCATCTTTGCAAGTATTCTCACAAACACAGTAGGTCTGAAAGCACAAAGTTGAGAAAGAAAACACGTGTAACAGTATATTATTATATTATTATCTTTATTTGACCCTCTAACTCTATCACTCTCTATTCTAATTCTATTTTGTCTATCTGTCTTCTTTTTATTAAAAAAAAAACACACACACACACACACCCTTGACCCTCTATCAATTGCATATTTAATCTCTAACTGCTACTTTTTCTTTAAAAATTAACACTAGCTTTCTTTTTTTCTATATTCTATCTACTTTATTTCTTTAAAAAAAAAATAAAAAACTTGCTATGTGTAATGCGTTAGGCTGAGTCATTTCGCTTGCATGTTGTTGCTCTTTTGTTGATTTTGATTGCTTCTATTGTCCTCTTTTGTAAGTCGCTTTGGATAAGTCTGCTAAATAACTAAATATAAATGTAAATGTATATTGGATCCGGGTAGCTCTTAAAGTGATAGCAGTCTAATATTTCTGCTGTCCGTCATTCATGTTAATCACACAACAATATAGAGATAATCTCTTGACTAAGTCATAACTTTAATAAGAAAAATATATATACATTTAATTTATACACAAAGAATACGCAGTGCTTTTATACATTTGATTACTTTATACAATGTGTGTAGCATTTCTTTTTTATTTGTTCTACTGTAGTTTTTTGTCCTGTTGTTATTAGTTTAATTGCTGACTGTTTACTTGTCTTCAGTGAGCTTGAGTTTTTTTCTATTATTATTATTAATTTAGGCTAGCATTAGTTCTTTTGTGATATTGACACTGGTGGCAAGAATTATTTAATTTCTATGATATCGAAAATTTTGGTCAAAACGCCCACCCCTAGCACATACTATAGACTGAACATATAATAATGGTACCATTTTCCAAACATTTGCACTCTGAAATCTGTTTTCAAAAGTTTGCATTTTCAGGCCTCAAAACTCTGTTGTTGTGTAAATGAAAGGGCAAAAAGCAAAAAAGTTTTCTTTTGTTGGTGCCAGTAGCCTCATGGGCAGTGCGGTGACCTATAGCGGCTGTCCCGAGTTTGAGTCCCAGCTCGTGGACCTTACCCAAACCAAACCCCCCCCAATCCTCTACCTCTCTCTCCCACCTCGCTTCCTGTCTGATATAATGTCCTATCCTAATAAAGGAAAAAAATGGCAAAAATAAAAATAATTTTTCTTTTAGTTGAAAGCAGTGTCACATAAACTTCCCCTTAGTGTGGACAGAGGTGGAATTTAAATCAGATTTTTTTGGACGGAATGGTGTGTTTATAAATGACAGATTCTCATACCTTTACATTCACCCCTGAGATTGAATATTTGGTTACATCCTTCCTCACCACTATTACCTTCTCTGGCCAAGGTCGGGCAGACTGAGCAATCTTTTGCTCCCTGTGTTTGTTCAGCAGGGTGATTACGGGAAGCGCCCGGATAAGTGGGTTTAAATAGAGCCAGAGTGCTTCCTTTGGGAATTTGTTAATGATTTAAAGGACCCAAAAAACAAGTACTGGGAAAAAGACTGGTATTTATACAGCTCCTCTGATTTGTTTTCATCATCATAATGCTTAAAATTTTGTAACTATGTTTAATATGGAATCATTTCTCATGGTTCAAACTTGTTTTTGTTCTGGCTCTACAGGCTAACTTTTTCATGCTTTCCACACCAAAAGTCTTGCTCTGCAGGCCAGGTGTGTGTATGTAGGGGGTTGGGGGAGGGGGTTAAATGTTTCAGAGTTAACTGTAATTCATACACTAGAAAAGCAAGTGCCCAAATTACCAACAAGCTAAAATAATTTCCTGTAGTGGTGCTTGGAAGCAGCTATTTCTGCCTCGCCTTATTTATTTTGGTGGGGGGTGGGGGACAGAGTTAGAAAGGGTCTGTGGACACATAATCCTCTCCAAAAAAAGTGATTTATTTATGAATTCCAGCCCTGAACTGCCCTCCTCCCCTCTTCACTCGCATGCCTCCAGAGAGAGTGTGAGCTTGCCAGAGAAGTCATTGGCTGATGTTTACAAGACTGGATTGGCTATTTCCCATGGTGCCTTGTGCCTGCAGTTATATCTTATTTATGTAAGGCCTGAGATGGGAGAACAGAGGATTTTATTTTGGGCTATTCCCCATAGATGGATCCAATTCCTCCAACTGGAGCTATTTCCTAAATACGTGCGGCCTTTCAGATCTTAGACCATGTTAGTGGGCCTTGATAAAATCTTTATTAATTGTCACATCTAGACAATTCTACTGGAAATGTAGCTTGTGACAGTTTCTGGGCTTCTTTTTCATTCAAATTAACTATAAAATGAAGTCAAGTACATTTTGAAGGCCTAAGAACCTGACACTGCCAACATCCCACAAGCCGTCACTAGCAAGAACTTCTAAAACAAATAAAAAGTTGTGCTTAAATTCTGGTCAGTTTTTATCTGCGCTTCCATTTGCTGCATATGGAAGCTTGTTTCCACCTTAGAACAGGGGTTGTTTGCAACGTCTGTGTTCTGTAAAACAGGCCTTGTCATTTCCGGTTTAGGTCTTTTGGATGTGCTCAGTTAAATATGGATCTGTTTTACTCAAGATGCCTTCAAAGGAGATATCAAAGGTGATCATAACCGATGTCCCTCACATATGCAGACTGATATCTAAAAGTTTCTTTTCTTTTTCTCACTAACGTTCTGATATTAAAATTGAATAAAATGGCAACAATAAAAAACAATTAGCTAGGTTAGCTGATTACCTTAAAAGTCCATAGATATTGGCATACTGTTAACACTTTCTCAGACAAGCAGATTCGATGAGATCTGTGTTCCGGATTGGTCAGGTGACATATACCTCATAAAAAGACTGTGGCAATTATTACTTAAAATATCCCAATGTGACTTTGTTTTGTCAAAATAGTGATTTTATAATTGTCAGTCTGACTTTAAACATTGTAATATTACTTCACATTTTGCATTGGTTTTCACACTTTTCTTGTTAGTACTGTAAATTTATTTGTCACAATTGGGATCTTAATATGCTACAATATGACTTTTCATTTCACAAACGTGAGTTGTTTTCTCAAAATTGTTATTTTATTATATGTCACAATATTACTTCACATTTTCATTGGTTTTCTTGCATTTCTTGTAATTATGACTTTATATTTCCCAATTGTGACTTTATATCTGTCAATGTGACATAATATGCCTCAATCTGACTTTAAACCTCACAATTGCGATTTTATATTCCCCAGCTGCAGCTTATTAACTCGCAATATGTTGCAATATTACTTTACATCTTCACATGGATTTCTTACATTTCTTGTAATTGCGACTATATATCTCACAATTGCATTTTTATATCTTAATATGCTACAACCTGACTTCCAGTTTCACAATTGTGAGTTGGTTTCTCAAAAATTGTGATATATATAACTCTTCGTCTGACATGATTATGTCACAATATTCATTTATATTTTTGAATTGTTTTTCTTGTATTTCTTGTATTTGTGACTTTATATCTCTCAGTGTGATATAAATGCCACAATCTGACCTTAAATCTCGCAATTATGATTTTAAATGTCCCAGCTGCAACTTATGTAATATGTCACAACATTTAGACATTGTTTTCTTGCATTTCTGTGACTTTATAACACACAATTGCAAATTTATGTTTTGGAGTATGACTTTGTATCTCACAATGTGACTTAGTTTCTGATTTTCAACTTTATCTCACAATTACCTTTTTTCTACTTTGAGGAGGAAATGTGCTTTCATAGTGGTATATACACATCTGTAAACATTTGATAGTTATAATATTTGCCATAGAAAACTGCTAATTCTTGTGTTTGGCTGGGGCTTTATAAATGTTTAAGCTCTAGAGCACAAACAAATAAAAACAGCATATTTTTGGCATTAAAGCAGCCATCTGGCTTTTGTAATATCTTGCGTCATGGTGCGAGGCTCTCTCCGCTCCTTTCAGCCCCTTTTGCCCCTTACCCCCACCCCTGCTATAGTCTGCAGCTATTTCCTTTTTCTGGACTCTCTCTCGGTGTGTAATCTGTGACAGACTTGTAGCGACAAGTATGTTCTGGCTACAAAGCCCTGTGAGCTAATGAGCACGGCATTGCAGTGGAGGGAATTATGGAAAAAGGTCCACTATTCCCGTCTACGTCAACACTTAAGCACAGATGTGCATAAATGTAAAAGGCTTTTGTGTGTGTGTGTGTGTGTGTGCGCGTGTGTGTGTGTGCATCTTTTGCTCTTTGAGGGCCTGTAGAGCGTTCTCTCACAAAGTCTGCACTACCAAGTAAGGAAAAGCAGCCTCCAGAGCTGCGTCTCTCCAGCAACAACATGTAGCAGCATTTTCACTCACTCACTCACTCATTTGCTTGTCAGTAGCTGTCTGTCTGCATAGCTGTCTCGCTCTCATCCAGTACATTTATTTGACTGAAAACGCAGCTTTTCCTAAACTTGTCAACATGTGTAATTTGTTACGCGCTTTGTCCTCCAACAACTAAAACAGGATGAGAACAATTTATGAACAGTTTACTTGGAGATACACTGTATTTATTCAAGTTTGTACCGTTCAAATGGGAGTACAGCTGGATTAAAGACCTTTCATGAATGTGTCAGAATTGTCACATGAAGAAATGTCCTCTTGTTAATGTGTATTCATTTATATCAATATTTCAGTTTTTAAGCTTTAAAAGTTCAGCTCTTCTTTTTAATAGAGGAAAAAATAATAAATAAAAGTCAAAGTTGTTCATTTTTTATTTCTTTTGTGTGTGGTAGAAGCAACGAAACCAATTAGCTCTGTTCCAAAATTTAGTGAGTTTCCTATTTAAACAGCATTTGCATATTCCTAATTTGAAACTGGTTCCAAAATATTCTAAGATGTTCTAAAATAATCCAAGGCAGCATTGCATGTACTCATCATGAGCTTATTGAAAAAGGTGGCAGCCAAGTCAAGACTAGGCTAATATTGACTCTAAATAAGCCTATGTAAATATACTGAAAAATATGTAAAAACAATTAAATGTTATTAAAACTGAACTATTTTATCTATTTTTTTTGTGTGTGTGTGTACTTTACACTTAGTGTAGGATGTATGTCAGAGTATCATGTTGTTAGCTTAGCAACATGCTAACATCATGCAAACAAATTTAAACTTTCGCAACAACCAGTGAGGTTTGTCCTTAGACACCAAGCAAGTAGGCCTACATTTGAGCATCCGTTAACAATATTTGATGTATGTGATCAATGTTTGTAGCTATGTGAATAAAAGCTTAAATATTTTCATTATATAAAGTAATTGTGTCTCTTCAGAAGACTTGGATTTAAATGCTTGATTCATATGGATTGCTTTTGAAGCATCACAGTTTTAGTCGAATAAACTTTCAATGGAGCGAGAGAAATCTCTCAGGTTTCATTTGAAATATCTTCATTTGTATTTTGAAGATGAACAAAAGTCTTATGAATTTTCATTTTTGGGTGAACTATCTCTTGACACCAGTGTAGTGTAGACACAATCAATAAATACAGAAATTCGCTATTAATATAGAGGTAGAATGGTGTTGCATTACTGTATTCGTGAGCTGAAGACAAGTTCAAGAGTTCAGTCCCAGCTAGAAAACCAGCTGCATGGAGTCTTAGAGAGCAGGTGAAAGTCTAGCAAGCGCTCCGCCCACAAACACAATTCATAAGCAAGAAGAGAACAGATCAGTCTGATTATACACTTTGACCTCAGGGTTCAATACTGGGAATACTATGAGTTTGTGCCTTGTGTTTGATCTTCTCAATATAGCCGACATAAGTCCTCCTGTATGAAAAGGTGATACTTTAGGGCAGAAAAGCACCTTCTGTTCCATCTCATGAAATCTACTTTATATCATTGCACTTATTGTAGATGGTCCACATCAAGTCATGACGCATGCATCAATGATCTTCTCCTGAAGACAAATAGCCTAATTTAGTAGAGATGTTTGAGGCTATATGAACTTTATGATTTTTATCGATCATGGTCCTGGATACCAAATGCATGCACATCTTAGGTTGCTTTTCATAGTTGGGTTTTCTTAACTCAAGTGCATGCAAACCACACCGAGAACACTTAAAAAAGTGGTTTGTGGTATCGTGCTCGCAATTTGTAAATGCAATCATGGATGAGTAGAGTGGAATCGAACTAAGAGTGAAAACTTTTGATTCACTCTGTAATGTTTTTCAGTTGTAACTGATTTTTAATGACCTGTAATCAAAACTGTTATTAGTCTTAAAATTGAGAAAACAAAGTTCTAATTCGCTTGTAAATCAGACACCAGAGCTCAAATGATAAGATGTTTTTCACTGGTACTCTGTTTAATGTTGTGGAATTAGACCTTTTTTCTCCATCAGCCTTTTTCTTTATCATAGCTCATAATTGTTCTGTACTTTCCCCGGCACACTGTGGAACTGAAGCATGACAATACCACAATTACAGATTTCAACACCTTTCCCTTAACAATGAGCAGCTTTCCTCACAATGGTACACTTTACACCACTTCATTATTCACCAGGCTTCTGGCTCCTGCTAAACGTCCTTCCCCTGGTTTAGTAATACCTATAGGGTTACGTTCACATGCATAATTTGTCTGTTTGAGAAAAGACAGATGTTTTTCCCCTTTTGTGTGTGCACTCTGTAAATCAAGTCCATGTTGGTTGTTCAAACTGTTCCTAATGATCCATACACGAGCGCTAATTTATCAGACAAAGATTTGGGAAAGTTCAGGATTAAGGTTAAGCTTCACTAGAGTTGCACCGCTTCAACTTTGTTTTCATGCAGGACTGAGCTCAAGCTGTTCACTGGACACAGTTTTCGAGAAGATTCAGAAATGATCATGATGTGTGACTATTAACTTCACATTTTTGGCTGAGGAGTTTGTACACAGTTGTGAAACTTCCTCTGATTAATAAAGTGTTGGAATCGCCAGCAGAACGACTTCCATGTTTTATAAAGGATGTTTGTGCTGAAGCTGCGGAAAGTGGCTTGAACGTGTCCCTGGTCATTTACACGGTGAGGCTCTGATGAATCATTAGCACAAGACTTATAAAACCAGCTGAAACAGGCAGTAAATGTTATCTGTGGTCAGTTTTTTAAATGTTTGAGCCTGGTGATAAGCATTTAGAAGATATTTTGAATGTTTCAACAGTTTTTGTCCATAATAATGAAAGTCAATGAGGTCCAAAACAAAACAACCCCACTGTATGGACAAAAGCAAAGACATTTTTAAAATACGTGTTCTAAGAAAGAAAGTCATGCAAGTTTGAAATGACATAAGGGTGAGTAAATGATGGCAGAACTTTTATTTCATTATTCTCTGATCATAGTTTTTGAACACCATTCAAAGTTAGCTAAACCTCTTCTTGTCTCTTCTCATAGAGCGTTCGAGTCAATGTATTCCATCTGCCTGAGCTGTTTTACTCAAGGGAGTGTTGAATTCGAACTTTTAGCAAAGCTTCTCCAAATGTCCAAAAGTCTCTCTTCAGCACCCTCCTCCCTTCTCCTCTCTGGCTCCTTTTATTTGTGTAATTTGTGGAAAAACCATAAACATTTGTGTATGATTTGTGGAAAGGGCCTTAAGAGGGGACAGAGCGCAGGGGGAGAGAGAGAAAGTGAGCGAGGGGCTGTCATCGTGAGCCTGTGCATGTGTGCTCAGGACTATGAGCATATAATGTATTTATGGACGTATCTAGGGGGATGTTCAGGGCCCATGAAGGTACCATGAGGCTCATAATAGCAGATGAAGAGGCTTCAGCTGTTGAGAGTGAGAGTTTTATTTGGCTTTGTTACAAATCTAGGTCAAATCCCATTTTCATTTTTAAGTGACAGCACTCTTTATTCCGTCATCTCGTGATCACCTGTAGCTTCAATGAGTTATGATGACAGTTAAAAGCAAATGAAGTGCAAAAAAATCACATGAATCATCATGATTCATATGAATCGATATGATTCATGTCTGTGTTCGCACACTGAAAAGTAATTACACTGGGTGCATTTCAGTTGTCATGGGGAGTATATGGGTGTTTCTTTAGTTATGGCCTTTTTTAGACTTTTGGCATTATAAAACACACTTAAGCACATTTCACACTTTCACTAGTTTATTTAATTCGTTCATTAACAATGTAGACGTACATACAGTTCGGGAAAATTAGAACTGTCATTTCATTTTTATGTAGTCATGAATATGTCCACTTCCATGTCAACACCGTTCTGTGATGGAAATGACAATGGTGGCAATGACAATTTGAATGTTTTTGAAATAAAATGGCAAACTCATTACTCATTAATTTCATAGCTAGCATTTTATATATCCTAAATACTCTCAATTATATAATATTTTTACTCTTTTTTTGCATAATTACAGCTTGATTGGATTAAAAGTATTCTGCTTATACTTTATATTTACCTCAGATTTTCTTTGTTTTCTTCACACATCATGTTTCATATCTCATTTTGAGCCTGATATTTACTGACACCCTTAGGAAAGAAATTTTGTGTGGTGGAAATAATGCCACAACTGTGGGAAAGTAATTTTCTTTAAATAAAATTCGCACAATACATATTAAAAATTTAAATGTTTAAAGGGCTTATATATTTGTTTTGATTATAATAGTTTTAAAACGTAATAATTTACATTTTATGATGGAATTTAATAGTTTAGAAAAGTCTCAGTCTGACACGAGTATTTACAGGGGCTTCATATAACAAAAAGAAAATTAGTTTTGATAAAAAAAAAAAAAAAAAAAAGTTATCCCATTGAGCATAAAAGAAGCCAAAGTTTGAGTTTAAATTGAAATATCAGACTTTTTATATATTAGATTAGATTAGATTTAAAAGTCTGAAAGACAAAGGTTTTGTTGGCTTGATAAAGCCTTGTCTTTAAATGTAAAATAGTTGGAAGTTTAAAGGTCAGTCTGGGTCTGGCAGAAGGGAATTCATATAACAAAAGGCAATCAGTTAGTTTTCCATCTCATGGGGTATAAAAGTGGCCAAAGTTGAAGAAACACCCTTATATGCTCGGGTCGAAGGGCACTGCAAAAGGCATAAGAAACAGTTTAAGGAAGTTTATATTAAAATATCACTTCAAGGAACTGGACAGGGATGTTTTCAGAACTTCACAGATGCATCCAGCTTGCAAAGCAATTAATTATTAATTAGTTTTGTAATATGCCCAGATTTAGCAGAAGTGTGTGTATTTGTGCATGTAACTGTATACATAAGGCCTTGTTTGTGTCAGCCAAGAGAAGTGAAATACTGATGAAAAGCAGAAGTGACCACAAATGAGAGACTGTTGACGCTGTTGTCATGTGCAACTTGTCACCCCCCCCAACACACACGTATGATGCACACTGAGTTTGGTGGCTGTCTTGAGTGTGTTGAAACTGGGTTCCTGACCTCTGTGTTTAGACATTGCAGTAGAAGTGGTGATGACAGTGTGTGCTCAGAGAGGTCAAGGGTTACGCTGGGGAGTGGTTGCTCAGAGGGAGGGGTGCTGATAGAGACGCCACAAACTCATCTGTCATACTTCACTGTGACCTGGCTCACTGCCTTTCGGCCATTGTTTATGTTTGTGTGTGTGTGTGTGTGTGTGTGTGTGTGTGTGTGTGTGTGTGTGTGTATCCATTGGTTTAGTCTCATTGATTGTGTCTCTCTTTTCTTACTCAACAGTCTGAAGATACAGATGCCTCGTAACCATACTAGCCTGAATTACTCCATATCTGATATTTTGCTAATGCTGTATTGTTGCTATTTCTACATTTATATTTTAGTTTACATAATAATTAATTAAAAAGCACTAAAGATCATTCATTTCTCAGATGTTGCTCCTTTATAAATCTGTAATCATAATGAAGTTTGCAGTTATGCTTCACAGACATATAGATGTTTCTCCTAAAATACTTTAAGAGTAAAAAAATATATATAAAAAGGGAGACTTTTGTTGATATCCAGTGTAAACTGTAGATCACAGGCATATAGATCTGTACACTTTTTTTTTTAAAGACATTTCCTTTAATTCAACAACAAAAAGCAATGAAATGCAAAATTAAAAATACAGGTAAAATACCTGTAAAAAATAAATGTGGAAATTTCCAGATGACATAAGGCCTGAAGAAACATCATGAAAATACATAATAAAATAATAATCCATAGTCCATTATATTTGCATAGAAATAGGCCCAACAGAAACTGACAAAAGAAATACAGATATACCAAAATAAAATGCATGTATAACAGAGGTGATTTTGAACAGTAATTAAAAAAAAAACAAAACAAAAAAAACATTATTACTGGAACATTGAGTAGGTTAACATGAACAGAAAATGTAACCTCGGCAGTTTCATTTTTCTTTTGCCTATTTTGTGTTTTTTTTTTTTTTTTTCCTCAGCATGCTGTTTTTCCCCTCATTTGCTGTAACCTGTCTTCCTCACTTGTACAATAATAATTCAGTTGCTTTTGGCATGCATTTTGTTTTCTCTGCAAGGAAGCATCAGACACTGCCAACTACTGTCAATATCCTGCATTACACCATACTGCTGGAGTTAAAGTTGTACATTAACTAGTATCTATAAATGAACAACAAGTAAAACAAATTACAAGTCATTTAAAAACACACACTTGAACTATGCCCCCAGACATTTTAGCCTAGCATTAGCATATTAGCATACTTCCAGCACAGAGCAATATAAGAACTCGACAGGGGATAAAGCAGTGCTCTAACCTGCAGAAGCTCTCAGTATCGGTGTGTTTTGGTATGTGGGGGAGGGAGAAACAGACGCTGAGGCAGGACTGAGCAGGATGGTGCTCCAGGGTGTGTGCTGACATGAGAGTGATAGCTTAAGAGAAGTGTAGATGTGTGATGTGATAACAGTTTAAAGTGTCGACTGTGATTCGGACAGGACGACGTTCAGATAGGGCCTCTCGGTGAACTGTGGGTTCATTAGATGCTGGAGAGGTCATGGCGGATGAGGAAAGTCTTGGGATGGGACAGGTGTCGTTTCCTCCCTCAGGCCTGGCTCTGCTGCCATAGGGCTCAGGGTCAGGGGTTAATGGAGCCGAGCGGTGCTAGGCCTCCCATCCTGTGATTCACTGAGTGTGGATTTAGTAAACAGTGAAGCTGTCACAGCAGATTAAAGCAAGGAGAGAGAGAGCAGCACAAGTGCTAATGGCTTCCTCACCAGCCATGAAACTATCTCCACCTTCTTACAAGACGTCTTTGATTATGAGAGAGAGAGACTGAGTAAGAAATAGAGAAAATAGAGAAAAAGAAAAGGACAGAACAGAGAAGGAAAGGAAAGAGGTTGAAGAGAGAACTGCTTTTGTTTCTTTCCTTTTTTTACAGTCAGATAAAACATGGCAAAAAAACATATATGTATATATATGTAAGGGATAATCAATGGCTAGCCGTGCAATAAAGGATTTTAATGGATTAAAGGATTTTTAACTCTCTCTCTCTCTCTCTCAGTGTGTGTGTGTGTGTGTGTGTGTGCGAGCGAGTGATGCGTGTTGGTTAGTGTACATCAATAGAGTGAGGGAACAATGACGTCACTTTGTAGGCGGATCGGCTGTTAGCATGAAACTGGTTCCCTCGACTAAAAGCCAATGGGATTTTTCCATAGGCTTTTGGATTATCGCAAAAAATAAGCTCTGTGTTCAATCATAGTTCAAGAAATTTACACGTTTTGTCCATCAAGATAATCTTCACAAAATAATATAACTTTGATGAATTTTGAAGCCTAAATACAAGCGCCAGAACTAAAAAGCTAAACTTCGGCTATAAACAAACTACAGCACACGGTCGCTCGCCTTCAGCGTCACCAGCAGCATTGCTCCCGACAACTTTCTCAAACTTATTTTTAACATGTTCAGTGAAAAGTATTTACTCTATATATGAATTTTAATCCACGCTACATAAACCTTTTCATATAAACTGGAATAAATACAAAACTAGAACCAAACTAAAACTGAAATGAGACATTAGTAATAAATAATATAGTGAATAAATGAAATAATCAGGACATTTGAAAGAACTTGTTTCTGTAGATTTCAAAATAAGGTGCATTAAAAGTCAATAAATCCTTGATTAATATGAATATTTTAATTAAAAAGGTGTCTCCACGTACTGCTCAATAAAATTCTAGTGCATTTAATCTATTAAATAACAGCAGAGTGAACGAGTTTTTGGATGTGATTAAACTTATTTTAGTGAATAAAGTACCACATTTCAGCTATCATTTTGTTAGGGTGGGTAAGTTACACAAAATGTTATTTTATCCTTGCTTCTAGGAAATCCTCAATCTGTGCTTTCTAACAGCTTCATGTGGCCGTAAACATTTAATTTTAACGTGGCTTTAAGCACTATGGATAATTAAAGTTTCTCTTTCACCATGTAAAGCCGGTAAATGTGGTGTTTACGATGTAATAATCGTAATATGAGCTTACCTTATGGTACGAGAGTCTCCGTGTCAGTAGGAAAGCGATAAAATGAGCATTTTCCATCCAAAGACTTGTGTTGCATTTCGGGGCAAAGCAAAAAAAACAAAAAAAAAACATTGTTGAACAACAGTATAAAATGCAGGAAACTATTAATTGGTTATTCTACAATTAATTGTATTACAAATTATACTACAATTGGAAATTACTGTAAATTGATAAACTGTTTGGAGTGATGACGTTGAATGTCTCTGACAGCGCCTGTAGTACCATTTAGCAACTTATTAACAACCATCTTTTTTAAGAAATGTAACAATTTAAAAAAATCACGAGTGGGGTGTAACTGGTGAGTTTCATGTCGTAGAATAAAACGTGAAAGTATCTTGAGCCTGTGTGAACCACGGACCTTATTTAAGGGATTTAACCAAAATCCCATTCAAAAAACCCATTGACTCTGGGACGATGGAACCGGAAGTGCTAAAATGCTAACTCGCTTCCGGGTTTTTGCCTACAAAGTGACATTATAGTTCCACCACTCTATTAAAGCAGCGCATTAATATGGAACGGTGTTTAAACTGACTTGGAATTACCTGTGCATTAAATGGTTATACTGCATACCTGCCAGCCAATCAGAATCCAGTATTCAGACAGACCATGGAATATATATACTGTATATACTATATATATATATATATATATATATAGTATATACAGTATATTGTTCACAGTATATTGTTCATTTGTGGTTAGTAAGATTTTTTTTTTTTTTTTTTTTTGGAAGAATTGATTTGAATTCATTTTTATTCAGTAAAGACACAATAAAGACTTTTACACTGTTACATAAGGTTAAGGGCTTTAAACTTTATATTCATCAATGTGCATAATTTTACATAGTAATTAAAAGGTCATTCACTTTATAACCTAGAAATAATGTATTGCAGTTTCCACAAAAACATTACAGAGCTGAACTGTTTTCAACACTGATAATAATATAAAAAAGTTTCTTGAGCAGCAAATCAGCACATTATAATAATTTTTGAAGGATCACGTGACACTGAAGACTGTAGTAATGGCTGCTAAAAATTCAGCTTTAACATCACAGGAATAAATTACATTTTAAAATGTAGTAAAATAGAAAACAGTTATTCTAAATTATGATATTTTTTCACTATATAACTATTTATATTGTGATTTTAATCAAATGCATGCAGTCTTGGTAAGCATAAAATACATCTTTCAAAAGAATTTAAAAACAGATCGCAAACTTTTGAATGGCAGTATATATATATATATACATGTATAACTATAAAGGCTTTATATATATATATATATATATATATATATATATATTTTTTTTTTTTTTATGTATATGTATATATATTTTATATATATTTTTTATATATATATATATATTTATATTTATATATATATATACACACATATATATATTTATATATATATATATATATATATATATATATATATATATATATACATATATATGTATATATTTATATGTATATATTTATATGTATATATATTTATATATATATATATATATATATATATATATATGTATATGTATATATGTATATATGTATATATATATGTTTATATGTATATATATATATATATATATATATATATATGTATATATGTATATATATATACATATATACATATATATACATATAAATAATATATATATGTATATATTTATAAGTATATATTTATATGTATATATATATATATATACATATATATATTTATATATATACATATATATGCATATTTATATATATATATATATATATATATATATATGTATATATATGTATATATGTATATGTATATGTATATGTATATATATATATATATGTGTATGTGTATATATGTATATGTGTATGTGTATATATGTGTATATATATGTATGTGTATATATGTGTATATATATATATATATATATATTTTTATTTTTTTTTTTTTAAGCCTTTATAGTTATACATGTAATTATATATACTTTATGTATCTTTATTTGCAGTGTCTGTGAAATCTAACACAACAGGATGTTGAATCCTGAGTATGAACAATTGTAATAATGATTAACTATAGCAAACATGCTAATAACCAGAAACCACTAACCAGTTACCCATTTTTTTTCCTTTCACACAGTGCACACACATGTATAGCTCATTCTTTATACACAAGAATCGTAAATGTCATAGCACACCAGCACACCCACTTCCCGTGGTTTAGTATCTCTTCTGAGTAAACTCTGAGCAGCTGTCTGTCAGTGCAGCTCAGGTGAGAGTGTGTGCACGGCCGTGGGCCTGCGTATGAAGGAAGCTATTGAATGTCATTCTCAGAACTCTGACTCATATGTGATGTTTTCAACACACCTGAGGAAAGAGGGGGTGCGAGAGGAAGACAGAGGAGATATGAGAATAGCGTTTCTTCATTCCTCTGAGGATCTTAAAACAACCAAACCTTTCATGTGACACCTCAATACCAGCACTGTGAAGCATAAAGTTACCTCGAAAAGACACAAATATGTAGTGTAATGCAATGAGTAATGTAATTTAATGTAGGTCTGGGCAGTTTCCTTGTGCATGTGAACACACACACACACACACACACACACACACACACATAGACGGAGCTGTCAGTTAGCCAGCAGGGGTCAAGCCCATTTCTTTTCACTGCTCTGTCCAATAGCCCCTATTGGATTTAATGTACAATGGGAGCATAGCTTTGATCTTGAGGGGGCCAAACGAACATTCAACCCTTCCTCCCCCAAAAGCTCTCTTTCTCTTTGCCTTGACCTTCACCCTTCACAATGAGCACCATAAATGAGAAGGATGAAAGAACAGCACAGTTAACGAATGAAAAAGAAACGGAAAAGTGGGAAGGAGAGCCACTTTAGTTAATAGTGATGTCATTAAAAGCGAGAATGTACCTGTGAATGTTCCTGTAGCCACATTCCTGTAGGAATGGAAAAATCACACGAGATCTGTTTAGCTCAGATGCTTATCCCTGGAATATCAGTCAAATCAAAATGCAGGTTTCCTGCTGTTTTCTCCTGAGAAAAGTCCCCTAGTCATCTCACACGTCAGGTTTCAGAGGACATCTCAACAAATTTTTAAACTGTGCTCAGATTTGCCAAGATATAAATGTGTGATCACAGATTTTAATATGAATATTTCTCATGAAATTCTTCCAACTAAGACCAAATTACCAGGTTGATGCTTTTCATATTAATTTATAGCTCCATTTTCTTACTGTATGACTACAATAATCACAATTTTTGTATACAGTTAAAAAACATAAATAGTTATACATAGTGTTATATTTTACTGTAAACAACTGTATATATAAATATGAATTACATATGAAATATGAATAGTAAATTTTAAACCTACTGTACTATTCAAAAGTTTCCGGTAGATTTGAAATCTCTTATGCTATGAGCAAGGCTGAAGTTATATGGTCAGAAGTACAGTTAAAACAGTTATATTGTGAAATATTATTACAATTTTAAATAACTGCTTTCTATTTTAATATATTTTAAAATGTATTCCTGTAATGGCAAAGCTGAATTTTCATTCTTCATTGTCACATGATCCTTCAGAAATCATTTTTATATGTCGATTTGCAGTTCAAGAAATAATTCCTATTGTTGTAAATGTTGAAAACAGTTGTGCAGCTTAATATTTTGGTGGAATCTTTGATAAATTTTATTCCAGAAGTTACTGCATTATTTTATTTTATTTTTTTTTTTATTTTATTTTATGTACATTAGGGTGTTTTGTGGTACATTTTATGCAGTTTAGTTCATCTATATTGCTTTATTTTAGTGTCATATGTTTTATTAGTTATGGAAGGCCATTTCCTCCACTGAATAAAAAAATAAAAAAAGGTAATTGCGACTTTTTTTCTCACAATTGTGAGATATAAACTCGTAATTCTGACCTTTTTTCTCAGAATTGTGAGATATTTCTCGCAATTGCAAGTTTAGATCCCGCAATTCTGACTTTATAACTCGCAATTGTAAGTTTATATCTCACAATTCTGAGAAAAAAATCAGAATTGCGAGTTAGTATCAGGCAATTCTGAGAAAAAAGTCAGAATTGCGAGATGTAAATTCGCAATTGCAAGAAAAAAAATTCACAATTGTGAGATGAAAAGTCGCAATACCTTTTTTAAAATTTTTTATTCAGTGGCATAAACAGGCTTCCATTATTAGTTCTACAATATACAGGCAAACTCCTATAATATTTTTTTACATATCACTTTTTTTCCATGCCAGCTGACATGGAACGAACTGGAATGAAGATCTGTGCTCAAGGAGCTTTAGAAGAGCAACGTAATTTATTGAGAAAGCCCTTTGTGTCAATCTCCTCTATTTAATCTGATTAGCATTAGAATAATCTGATGTAATGACATGAAATCCCTCTCTTTCCTTGTCTCAGACAGGGAAATTCCCATAAATCTGACATTAGCAATGGACGGGAAGGTCGTTAATCTCTGAGGGACCATACGAAGTGATGCTGAACACAAGATGCTTTGGTGCTGAGTGCCAGCGCTGAGTCTTCAGCCAAAGTGTACCTTCTTTCACTTGTGTTTCTTTTTCTCCCTCCCTTCCTTTGGCGGGATTTCAGAGCTGCAGCTGCCTCTATCTCTTCCAGTCTTCCAATGCTTCAGTGAGTCTCTATAGAGCGCACACTGAGCCGGCAGAGCGGGGCATTGTTTCGCCCACCTGGCTCTTTGCCAACACCTTGCCCAGCTTTTGGTAAGCTTGTCTAGTTCCAACTCCCAACCTTTTCTTCTCTTTCTTCTTCTCCCCTTTTTGGCCTTGCTCCTCTCTTTTTTCTTCCTTATTTTGTCCTTTCTTTTCAGCCGAGCTCCTTTCTCCTTTCTTCCCTGCAGTGTGGAGCTGGTGAATATTTATTGATGCTGCAGGTATTGTGAATGGATGAATGGATCGAGTACAGGAGAGGAGAGATGTGGGAGACTGTGGGAGAATTCTGAATGAACAATACGCTTCCCTTTAAGAATGGAGAAAACACAGTGAGCTACAGATTCGGCCTGCTAGACTATGCTTGTCTCATTCAAGTCGACTCTCCATTAACAACCTCTTTTCCCCTCTCTTAGTCTTTTCCCCCCTCCTCGTTCTGTCCTTTATGAGCATGATGAAATATGTTCACCCAGGCCATGTCTCCTCAGGGCAGCTCTACTGAATGAACTGCGAACAAGTGGATTTTTCTTCCCCCTTCACATCCTTATTCGTCACTCATGGGTACAATAGCTCAGCCCGCCACCCCAGGCCTTCTTAAGGCAAAATCCGTCTAACCGCCATCTTCCAAAGGGGTGGAAATGGTTAGCCGTTCCATCCTCAACCCCCACGGCTCCGCTTCACACCTGAGGTAAACACGGGCGACTAATGGACCCGTATTATCAGGTGTCACAGACAAGAGCAATATATTAGGTAACAAAGACAAAAAGAAGTAGATACAAAAAGCCCTTACACAACATTATAGATTAAAACAAATTTGCTCAATAAAACTCGCCCAGTGATAGCATTCTGAGACATTCTGAGAATTTTGTTGAAGGATTGCTTTCATAGAACTTGAGACTTAACCCATTTAATCCCACCAGTCACAATAGTGACCGTAAAAAAGGTTTTCATTTATAAAGCTCTAAAAACCTTACTGACTGATGTTTTAGTGCACTTTCTGCAAATATGGAAAAAAATAAAGGGTCTCAATGAAATATGTGCAGTTTCACATGATCAGTGCAAATTGTCACATGACCAGAACAGTTTATTTCCTGTTTGCACCTTGAGAAGATGATGGCTGCATCAAAGGTCCAAAACAAAAGTCTAGTAAAGTATGTTATAATAAAGATATGACAAAGATTTTTGGTACACATTATCTTTAAGGGGTCTAGTATTAATATATGAATTCACATATATTCAGTTTTGTTGAGTGCAGTCAATGAGTGGGATAACAGTGAACTTAGGAGTACAATATAAATCCAATTGCAGTTGTTAATGAAAATTACACTAAAATGTTGCAATGACAAAATATTGCTCTAAATCAAAAGATGAAATGTTCAAAAGTTCAAATGGTAACACTAATATAAAAATGTGATGTTATATTTTACAAAAAAAAAAATGAACAATTTTGAAATTTGTTGATGGTTGTATTTTTTTGTCTTTTATCTCAGTGTTCCTATCAATGTTGTATAAGGGTTTTTTATGCATAATAGTAACCCTAGAATGTGATCAAAGAGTTTAAAATAGCTGGGCTAAGATACAGTATATAACAATTTTTATGACTGAAGAAATATGTTAATTCAGTACACACATTATCCCACAATTTTTCCACACACTTTTCCAAAAAAAAATTTCAAAAAATAATTATTGATTATTTCAAAGGGTTACTAATGACACGATTTGGATATTAAATGGGTTAATGAAGTTTTCTTTCCTGTTATACTGTAAGTATAAACTTTGTGTTAAATGGTTTTCCTTATGTTATATAAGTGATAAAAGGACATACAAAGTGATACATTTAGTTTGAAATGCCAAGTGTTGGATGTTACTGGCAGGGTTTCTGAGAACTAATGAGTCATGCAATTGATGCAAATGAATTGTCACCCAAATGTAATGTTTCTGAAACTAAAAAACACAAAACCAATAACTGAGTCACTGAAATATATGCGTTGTATCACAGCACTTAAATTTACATCAGACTGAATATTACTTAATACATAACTGATCTGTATATATTATCAGACAATTAATGGTAAATATTATTTGATATTTATGTTATTACACATAACATCCAAAGCGTTGAAATGTTGTATCTGTTCTTAAGGATTTTAGAACAATTTTAAGGTTGTTATTGTCACGTTGCACACAGAAGGGAGGAACGAGGAATACGGAGACGTGGAATTACTTGAAATAAATAGTCTTTAATCCAATCCAAAAGGGTAACACAAGGCAGGGCTGAGACACACAGGAACACAGGGAGTGTAACCAGTAGACCAGACAAAAAAGAACTGAACAGGCAGGAACTAAATACACAGGATAATTACAAACACAGGTGCAAGGAATCATAATTAAACTAAACGAGGAAACATCGATTAACTAAACAAGAAAAGGAAAAAAGACCATATAAGGAAAAGCAGGAAGAACTCAGGGCAAAACAAGACAAAAACGTGACATTACTCCCCTCTCCTGGACCGCCATGGCCACCTTGAGCTTCCTGCTCCGCCATGGCCTCCCGGAACGGGTCCTGGTCTGGAGCCCGGCCATCCCTGTGTACTCTGAGGGGCCTCCAGAGTGCCCACCCCCCCCGCCTTAACAACATCCAACGGGGAGGGGGGGTGGGCACTCTGGAGGCCCCTCAGAGTACACAGGGATGGCCGGGCTCCAGACCAGGACCCGTTCCGGGAGGCCATGGCGGAGCAGGAAGCTCAAGGGGGCCATGGCGGATCAGGGAGTTCAAGACGCCATGGCGGATGAATAGTCCAGGGAGCAATGGTGGAGCTAGGAGCTCGGGCAGCCATGGCGGAGCAGGGAGCTCAGAAGGCCACCCTACGGCAAGAGCTCTATGAATCTGGTGACAGGGGCCCTCTCATGGGTGATCTCAGGAACCGCTTCCATCGAGGCAACAAGAGAACCCCAACAGACAAGACAAGACAAGGCTGATTAAAAATGTTCCTGTGGACAATACTTTAGGGGACATGACTTGACTCAGGTCAGGGGCTGGAGCCTGCACTGGACTCTGGTCAGGGGCTGGAGTCTGCACTGTACTCTTGGTCAGGGGATGGAGCCTGCACTGGACTCTTGGTCAGGGGCTGGAGCCTGCACTGGACTCTTGGTCAGGGGCTGGAGCCTGCACTGGACTCTTGGTCAGGACACTGGAGCGAACTTTGGAGCTGAAGTGAGCCGCAGCTGGCGGGCTTGACGTCGTAGTGGCAGGCGGGCTTGACTTCAGATCGGTCGGCGGGCTTCAGGGAGCCACAGCCGGCAGGCTTGAGCGAGCGGCTGCCCGCAAACTTGACTTTGGATTGGCCGGCGAACTTGACTGATGAGTGCCCGGCGGGCTTGGATTAGCCACAGACGGCGGGCTTGAGCGAGTGGCGGCTCGCGAACCTGACTTTGGATCGGCCGGCGAACTTGACTGATGACCGGCCGGCGGGCTTGGGTTAGCTGCAGCCGGCGGGCTTGACTGGTGAATGGCCGGCAGACTTGACTGACGTGCGGCCAGCGGACTCGCAGCACTCGCAGCGATCCCGCCGAACTCCCACTCTCAGTTTCAGCGGGATTGGGTGGAATGACAAGCGGCAACTTCCATGCCGCGGGGGAAAAAACGGGGAAAACAAAAAAGCTTTTCAAAACCGACAAAACAAACAGGGAGATGGGGCGCCGCTTACTGTATAGGTCTGGTCTTCTGTCACGGTGCACACAGCAGGGAGGAACGAGGAATACGGAGACGAGTAATTACTTTAAATAAATAGTCTTTAATCCAATCCAAAAGGGTAACACAAGGCAGGGCTGAGACACACAGGAACACAGGGAGTGTAACAAGTAGATCAGACAAAAAAAAGAACTGAACAGGCAGGAATTAAATACACAGGATAATTACAAACACAGGTGCAAGGTATCGTAATTAAACTAAACGAGGAAACATCGATTAACTAGACAAGAAAAGGAAAAAGACCATTTAAGGAAAAACAGGAAGAACTCAGGCCAAAACAAGACAAAAACGTGACAGTTATAAGGGGAATTAATAATTATAATAATACAAATACTACTACTACTATTACTTTATTATTATTATTATTATTATTATTATTATTATAAATAATGTAAATGATAATTATTAATGCTATTTTTATTTGTTTGTTTTAATGTATTGTTATTATGTTGTTGTTGTTAGTACTAATATTTATTTTAAATTTAAAGCTTTAATTTTATGTTTGTCTTCAGGTTTATACATCTAACAGTACTTTAATGGTGGGTAGCAAAGAAATCACTGGCACCTTAACAGAAACAAAATAAATATTATTATTAAAACCATTCATATTTTACACATTCATAAAAATCTTTCTTTTTTCCTTTTTCTTTTTTTTTTTTTACATTAACATATATATTTATATTTTAAAAAGGAGGTCAATCAAGTGGATCGCCATATTTAAGGGTCTGTAGTAGACTCCATTTGTCCCATTTCTGCCTCAGAGAAACATTTCTTATATCTCATTTCTATATATATATATATAGAGTATAGTGTGCATGGCTCAACATTGACACAGACGACAGAGAGCAGCACAACGACCCCTCTCACAGAGTCTGTCTCTTTCCCCGTCTCTCATGAAGTCTGGCTGAAGACCATCCTTAAGCAGGAAGTTGTGGGTCAGCCACACAGCTGAACTAAGACAGACACTCTATTGTCTGTCTCATCCTTTCCATGCCGGTGGTCAAAACGCTGTTGGAGCATTACAGTTGGATACATGAGTGTATGACAGATGAAACTGTGGAATAAACTTCCTAAATTGTTTTTAAAAGGTGTGAGTCATTGTTTTGATTAATGAAAGTAGTGTTCAATAATGTGTATATGATCTAGTCTTGTGTATTTTACAAGACCTCCGCAAGTATGCAGGCCAAGGGGTCAAAGGTGACGACCGTCTCGCTGGCCTCTTGGTGTATGTTCTCCATTAGCTGTGCTCTACGGGCCTGGTGTTTATTTCCTGTCAGCTGTTTGCCAACAATCAGTCAACATCAGGCCACATGGTTGAGAGGAACTCACTTAACCAGAGCCCAGAGCAGAAATGTGTGATCAGCAGTTCTCAGAGTGATTGAGGGAATAGTAACCTTTCCATTTAATGACCTAATGGTTGCTTGACTGTTCTTTCTGATTACTGCTAGTTCAAATATCACTGTCTGCCATCTCTTTCATTCCATCACATGTACGTGCATACTTAGACTTTATTGTGTAACGCAGGAGGATGGTCTTGAATGCGTACTCAGGAAGTTTCTCAACATGTGCCTCTGAGGTGGTATGATACTCTACAACATATTCTCTTCGGTGTTTTGTCATGCAACTTTATGCAATTTTATGTGAACAGATACAGGTATTAAAATCTGTTGCATTAAACTACATAAAAAGTTATTGTGGATTTATAAAAGATTAGCCACATGAAAAATACATGAAAAAGCTATGACACAAAGTGTAGAATGTGAGGTTGTGGCATGTAAAAAACTAAACAAAACAAAAACTTTGACACATTTAATACTTTTTTACATTTAATAATTTATAAATATATAAATACAAATATCAGTTAATATCTGTCTACAAATATACATTACCATTCAAAAGCAAGATTTCCATTAAGAAATTACTTTAACTGAGCAAACGTATCAAAAGTAAAAAGGAAAGACATTTATAATATAACAAAAGATTTATATTTTAAAATAAATACCATTCTTTTGAACTTTCTATTCTTCAAAGAATGTTAAAAAAGTATCATAATTTCAAAAAAAAAAAAAAAACTATTAAGCATCACAACTGTTTTCAACATTGAAAATGTTTGATTTCTTGAGCACCAAATTAGCATAATGGTTTCTTAAGGAATATTCAACTTTGATTAAAAAAAAAAGAAATTAAAATAGAAAACACTTGTTTAGTAAATGTACTAATATTTCACAGTATTATTGTTTTGCTCAAACAAATGTAGCCTTGGTAAGCATAAGTGATTTCTTTCAAAAGCATTTTATATATAGTTTTTTGGTCACAATTTATGTTAAGGTCAAATTATCACGGTAACACTTTAGAATAGGGAACACATTCACTATTAACTACGACTTTTCCCTCAATAAATTCCTAATTTGCTATTTATTAATAGTTAGTAAGGTAGTTGTTAAGTTTAGGTATTGGGTAGGATTAGGGATGTAGAATAAGGTTATGTTGAATAAGGCGTTAATATGTGCTTAATTAGTACTAATAAATGGCTAATATTCTAGTAATATGCATGCTAATAAGCAACTAGTTAAGAGACCCTAAAATAAAGTGTTACCATTATCACTATAAACAAACCATTAACTACAACTTTTGCCTCAATAAACTTCTAATTTGCTGCTCAATAATATTTAGGAAGTTAGTTAAGTTTAGGTATCGGGTAGGATTAGGGATGTAGAATATGGTCATGCAGAATATGTGCTTTATAAGTACTAATAAACAGCCAATATATTAATACCATTTAACCATATATTTATCAGAAGTTGAATTTTAAAAGTGCTCTCTGAATTTGTTGACTCAATAGGTCAGTTTATCTTCACATGCCCATTGTTAGATTGAGAGTGCTGTTGAATGATTGGCCAGTCTTTGACATATGTGACATATCGTCTAAGATGATCATGCAAGGTCCATTAGGCACAGTCAGAGGTGGAGCGGGTCACATGGGATGCAGTCAAGGTTAATAACTGTCTCTGTGATGCAGATTGCATGCAAGAAGAACAGCCCCCCCCCACAGAACAGCCTCTCCAACAGTTCTCCTGTGCATGTATTAGTATGTTTATGTGCTGTCTTGTGAGTTTTGCCAATCCTCCAACAAATGGTGGTTATTACATTGAAGAAATTGTTGAATTTCCGTTAAACTAGGGCACATCTCTCCTATTGTTTCCTAACTGTCAAATTTACATTTATGTATGTTGTGGTTCAAATATATTTACAGCCAATAAGCAGCAAACATTCTTTTCATAAACTGTGAATATTATAAACACTACTTTTTTTTTTTACATTAAAACATTTTTACATAGCAATGCAAAGATCACGAGTTTAATTCCCAGCAAAATTAACATGTATAAACTGATTTTTTTTTTTTAAAGAAGCGTGCCTTCAATACAATGTAAGTTGAAAAAAAAAAAAACATCTGCCAAGTGCATAAATCTAAAGGGTAGTTAAGAAATGGACAAAACACTTAAAAAATGTTGCTATTTCTTGTCTGTACAGCTGTCTCTGACAATGAAATTTGCAGGTCAAAATATTAAGTATCTATGATATTCGTGCCCCAATATATGGCCTAATATAATATCCTTATGTCAGTCTTCAGTGTAAGTGAGAAATTATATGATTTTGCCCATTTTATTGTCATCCAGGCAAAAATCACAATTAAGTCTAATCCCTCAGACAAGTAATATTACACCTCATTAAAGGGTTACTCCACCCTAAAATGAAAATTTTGTCATTAATCACTTAGCCCCATGTCGTTCGAAACCCGTAAAAGCTTTGTTCGTCTCCTCTGCGTCAGCATCAGAGGAGACGAATTGTTGAATGAACTCAATATTTTTGTTTTCTTTGCGTACAAAAAGTATTCTTGTAGCTTCGTAAAATTACGATTGAACCACTGATGGCAGATGGACTATTTTTACGATGCGTTTCATACTTTTCTGGGCCTTGACAATGTTAATTGGTTGGCAGTCAATGGGACAGTCCCAAGCCTCCTGGTTTTCATCCAAAATATCTTAAATTGTGTTCCGAAGACAAATAAAGCTATTACGGGTTTGGAACGACATGGAGGTAAGTGATTAATGACAAAATGTTCATTTTGGGGTGGAGTAACCCTTTAAGGGTAAATGAAGCTTCAAATGAAGCTTCACTTAGCAAACACCACTAGAAAAAGCTGTCTGAAATGACAAACTGTACAAGTAGTTATTTTGTGACCATTAAAAAGTATGTTTTATACAGTAGGAATGTGTGTATGTGTAGAATTAATGAAATCCAGACATTCACCATATTGTCATGTGACTTCAGCTGCAATGCTTCACTGCCGTACAGTATGCTGCTCCTCTCGTGTGGCCTCATGGGATAGTAAAGCGTTCATTGGATCCAAACTTTAGAATATCAACAAAAGTAGTAGGTCAGCTGGGTACTGTTTCATCTGTTTAGTGAATACAAAGAATATGTACACATTTGACATGTTATTTTGTCATTTGAATGCAGTTTTGTGAGCTTGTCCATGAGTAACTACCTCATGATTTGAGGGAGAAGTTTCTAAATATGCTAAATTCCTAAATGCTAGCCTAAGGTAACATCCATAGCCCCTTTTTTAAGCATAACAAACAATAAACATATTTTTCTTCCACTTTTACCTCCAGAGAACATATGGTTTCAGTAAGGGAATGAGATACGAGTGTGTGAGTGCTCTCCCTTGACCTAAGGCCTTGAGGCCATACATATCCATGTGAGAGAAGAAAGCTCTCTACGATCCCTTACCGAGATCTGGATCTTAACTCCGGCCTTGTTTCAGCGAACTGGCCTGTCATCTATTATTACAGCTGGTTCAGCCATGAGCACTGCAGAGACTCAACCCCAACCACCCCCAAGATCCTCTCCAATGGGGTCGTCACCTCCAACCCCTCACCCCGGGGTTATTTGCTGGGACATTGCGATTAATGAAAGCTGTTTTGTTCCTGGATCCTCTTTAAATAAATCTTCAGGATTAGTCTTCTGTCATCAGGGCCATTGATGTGTTCTAAGTGAGCTGATTAACAGATCTGCCTGGTCAGGTGACCAATCCATATACTGGATTATGCCGCTTTTGTGAACGTTTCCATGAATTCGCTCAACTACAAAACATTACAGCCGATGTGAAAATATATTTGATCCATTGTGTGAACGTCTGTGCCGGCAGTTTTTTTTACATCTACTATACCTAATCAGCGTGTGCATGTGTGTTTGAAATTACAGACCTCAGGTAATTTAACACCGCAGCCACTCCCTTAGGTGCTTGGCTCATATTTTATTAGGAAGAAGGATTAGGGGAGGGAGGGTCATTACAACAATAGGCCATAGATCTGCACTGATCTCCATCTAAACCAATGATATACATCTTAAATAGAGCGTAAATGCATTGATCTAAAAAACAGAATACTGGGATTACTGTACTAATTCATGTTGTTGAATGAGAACGCCTACAGTCTATGAACATCTATACAAATGGTAAGAACGTAACAGATATTTCACTTATCCAAACAGTTCAATGCAAATGAAACCAGCAAGGACTCAATAATGGGTAAAAAAACTTGTCTAATTCAAACTGTTGATGTTTAGAGTTTTTCAGGCTGTTGTTTTTGTCTTTCTTTCTCTCTCTGTCAAAGGTTAGAGGTCAGAGTTGGAAATCTCTGTGCTCCAGCAATCCATGTCTTCACATCCATCTTCATTAACCGTCTGGAACTCGTCAATCTGCAAAACGTCCGCGTCTCTTGCTCCTAACAAACAACATACACTCTCTGGCTTGCTACTGTGAGCTGCCAGCCGACATATTTGCACTGTTTTTATGAGTCTATGTAGATAGCCAGTAGCTTGCTATGAAAAGGTCAGATTGTCTACATACCTTTGCATCCACTTCTGTATTAAGAATAACTCACAAAGATCATGGTTGTTAAGGCTTATACTTACATAACTTACATAAACATTGGTAACTTGTCCAGCACAGTTTGTGCTACAAACATGAATTACATCTCAAATTGTGTGCATGTGTAAGCGAGAAGCATTCTATTACATTTCAAAGTGAGTACGTTTACAATTTTTGTCTAGTGGACAAGAATAAAGACTAGGAATAAGGACTAGAATATCATGGACACTTGGGTCAGTAAGGGGTTAAAACAATGCCCTGGCAGCCACCCACATCACTCCCTTGCAAAAAAGTTCAAGTACATTTTCCAAGTATTGTTTATGAAGTAAATATACTAAAATCAATGTACTAGTAGTATAGCTTATTATAAATGTACTATTTCATTACCTCGTGAGAAATTTGCCCACTTTTTAGCTTATAAAATATGCTTTATTGTGTACTTCAAGTGTAACAGTAGTAGACTTTGTGAACACAACGACATAAAAACAAATAGGTCAAATATACTTGGATTATCCTGTATACTTATCAGTACACTTAAGTATAATTTTGGGTAACACTTTAGTATAGGAAACAATTCTCACTATTAACTAGTTGCTTATTAGCATGCCTAGTTCTTAAAAAAAAATGTCATAGTTAATGGTTTGTTCATAGCGAGAATTGGAACTTAAAACAAAGTGTGACCTAATTTTGTTCTATACAAATTTACATAATATAAGTACATAAAAAGTAGACTAAAATATACACTCCTGTTATTAGTTTGAAACAAGTCATTGCACAGTTGAATAAATGTCTTTTTTGTAAGAGCTAGAATCATGGCAGGGTGTTTAGCATGCAGAAGCACTCACATTTTCTTCAGAAAACATTAACTATAACTGCCTTAACTGCGTTGTGAAGCTGAAGGTATGTTGAATATGACAGACAGGGAAGGCCGTTGTGAAAGGCTGTTCGTCAAGCTAAGATAAACACTTAATGAAAGGAGATTCACCAGTATGGGGGTAAACTGATGACAGAAAGATAACAAAGATTGGAGAGAGAATGAATGAGAGAACTCGGAGCTGTGACTTAGCTGAACTTACTGTGAACTGTGCCAGATTTATTTTCCCCAGCCTTTCTCTCTCCCACTGGGAGCCAGATTTACACGGCTCCTTCTCTGTATGTTTGATTTGGGGGGTGAATCCGCAAAGGCTCGTGGGAGGCAGGCAGGAGGAAAAAGGGATGATGGGGATTTGGGGGGTCTTTTGTTTATGGCTTCACCACAAAGACACGTCTCTCTACCTGTGGCCCTAATTCATCCTCTCAAACTCTCTCTGCTGAGCAATCAGGACTAAACACGTCTGCTTATAGACCTGGGTTCCCCCAGAGTAGTAAATGTGTATCTTCTGTCATCATTCATCATTGTATTGTATTCATAAGGAAAGAGGTCACTGGCCTAGGCTGGGGGTAATGAGTGAACGAGTTTCAGCGGGGTGAGCAGGTCTTGTGTTTGTCTCTGGGTAATGATATTGAAAGCCCCTCCACCCCCCTTTCACCAAGTAGGCCTGTGGTGTGATTGGATAGAATTGGACATGTGCAAGTGTGTTTATGTGTATCTGATTTAGGAAAACTTCTAATGGAATGCCTACAGTGCAAGCGAATAGTGTATAAAGAACCTAAAGAAAACTAGATTACTTGCATCATTAATGAAGATTTTTATATTTTGTGCAGTTGCAATGTAGAAACCTTCACTGATTATACCATAAACTACCATCATTTTTCAATTAGCATATTGTTCATCCAAAATAGCATGCAAGATTAGAATTACCTTATCTCAAATGCCTACATACTATTTCAATGGATTTTTTGAAAGTCTTCTTTGCTAATGTTGCATACAATCTAATTTATTAATGTGCAAGATTGGAATTAATGTATCCTAAACTATATTATGTTGAAAAATTTTGCAAAGTTGGCCAGATATTCACTACATCCAGTGGATTTTCTAAGTGTGAATCCAAGTATGCTTTTAAAATTAATGTTAATTTTAAAAATGGTTTCCTTTCCTTAGAGTGTTTTGGGACATATTCCATTACAATTTAGTGGTTTTAACATGTCACTAATAGAAGGTGACAAATTACCAGTTGAAACCCACAAGGACCAGTTTCCATTAAAATCATTACAATTTCCATTATAATCAGTAAAATCATTACAAATTCATTACATTTTTTTTTTTTTTTTCAGCAGGGAAGAAAAGGCTTTAGCTAAAAGCTAACACTAATGTTAACAAAAACAATACCTGAGGTGTTTGATGTGTCAAGACACTTACTGTATCTTAGAGTATTCCAAAAGTGTGTACATTCATCTGTGAAGTAAATATTTTATATCCAATGTACAATGTGAACTGGGATACAGCAACTATGTCAATCATCAGTCTTGAGGCTGGCTGTGAATGAAAATGAATATATGACCATATTAACTGCACAAAAAGTCAAACACACTTCAAATTACTTCAACACACTGAAGTTATTCTGCACAGACACACTCAAACACACCTATACACCCAGGGGAAGTGAAGCGCATAAAAGGGCCAATGGTTGAATAGAAGAACATAGTGCAACACCCATTTGAACATAAACAAGGGGATCTCCTTACAGAACAGACCACATCCAGCAGCGCTGGGAAAGGTGGATGAGGTCAGGGCACTTTTCATTGGTGGAAAAATAATTAATTACTGTAATTACAACCAAAAGACTTTTCATTCTCTCATTCAAACAGTGAAAGAGAAAGGTGGGGTTAGCTGAATGGAGCACACACATACTCATGGCACACTTACACATATGCCAACAAATACACACACAGCATACACACATGCACAGGCATGCAGATTTACGGACAGGCACTGGCTTGTTGACACACATGACGGCATATACACATGTATACCCTAACACACAAATACACACGCCACACGCAGTGGAGAGCAGCAGAATCTAATTTTTCATCTTTCTTTCTTTCTAGAAAGCCTCATTTCCTTCATCATTATGAGCGATGTGGTTAGCGTCAGGGAGCGAGTCTGATGTATGAAGTCTGTGTCTCCATGTCCTCAACTTGCTGTTTGTTTTTCAGTCTTGCTGTGTCCCCTCATGGGCTTCAACAAAGCCCAGTACACTTCTTTTTTTTTTTTCTTTTTTTTTTTTTTTTTTTTAAATCAAGCCCTGATAAAGAGTCTTGTTGAGTGAATGTCAAGTACCCAAATATAAGTCATTTTAAGAGAAAGTCAGATTGAAAATGTTTAATGCATTAATATACAGTATTTTCTGTGATAATATAGGACAGTAGACTGCAAATACTCCAGCTAATGTGCTTTCAATCTTCTTTTAATTGTAATCTTAAAAAATATTATATATGTATTTCTTAGTAGGCTATTTGTTATATATTTATTTGTTAGTTTTTATTAAATATATTATACTGTATGTTTACAGTAAAGATCATTTAAAGTTCACTGTAAGGGTACCATCACACACAAATGTTTTAAACACTGGTAATTTCATTTTATCACTTCAGTTTCACCTACAGTCTCCCAATGTCAGTAATATTATCACTTCAGGCTGTACACATCAATCACATTTATTATAGAACCTAATTGTGTTCTTTAGCTTTGTTGTTGTTAATATTGCTGTTTTAGCCCATTGTTTGTTCAGATACTTCCTTGTCCCATATACAGAGAAAACTCAAATTGCTGGCTTATCAAGATCAGCCTGCTTATCAAAAAAAAAAAAAAAAAAAAAAAAACAGAACAGAAATTTATTTGATTGAAATTATATACTTAATATTTGTAATTAATATTAGTATTTCTAACTTGTTTTTTTTATATTTATAATCTATAATTATTAACTTATATATATATATATATATAAAATTTTCTGAATAAAACAATGTTCTCCAGTTGGACTCCTTCCTGGAAAGAAATCGTTCTTCATGTCAAAACATGTTTCAGTCAGGATTTAAGCCCCATCACTATTACATATAGCTCCTGTAATAATAATTTATTTATGTTTTGCTATACTAATTTTACCATTAATTTTATACTACACATCTTAAAATACTTTAGTCCGAGAACCTTGTTGGCATTTGTGTGCTGAGGCTTGCCTGGTTTACATTTTGTAAATCTAAACGTTAAACTGTATGATTTGATGTAGGTAAAATTATGGTGAGCCACATGGCTCTGTCTTAGGACCTCTGATGTTCTCCTTCAGCATGCTCCCAGTAGGTGATATCATTAGGAAACCTGGCACACATACTAAGACAAGAACATGCTTTGCATACATGATGCAAATAACTTAATCATGTGTTTATAGCTTTAAAATTATAATAGATTGTTTGCTGGATTCCCTAAAGGAATCTTAAACAAAGCGGTTGAAAATGCAGCAGTGTTCTTACCAGACCTAGAGAGTTTGAGCACATTAGCCCTATCTTTCACATACTTGTACTGTCTCAGCTTCTTATTTTTTTAAATGATCACGTTGTTAACATGACAAAATACATCTTTCTAATAAGTGCTGACCAACAGAAGAAGGGTTCCTGTGCTAAATCTTGGTTCCTCCAAAGTTTTCTTCCTCATTCTATCCTTATCATCTGAAGGGCTTTATTCACCATTGTCGTCATTGCCTGGCTTGCTCGCTTGGAGCACTGATCCTTGTAAAGCTTCTCTGTGACAATTATTGTGAAAAGCGCTACAGAAAAAAAAAAACTGAATTGGAAATCAACAAACAGAAATGCTCTGTCTACATTTTTCTGCAATTTTATCATAAACCTCACCAGCTTATTTAACTGTTCAATCACTCTGACAAGCCTTTATCTACTTTTTATAGAAAATCATTGACAATTAACACCTTTTACATGTATGTTTATTTTTATTTTTGTCATACATCCTCATTCCAAAAAAGATATGCATCGAGTTGCCTCTTCACACAGTGTTCTAGTTAACCCGCTGAGCAGCATTCCAGATTTTCTCTACCTGTCAGTTACAACCATTAAGAACCACACAAGTTCAGAAGGCTCCAAACTTATCGAAAATCCCTGTAGGCAAACATTTCATATTCTCAGCACAATGCTGCTTGTGCATGAATACGTAGCTTGCATGCGGGACATGCAGCCTAACATAGATCACAAAGACTAAAGCACACCACCCTGCCACATTGTTTGTATGGTGCGGTGTACACTTGAGCCCATATTTCACTCTAAACCGACTATGAAACTCTACAGATGCTAATTTTGCCCTTTGCTAATGGAACAGCTAATCCTGAGTGCACATGGTTATGTGCTTTCTAAACGGATTCTCCTGGGCCTGGGTTAGATAGGAAGACTGTGTATCACTGTCAAATCATTGAGTCTGTTGTTGAGTTGTGGTTAGACTTACAAGAGTGTTGAAAGTTAACTCATAAGCTGGTTGTTGGTGGGCCTATCAACAATCATGGAGCTCAGATGTCACCTGCTGGACACAACGAGAACTGCAGGCTTAAATTCCACATTGGCTTTCTCCTTTTCACCATTTTTTTGATAGGGTTAAAGAGGACACAGGAAACAACAGGAAGAAAAAGGCGGGACACACTTATCTACATTGTCTACGCATTTGCATTATAAAGAATTCACTGTTCATAACATGTTTTGCTTTTAAATGTTACCTGATTTGGATTTGGCATTGAAACCTGAGTATATGCACTAAAAAAAAATAATAAAAAATAAAATAATCTTTAAACTAACTTAATTCAATTATGGACAGTGGTTCCACACAACCAAATTGCTTTTTATTAACATGAATGGAATTTTTTGAATCTATGCAAACTCTTTGTGTTGTGTCAACACAATTGAACGAGGAAGAATCTATGTGAAATTGTAATGTCCAGCCAACTCAATGTATTCACTTCCCTGTAACTTAAAGGGTACATAACACACAGTTTCACCCAATCTCATGTTAATATTGAGTACCTATAGAGTAGTACTGCAACCTTCATATATCCAAAAAGTTTTATCATATTTATAAAAGAAAGATACACCTTTACGATTCTTTCCGAAAAAAGCCGAGCTCCTGGA
Organism: Spinibarbus caldwelli; assembly: GCA_039654775.1. NCBI lineage: Eukaryota > Metazoa > Chordata > Actinopteri > Cypriniformes > Cyprinidae > Spinibarbus > Spinibarbus caldwelli. The sequence goes on from CM077250.1 coordinate 21,630,637, forward strand.
GGCGTGCCATGTGGGCGGAGCTAAAGAGCGAGCACTTGCACCGATTGCAGCAAAACAGAGACGTATGATGCCGTTTCACTTACCGTCTGCAGTTCTGAATCATAATCTTTTATAGCGGGGACTGCTCCATCTTTCAGTATCAAACGATGTGCAAATCCAGCGTCGAACTGGGCCTTGTTTATAAAACGTTCGTCAACAAACACACTTGAGAATCTCCATTGCTGCCCCGGAAAAACAAACTGCATCCACTGTTTACGTAACGCTGGGTTCTTTTGGGAAGCTGAACAAGGTTATCTTTCCCTTACAACCAAAAACACACTTCTTTAGAAGCATTCTTCCCGAGCGAGTCCTGTTCTGCAGTGCAGCCGAGTGAAGCGCGTTGATGGGCGCGCTCTCGCTCTGGTCGATGCGTGCACGGGCGCGTTCTTCTGGGAGAAATGCCCATATAAGGAGTTCCACCCTCGTTTACGTCAGCAAGAGCCACGATCGAAAAAAAAAAAACTCTCCGAAACTTGTACGAACCCGGAAGTAAGATTTTTGTTACAGAAATACTCTGTCATACGTCCAAATTATAAGAGAATCCAACTCTTTAACAGTGTAAACAACTCTGAATGCATGAAACAGCAAAGTACTTACGTACTTTAAGTTTAGTGAACATGTTTTGGTTTATTAAAAACTGGCCAAATGTGTTTCACTTGATCAACATAAGGAGATTTGTTTCAAACAACTCATTTAAATCATGGACAGTGGTTCCATCCAATTAGTTCTAGTTACTTTAACTAAATAATTTCTATTTAAAGTTACTCTCTTCAACAAAGCATTTTTTTTGTGATTGTCTTGTAATGAGTCATAAAAGACAAGATATGCCACAAATGATCAAGTGTATTTGTTTAACAAGAGCAATCCATACAGTTACATACAGTTAAATACAGTTGAAACCACATTACAAAATTAAACAAAATAGCAGAAATATCAAAATACTGTCATTTTCTAATTTGCATTTAAAGGTAACCAATCAAACTTTATTCCAGGAACAGGAACTGGCTCCAGAAAGAACTTCTGCAGTACTTCAAATGGGTTGCTCAAGTTCAGTCCATATATCAGTCCCAGCAACATGGTTTTGCATAGGGTATACTGCTAGAGTCCTGAAGGACTTTATCTTCCAACACTCCAACATCTGCTGGGCTGTCTTCAATGTCTGCACCTTCAAATCTTATGACATAGATTCCCATGAGTCTTCTGGATCACTTCCTGAGTGCTGGCAACGTCTGCATCCTAGAGAGGATATTTAAAAGGATGGCATACTCAAATTCTTGTTTATTAACTTTACCAAATACTCCAAAATAAGACTGATAGGGTCTTCAATCAGGTACTTCAACGTCAGTCTAAAGATGCCTTTACATTTTTTCTAAAAATTACACATTTAAAAAAAAAAAAATGTCAGTCATTCATCCATTTTTATTCTGTCTGATCATTTCCTTATGGGAAATACAGGCAAGCAGTCAAGATGTAATTCTAACAAACATTTCAGTGGAAAATGAAACCATAACAGTACTGAGCCAGATCAGTACAGAAAGCCACTGTCAGCAATATTCCCAATTAAAGGGATAGTTCACCCAAAAATGAATATTCCGTCATTAATTACTCACCCTCATGTCGTTCCAAACCCGTAAGACCTTCATTCATCTTCGGAACAGAAATTAAGATATTTTTGATGAAATCTGAGAGCTCTCTAACCCTGCATAGACAGTAACACAACTGAAATGTTCCCAGACCCAGAAACGTAGTAAGGACAACAGTAAAACAGTCCATGTGATATCAGTGATTCAACCATAATTTTACAAAGCTGCAAGAATATTTTTGTGTGCAAAGAATCAAAAATAATGACTTTATTCAACAATTCTTCTCCAAATGGTCTCTTCCGCCGTTATTGAGAGTACCTCTGCATAGGGGTGCGCGGTATACCGGTACTGGAAAAATACCGGTATATGTTATATTTCAAACGGTACGATATCATAATTTTGCTCAATTCAGTATTTCAAACACTACTGTTGCAAAGTGCTCCTGTAGGTGGCAGCACTTCCCAAATTGCTGCGCAACCGGTAAATGTGACAACAGAACAACGCAATGGATCAAACAGAAACTCTATCAAAGCACCAGAAATTAACAGATAAAGAGAACAGTAGAAGTGAAATATGGCATTACTTTGCATCATGGGCGTCGAAAGCAAAATAAATGTGGGTGGGTCCTCCCCCAGAAAAAAATTACTGGAGTATATGCCATTCTGTAGTCTGGTGCCTTTTAATTAACGGAGTGTCTTTTTACACAAAGTGCAAATAGGCCGCCTTGTTGGCAGGGGCTATTTACATTACCTCTGCCCACTAACGTCACAACTTTACAAAAGACGACAGCTACGCACATTTGCACTGGCGTAAGTGGTAAAGTGCGGAGCGGAGTGTTTTTGACGCGAGTGACCCGAGTTCGCGAACGCCTTTTGCTGAAATCATTCTTCTCTCTTTTCACATCTCATATCACACAATCCTATATTTATTTGTTTTCAATTTCAAAATAAAAATGAAGTAAAGCAAAGTAAAGTTGAAATAAAGTATTGAGTAAGGTTAGGTGTATCTGAGCAGCAGATATGCTAAGATGCTTTGTTTACTTTCATACCTGCAAACACAGAAAGAAGAGGACAAAAAGGTGACATAATTCGGAACATGACCCTTGTAAGGGGCCCCCCCCCCCATGACCCCCCCCCCCCCATTTATTCAAATGGCTGATTCATTCCAAATCGAAAGGGTTACTGAATCATTGTTTCACTTGATTCGTTCAAAAACTTGGATTCATTCAGTATCGAAACACCGCTGTGTGTAGCTTGGAGACACAAAACATTTCTGCTGTGGCTTTGATTGAAACTTCGTAAGCGAACTTGAGAAAAACAGTCAATATTGTGTTACAAATTGCGAACTTTGTGTCTGCTTCACTCACAATGAAGAACTTCCACGCCGACGACATGCTTACATGCGAAAGTGAGCAGTGTGCCGTCAAAACGGACCGGCTCGCAGGATCAGCTCGTGAAATGAGGTGTATTCGATTTGAATCAGCAGCGCGCTGACCGATCATTTTATGACATCAAAGTAACGCGAGAGCAATTCGAACCACGCAGAGCCATCTGTTCTCTGTAGCTCTCGCGGTGCTCGCGACAGCGAGGCGGCTCTGTCAGATTGAGCAGTCGCGCGCAGTTGCTCTCCACCGACTGCACTGACCAAAAGCATGATGGGAAACGACTGGCTGACGACACAACTTAATGCTCATTGGTTCAGACAACCGTGATGCTGCCTTCTCTTCTAAAATGTTTTATTTATTTATTTATTTATTATTTTTTTTTTTTTATCTGATTTCATGCGATTATGTATTTAAATTATGCATGAATATTTCCAAACACTATGTCAGTGCAATCTCTGTGAGAGAAATGTTATTGTTGTCGTATTTCTATAAAAATGTAAAATACATGTTTGTATTAAAGGTATTACATTCTGGTATCGTACCGAAGCCAAAATTATGGTATCGAGCCATCCCTACCTCTGCATGTAAACAACGCATGCATGTGATTCTGCTGATGTAGAACATGCAACATAATCTATAAAGGTGCAAAATGCATTTAATTTGAGAATCGAGATATTTCATGATATAGTTAACACGTTTGGGAATATTTTGAATAAAATAAATAAATAAATAAATAAAACAAAAGCCTATATCAGTTATACAGTGCTATCGTGACTGCTGTGTGTCACTTTACTAGCCTGACCCACAACCCCCCAATGAGTGCGTGACGCCCCTGTTTGGAGGAGAATTGTTGAATAGAATCATTATTTTCATTTTCTTTGCACACAAAAGGTATTCTCATAGCTTCGTAAAATTACGGTTGAACCACTGATGCCACATGGACTACTTAATTTATGTCCTTATACGTTTCTGGGCCTTGAACGTGGTAGTTGCGTTGCTCTCTATGGAGAGTCAGAAAGCTCTCGGATTTCATCAAAAATATCTTAATTTGTGTTCCAAAGATGAAAGAAGGTCTTATGGGTTTGGAATGACATCAGGGTGAGTAATTAATGACAGAATTTTAATTTTTGGGTGAACTATCCCTTTAAACACACCTGAACCAGTTAATCAAGGTTTTTAGGCATTTTCAAACAAACACAAAGTCTTACTAGAAGTTCCAGGCAGGTGTGTTGGCTAAACTCCACAGAACACTGGCTCTCCAAGAGCAGGTTTGAACACACCTGCCTTCCATCAAAATATATTGTTTTTGGGAAGTTAATGCATTCGTAATATCTGTCAGTTTACACACATATTTTGTATTTATTGTATTAATAAACCTAATCTTATTATATCTGTCTTTTTTGTTAATGCCCACATGACCATAACCCTAAAACTCAGTGGCCGGTGAGAGAATAATTTTTTAATACAAGGTTTTGTTGAGTGCAGTGATTCTTACCTGTGTTGTGGGCACCAAGAGGATTTAATTCTTTGTCCAAGGACTCTTCTTTGATTTGCAAATATCTTCATAAGTCTTGCAGTGTGGATCCATTTTTCCAAAGATTGTTGACACTAATAGGCTTATCGTAATTCTGTCTGTCTTAAATTCTGCACAAATCTGTAACACATGAAGTGCAATTTGTTACAAGAACACCCATACAGTTCAACAGCAAAGACAAATTCAATGGTCAAAAAAATCAATGATTTATTTGTGTGAGTGATTAATAGTTTCATGTTTGCCAGTCCAAAAGGGTGAACGTGATTACATATCTGGAGCATATGTATAATGTGAACAGCTCAGAGTACTGTCTGGTTTGAAGTCATTGTATGACCGCGCCGCCATGTTCATAACCAAAACTTCAAATACCTTCACTGTGCTAAGGCTAAGCCATGGATTGTAACAAAAGTCGACAAAATTATTTTACAGGGTATCTGCAGGATTTTTAAAATCAAATTTAAGACTTATAAAGACCTTTTTAAGTCCTGGGGCCGGTTGCATAAAAGGTTAAGACTAGTCTTAAAAGTTAGCTAATTTTTTCTTTAAGACTGGTCATTTTTTTTAATTCAGTTACATAAAAATGTAGATTAGTCTAAGTTGAATCCAAAAACTAAAACTGATTACATTTAGCTAACTGCTAGTTGGTCAGAATAGCTCTTTAGACACTGTCTTAACATAGAGGCTAAGTTTATGCAACTGGCCCCTGTACAAATAAAATGAATACCATATGAGTGGGATAGGTCGATGTCTTTGGTAACGTATTAAATGTCATAAAATGACTGTAAAAAGTATGATTTACAGTTCAGACAGTTTTTCACAAAAACAAAAAGTTTATAAAACAATAAACGTCACATTTCTGCCTTTAACCCATTTTTAAGAAAAGGGCTGAGTCAAAAATAACTACTCAACTGCAAAACAAAACACTAAAAGCATACTAAAAACACTAACAGAAATTAAAGACTTGGACTTAACACAAAGAAAACTTTAGATATTCTTATCTGACTGCTACTTCTAGCTCTGACGCCATGATGCACCTCCTTCGCGCCGTCTTCATCAAATGCGTTGGAAATCGTCATATCCGTTTTTTTGAATGGCGAAATTAAACCCTTTACGTTAGTTTAACAATTGATAATTAAGTAAAATGGAAAATTAAACAGTTTAAGCTAATTAAGCAAAACAATAGTGTTTTGGCAGAAAATGAAATATATCTGTGTTGTTTTAACAAAAAATATCGAACAGTGGCACAAAATCATTTTTTTGAGTGTGGGTCATGTCACTGTTGTTATTTAAAGGTCTTTGTTTTGTAAATACATTAGTAAGGTATTTTTACTATTTATGCTCAGTTGTTGGCTTTTACTTTTTACAAAGACAAATAATGTCCCGCACCCATACGGTTGGCCTTTATGCTCTTTTTGCTCTTTTTATGTAGTTCAAGACTATAGAACTCATTTATATTCTATGTTACCCACTCAGCCCATTTTCCACTCTATCGCACCCCTGGCCAGCACAGCAGCTGTGGGGCAGATGTGAAAACGGTTGCATATGAGAACAGGTTTGGCATTTATTCCCCCCACCAAAACCACAGTACAATGCTTCATTAACCCAGAAACCTTTAGGTTCCCCAATCATGCTGGTTTTAGTTTTACTTACGGACGATTCTGGACTGCTGAGATGTCTGTTGGTGGAATTATTTGTGCTGAAGGAAGCTGACAGCCATCCATGTGTTGTTTGGGCTTGGCTGGGCGATCAACAACATGTATGTTTATAAACGGGTCATTTTGGAGAGTTAGATTTCCATGAGAAGCAGAAATGAGGGTGCAAAATCTGGTGTTTATATGGGGTGGCCATGTTTCAGCTGTCTACTGTAGACATCTAGTTTAGTTACGCCTGCTGGGAAATCAACCGCTAATGTGTGTGAATGCAGTTTGAGCATGCTGAATTCATAAGCAGCTTTCGTGAGACTTTTACATTTCATAAAAAAGCAAGAAATGCAAGCCCATGAAAAAGTCACTGTTAGGTTTGTGTGTCCAAAAAGCATTGCTGTGGGATTGCTTATGTCAGAAGAGTCTACCGCCAACACTATGATATAGATACAGTAGGCCTATAACTTTTTTTGTTAATGTATGATTTTTGCCCATTTATTGTCCTTTTCCATCATATTCTCAGTTATAACCTTTAGAAATGTAAAATCACACCTATTCTCAACAAGTCCATGGCTCAAATGGTTGCAACAAATCCCTTTAAACTGCATAAAATCCTACTCTTAACAAGTCTTATTTTCAAGTTAAATCATATAAAATACTTGAAACATGATACACTTAGCCTGCATAAGATAATAATGATGTATCTTTAATACAAAAAAGAAAGTAAGTGTATATTGTCTTTCTGCTTTAGCTTATTTTTTACATTTATTTCAAGTTTCTACATCTATATTGAAAAATTTGCAACTGCAATAAGACACAATATAATATATTCCAGAGACAATCTAAAACAACTTTTAATTTTTTATGCAGTAAATTTCTTATTTTATAAATATTTTCACTGAAAATTAAGTAAAACAGAAGTACTTATTACTTAGAGTGTTTATTATGAACGTTATATAGCCTAGTTTTAAAGAATATATTTAGGTGCAAACTAATTGCAATGATTTCAGACATGTAATGTGTCTAAGTAAAAATGCATTATTTATGTATTTTAATATATTAGTTGAACTTTAAAGAGGTGACCAACTTAAAACTTAAGTATATCTTTATATGTAATTTCATACTTACATATTGTCTTTGAAATATGGTTGTGTACTGAAAAGCATTTATGATCAACTAAAATATTATATAATAAGTATAATGTAATTTCTATTGAAACTTGTATGTCATGTATTTAAATAGATTTGAACTTTAAATATCTTTGTAATAACACATTTGTAATGATAAAATTGCAGTTTAGTACATTAAAGTTTAAAAGTAATACTGAATAACACACTAGTTGAAATTAAAATCAAGTGTTTTACATGTGCTTTACTATGTTGTCGACAAAATAAGAGATTGTTAAAACAATGATTTAAAATCACTGTACTTTACACAGTAAAGCATTTTTATTTGAAAAATTATTATGATGTGCACTTTTTAAAGGTGTACCTAGTTGTGTTAAACACAGTCAGGAAAGTGTACTCTCGTAAAGTACTCTTAAGTGGCCTTTTATTTTATTAATAATATATGATTTGCTAGCTCGTTTTTGTTGGTTAGTTTTTTAGACATATAAGATTTAAAGTACACTTCAAGTGCACTTTCAATACAGTTAAGCACACTTCTTTTTAAGTAATTACAGTCATTAAGAAGTCAATGTTAGTATTTTAGTAGTATGAGTAGTAATAATAGCGATGCCTAAGCACTGCCAATAACTCACAAGTATCAATGTGTTGTGCGAGTGTACATGTGAACAGTCCAAAACAAGCACATATACCTTATTGTCAGTTTAAATTAACAGGGTACAGCATCGGACACGCAGGTTTCTCCATCGTTATAAAAGACAACAAGATGCTGATGTGTCCTCTACACTCAGTGAAATCAATGGACAATAGAGTGCCAGGCAGGAAACCGTAATTAGTCTTTGATCAAAGTGTCCGTTACCCAATACGAAGCGACACTGGAAGGGGGGCAGCATGTCTGGAGAAATGTTCTCTTTCCATTCTTTGACACAGTTGAGAATGAACGGGGCCAGTTGATGCTGGGGTCGCGGCCCTGGCCCCGGCCCCGCTGTGCAACACGTAAACCCTTTATAAAAAATAAAAAAAATTGGCCGTTTGAATCCATTGTTTTTCCTATAATAAAGACTAGTGTATTTGCTTCCTTTCTTGTTTAGAGCTGGGTGGAGGAGGGCTGTGGGATGACAAGGGTCCTTTTATTTTGTTTCAGTCAAAGTAGGAAGTAGTATTCAAGAGTAAATACTGTTGACTACAAAAGACAAAGAGAATAAAAAGAAAAAACACTGAGGGCGAGTGCTTTTTTTTTTTTTAAGGTTGACCACAGCTGACAAAATAAAGGACACAAGAGACGGGACAGAGAGACTGTTTTTGATTCTCAGTAAACATGTTAATCTGTTCATACTTCTTTTCCTTTCCATGTCAAACATCCTCCTTATATAAATAGACTACAGGGTACGTATTTGAATTTGTGCTCGGTTAAAACATTTAATATAATTTCGTTATCCTTTTTAGGAGAAAAATACAAGTGATTTCTGTACCAATGGCACACATGCATATAAATGAAAACAATAGAGGTTTTGATGGTACATTGAGAGCGTACTACCCTAAAATGGATAAAAAGCAGAGCCACGAACAGACACAAATATCACGTTTTTCCGTATTGGTATCGTTGCTCTCCATGGTAAATAACAGACTTGGTGATAAATAAAAGAATGAAACACAGGTGGTTTGGCCTAAGTCATTCATGCAAGATACACGACAGAGGGTAGGAAGATATTTAAACACAGATTTATTTGGTAATGAAAATATGATCAGGTTTCCATAACAATACTGAACCTTTTTCCCAAAAACAATTTTTTTTTTTAAATTGAAGTTGGCAGAATCTGACACAAATGTGTTCTGAATTTTGCTTGCTCATTATTTTTTATCCATGAATGGTGGTACTAAACACACAAATAACACAGTCATTTTTAATCAATCAATAATATAAAATACTTTAAATTATTTGTGACAACCTGCCCTGACATTTGGTTTTGACACCTCTTACGATATCTACTGAAGCAGGCCTCAAGCATCTGTGCATGACTTCCTCTTAAGTCTTAGAAGAGCATATAATATTGTAAAAAACATAGAAAAAGTGAACCTGTTGAAGGACATACAGTAGTTTTAAACTTACACTGAAACAGGCTCAGACATACAGTGGACAACAAGGTTAAATATAGAACAGATGAACATAAGTATGCAAACATATGTCAAAACAATAAATGATTATAAGATAAATAAATGACAAATGGTTAAATGATATGTGAATATGAGGAAATAATATTAAGGTTACATTTGTAATATAATGACAAAAGAAATCAGAAAAGATGCATATACATTATTTATTAATGAGATTTAAGTAATCAGCATAACATTACACCAGGCAAATAAATTAATTAAAACACACGCACAGAGAGAGAGAGAAAACATAAAGGCTTAAAGGAATAGTTCACCCAAAATTGAAAATTTGATATTTGTCTGCTTACCCCCAGGGCTTCCAAGATGTAGGTGACTTTGTTTCTTCAGTAGAACACAAACGAAGATTTTTAACTCAAACCGTTGCAGTCTGTCAGTCATATAATGGCAGTAAATGGGACCCATGGCTTTGAGAGTCAAAAAAAAAAAACATACACAGACAAAACCAAACTAAACCCTGTGGCTCGTGATGATACATTGAGGTCTTAAGACATGAAACAATCAGTCTGTGCAAGAAACTGAACAGTATTTATATCATTTTTTACCTCTGATCCATTTTTTACCTCTATGCCAGAGCACGTTGACGCATCACGCACCGACTGTTGTGAACACGCTCAGGACAGTTGGACATTGCGGTGGATCAGAGGTAAAAAATGATATAAATACTGTTCAGTTTCTTGCACAGACTGATTGTTTCATGTCTTAAGACCTAGATAATTAAACACACACAACTGGAACATAATTAACTAATAATCACAGGAACAGGAAACTAACCAAATATGGGCATACAAGAGGAAGGGAAACACAAGACAATCCTGACACAGACTATATAAATATTGATTTACATTAGTTGGAAAGCCTATCTGGAGTGATGTTGGATGATAACATGCTTAAATTGCCAAAACGCTTTGTACATGTTGACCAGCTCTGGTACTAGCACTAATTTACCAAGGTTCAAGTGATACAATGTAATTTATACAGGACCAATTCTGACTACTGAATGTAATGAACTGAATATAACAAACTAGTATACTTAAATATTTTATTTAAGTTTCATAACATTAAAATTGTTTAACTGGATTCAGTGGATCATGAACTTGGAATGTTTTTGTAATTTAATTTTTATTTATTTATTTTTTGGAATCTGACAGCTTTGAGCAGGGCATTTTTATCTAGTATGTGTCTAGACATCCTGGCTTAACCTCCACTTACAGGGATAGTTCACCCAAAAATTAAAATTCTTCAGTTCTTCAAAGTCATTAATTACTCACCCTCATGTCGTTCCAATTTTAGTATATATATATATTTTTTTTTTTTTTTCAGTGTGTAAGACCTTCGTTCATCTTCGGAACACAAATTAAGATATTTTTGATGAATTGAGAGCTCTCTGACCCTTCAGCGAGGATCCTTACACGATCAAGGCTCAAAAATGTAGCAAAGAGATTGTTAAAATAATCCATGTGACATCAATGGTTCAACTGTAATTTTACGAAGCTATGAGAATAAGTTTTGTGCGCAAAGAACATTTTGTGCGCAAAGAAAACAAAAATAACGACTTTATTCAGCAATTCGTCTCCTCCGCATCACCCTAGCGCCATTTTGGAGAGTATCACATACATAAATAACGTATGCAATGTAGATATGCGGATACATTGTTTACGTTCAGATCAAAGCATAAACAACGTAAACAATGTATCATTGCTGTCTATGGGAGGGTCAGAGAGCTCTCGGAATTCATCAAAAATATCTTAATTTGTGTTCAGAAGATGAACTTAAGATTTCTTACAGGTTTGGAACGACATGAGAGCGAGTAATTAATGACAGAATTTTAATTTTTGGATGAGCTATCCCTTTAAAGTTCACTTTTGATGACTGGTCTACTCTGGTTTCTTTACTCCATCTAAGCAGTCATCAGCAGCAGAAGAAAACCTTCTCTGCAAATGCTTTGTTTTGTTATTTTTCCCACTCTAGCTAACAAGATGGCTGCATAAATAGATTTTTAATTTCCAAACCATTTTTTTATTTTTATTTTATTTTTTTGTGGTATTGCAATTTTAGGGAAGTAAAAATAGTCTCTAGACAAAACTGAAATGTGGGACACGGGTGCAAACAATCAGGCAGTAATAAAGGGGAAACACAGGAACAGAGTAAATCTGCAAACTAAAAGTCCACAAAATCAAATAAATGCCCAAAGATACAGAATACATTACTTGTAGTTTGTATCAAAGACCCAAAACAGGGAGGAAAGGAAGGATGTTACTGAGTAGATTTTATTTCTATTATAAGTACAGCTCCATTACATATCCTATCCTGCTGTTTATGTTTTTTGTTTGTTTGTTTGTTTGTTATCTCACAAGCTCACTTTAAGTGTATTTTGCGAAATATTGGGTTCTTATTCTTTTAGGTATTTGTTTCCGCACAGGATGTACATCACTGGACAATCCTGTTGATTTTGTCTCCTCCTTTCTCTCTCTCTCTCTCTTTTTCAAGTCATGAACATGAAGTCTACCATGTCATTTCTACACGATTTTAAATTATGTATTGTGTTTGATAATCTTGTGTGGTGAAAATGACATAATATTTTTGCATGATTTGAGTAAATTACAGCACAACAACACACAATAGACAGACAGCTCCTTAGACAGCTTTAGCTCCACATTGTGGATGTTTTTGGAAATACTCTTGATTAGTATTTAGATTAACTAGATTTTTAAATTTAACAGCAGAGGGCAGTATATCATGAAAATTTTGCTTTACAGTGATTGAACCTCTGGTGTCCCTCTAGTGATACATAAGTGCTCTAAATCAAAATCACGTTTTCTTTGGTGGTTTCACAGTGTGTTTGGTCTTATCCTTGATGCAAAATTACATCAGCCAGGCCAAGCATTAGTCACAAAAAGCTACATACAGCACACCCTCATAATGTTGTTTCATATCACACTTCCTTAACACAATTCTTTCCTTTTTTTCCTTAAGGTATGGTTGTTTTTGATTTTTGATTTTTCTCTAAAGTACAATTGGTCACTTAAATAGGATGTAAAAAGCCTAAGCTTCTCAAAAGTGACAGTAATAAAAAAACAGCCGCCAGAAGAATCCACTCTGAGAAATTGTTTTTAAGGGCCACGTTTCTCATGCTAAAGTCTCTGACCAAGCAAAGTGTTCCTGCCACATTCAGACATTTATGAGGTCGACTGAACTGTTACACATGCACACAGGCCAGACTTGTTTTTAGCCCTTTTGCACTGTAAAATGCACTGTTTTTTGTCTCCTCCCCCAGAGCTTATTCCATCTGTGTATGTCTGCTAAAGCCATCACTGCTACCCCCATCCATACAAATACACCAGCACTGTCTCTCTCACTCAGTGATTCTGCCTTCAGTACCTCTTACTGCCTCTGTGGGGGATCATCCCTTAAAATTTTTGGTGAAAAATTGTAGGTCTTATAACTGTATAATTAAAAAAATAAATCAATAAATAAATGCAATGATACAGAGACTATAAGAAAGAAAGAAAGAAAGAAAGAAAGAAAGAAAGAAAGAAAGAAAGAAAGAAAGAAAAAGAAAGAAATATAGAATGTTTGTGCTATGTTTGTGCTTTTTTGCCATTGGTTAGATATTTTGTGATGCAATGTCAAGTTTGAGGTCAGTAAGTTGAAGAAAAACAGTAAGTGTTTTTGTTTGTTTGTTTGTTTGTTTAGAAATTAATAGTTTTATTTGGCAAGGGCACATTAAATTAATCAAAAGTGGCATTCATATTGCTACATAAGATTTTTATTTCAAATAAATGCTGTTCTTAATATTCTTAATATAAAATTTGTATTCTTAATATAAAATTACTTTATAAAATATATTAAAACACACACGCACACACAAAAAAAAACAGTTAATTCAAATTGTAACATTACTGTTTTACTATATTTTTGACCAATTAAATGTATCTTTGGTAAGCATAGTATTATTTTTATAAATAAAATAAAATAAAATAAATAGAATCTAAATGGATCTAAATACTTTTGCACTGCAAGTACGTACTTTGGATACCATAATTCATCCATGTAGACAAAAGATCACTTTCATCAATTCCACATTGTTATTGTCATCTTTTTGAATCTCACTCATCTTAATGGCAGACGCTGGACATCTTCCATTGAATTTATTCACAGGTACTTTTCTGTAATTTGACATAATTACTTCAAGGTTAGCGTGAAAAAGTACAAAAATTCCAGATGTAGCTACTCTCTGGTATCTTATAGCAAAATATTTGGAAATCATTCATCCTAAAAGAGTATATACCCAGGGCTACTCGATTACTAAATATCCCCCATTAGATTTATATCCCTGATTACTGCTAATGCTGAAACAGAAAAGGAAGGAAACATGGAGGAGTAATACATTGCATAAATGTTTAAAGTTTGGGACATTTAGCACAGAGAAGATGGTAATGTTGTTGACTTAAATTGTATGTAACTAGCATATATCGCCAAATCTGCTAAACAGACACAAACAGATGAACCATCAATTAACACGAAAGGAACAACAACTCAAGTGACCTATAAAGGCTGTAAGATCAGAAAGTAAACATTCATCTCATTATATATTATTTTGGAGATTACTTTAGTTTTAGTTTGTTGATTAAATCTGACACTCATATGTAATGGCCCCCAAATGATGACATTTCCATTTGATGTCTTTCTTTTAAAGACTCATGCTCAAAATACTTTGGACCAATAAAACATGGTAGTGTGAGTGTGTAGGTCTCGAAAAGTGGCAGGTTTCACAAACACTACCAAGGAAGTTAAACAATGTTGAATTTGTGTTCATTGTGCCTTACACACACACACACACACACACACACACACACATAAGTAAAAACAGCAATATTGTGAAATATTATTACAATTTAAAATAAAAGTTTTCTATTGTAATATATTACAAAATATAATTTATTCCTGTGATGGCAAAGCTAAATTTTCAGTACTCCAGTCTTCAGTGTTACATGACCCTTTAGAAATCATTCTAATATAGTATGCTGATAATGTGCTTCATAATATGCTGAACTCTTTAATATTTAATATTTCTGATCAAATAAATGCAGCTTTGATGAGCATTACAGACTTCTTTAAAATACATTAATACATAAATCTTACTGATCCCAAACTTTTGAACAGTATTACACACACACACGCACGCACGCACGCACACACACTATATGGTAGTGTCAGGCAATTTGGTGCCTGAATATTTTTTGATTCATAATTTTAATTAATTTCATTAATTGATATACTGTTAAAATATACCAAGCACCAAGCACTATAATAAAAAAAATCACATGATTAAAGTTCACACCTGCAACCAGCATAATTTAAATATTTCACTGTGAACATACATGAAATGTCATACATAAACTTATATAGTAATTCATACTTTTTACTTCCAAAAAATGACAGTAAAATATACAATACAATTACATGTGTTGTCATGTTAATGTAAGATAGATAAATTATAGATAATTTAAGATAACTTATGATTAAACAAGACATTTGTTTTACTCTAGCATTTTCCATTATTTTTTCTGTTAAAATTATAAACTTTTTTTACAGCATGTTTGGGGGTTGCTTTGGTTTAGACACCTTCAGTCAGTCAGTGAGACGCTAATCCACAAAATTTAGGAGAGCATTCGAGCTGAGCTCTGTGCGTGTATACTATAATTTTCAAGAGAGTCAGAGCTTAGGGAGATATTCAGATATTCAAACATAAGACACACGCACACGGACACACACACACACACACACACATAGAGAGAGAGAGAGAGAGACCTGCGGAGACATGGATACAATAGCAGAGCTCAGTAAAATACAGTGAAAGGTTCAGAAATAAGGGGCTTGTGAGAATGTGATAAACAGCCATCAGTCCTGCAGTCTGTGATTTGAGGACAAGTGTCTGGCCACATTTCCATGGACTCTATCCAGATGATATGGACCTGTACTGATCCTTATATTATCCAGCATCAATCCCAGCAGGCAAGACATACATATTGTTTTAAGACAATACATCTTAAACAAATTTTTAGTTAAGCCAATGTGCTGTTATCAGATTTTATACTGTAAATTGTGTCTATAATTTAGTTCTAAACATCATGTTGCATCTGAAACAATTTTGCCAGACTTTTCCTTGCAGTTTGACACACAGTCAATGTTTGTTTTTCCTGGACTATTTGTGCTGTGAACATGAATGATCGTTTTAGACTTGGCTTGTTGATGATTTGCTTTATTGATGATCAGACCAGTGCTGCAATCATTAATGAAAACAAAAATAAAAGCATGGTCATTTTTGATAACTGAAATAAATAAATAAAAACCTGAAAAATACAAATAGAATATTTAAAAAAGAGAATAATTTAATAATTAGAATAGAATCATTTTTGTAATTAGATTATACACATATTCATTACTAAAAATGTATTAGCTTTAAAAAGTTTTATTAAACATTTTAAAACTTAAATCCTTAACAATCTTCTTGCATTAAACATGCAAAAAACCACTAGACAGCAATAACATTGTTAAACAATTTCATTTTGTGGTTTACCTTTAGAACTCCTAAAAATACAACATAAAACCTCAATAAACTCATACTAAACTGAAATCTGAAAACTTAACTACTTAACTAACTAAACATACAAGTTAGATTAAGAACAGGAAAATAACATAGGGATAAAACTAAATTAAAATTTAAAACTATTATAATAGCAGATCAGACTTATAATTTTACTCTGCATGGTGAATGATAAACCATATGTGCAGGAACCAAAATATAACAGAATTTTTTTTTTTTTTTTTAATTTAAACCTGTAAGTAACCACCCAGCAATACCATAGAAATACCATAGCATTAATATATTGTTGTTGTTTTAAGAACTAATAAAAATTGACTGTTGGAACTTAACACATCCCATGACATGTAAAATCCATTTTGGTTCTGAGTGGAACTTTTTATTTTTAAGAATGTAGAAATGTGACTTGGCAACTGCAGCTGACCTTCACCTGCTGTACTCAGTTATGTGCTGAACACAAAATGTTCAGAGAAAGTCTGAGCTAGTCAGAGAGAGGAGAAAATTGATAACAAGGAATACATATTGTGATTTAGCCAATTAAAATGGAATTACAAGTGAATGTATCAGCTTTGTTGCTAATGGCAATCCTCCGATTCTTTGGGCCTGGGCTGCTGCTACATGTTGTTGCTGTTAAACATGGTTTACACTAGATTCTCCATTTTTAAAAAAGGAGTTTCCATCATGATCCACTCCCACTGAGGTTCCAGAGAGGCTGGCCAAATGGCAATAAAATCCTCGCCGGACAGCAGAGAGGGAGTGAAAGACACAGAAACGAGTGATGGAAAGAGAATGAGTGAATTCCAAATGGTATTTCTGCTCCTTTGAAGGTCACAGCAAGAAGGAGACACTATCCAAAGTGTCACTACAATTGGTAGTGAGGCCTTTAGCCACTGTTGTAGTCAGGACCAGTTTATTTGTTCGAGACTGAGACCAGAAGAGGGTCCAGTTCGAGTTAAGACAGAGTCCACATGCTTCCGACATTTTGATCAGGTCCTTGGGTCTAAACTTCAAGTCAGAGTCCAAGATATTTTCATGTTCTTGGTCTTGTTATTGAGTCTGAGTCCAAGATCATATTTTTATGGTATTGGTTTTGGTCCTCAAGTTCGAGTCCATGACCATATTTTCATTGTCTTGGTTTTGGGCCCAGAGACAGAGTCTAAGATTATATTTTCATGATCTTGGTCTTGGTTCTCATTTCCAAGTCCAAGACCATATTTTTATGGTGTTGGTTTTGATCCTTAAGTTCATGTTTTCATGGTCTTGGTCTTTGAGTCCAAATCTAAGACCATATTTTCATTGTTCTGGTCTTGGTCCTCGAGTCCAAGACCATATTTTCATTGTCTTAGTTCTTAAGTCTAAGACCATATTTTTATGGTTTTGGTCCTGGTCCTCGAGACAGAGTCCAAGATCACATTTTCATGGTTTTGGTCTTGGTCCTTGAGTTCGAGTCTAAGATCATACTTTCATGGTTCTGGTCTTGGTCCTCAAGACCAAGTCCAAGAACCTAATTTTCATAGTGCTGTTCCTTGAATCAGAGTCAATGACCATATTTTCTATGGTCTTGGTCCTCGAGGCAGAGTCCAAGATAATATTTTCATAGTCTTGGTCCTTGAGTTCAAGTCTAAAGGCCCGTTCACACCAAGAATGATAACTATGCAGATAACTATAAAGATAACGACATTAGCGCCCACACCAGCGAACGATATTGTCTGTTGATTCTAAGCGCATGCGCGTCTGCCGCTTTAAATTCTCGAGCTCGTTGTAGCAGGATGGATTCTGATTGGGTGTCAATGTTTTTATCGTTCATCATCTGGAAAAAACTTCTTTATCATTATAGTTGTGGTGTGGACTCTGCTATTCTTTAATTTTGAGAAAGATTTTTAGAACTATATTTTTATCGTTATCTTTATCGTTCTTGGTGTGAATGGGGCTTAAGACCATGTTTTCATGGTTCTGGTCTTGGTCCTCAAGACCGAATCCAAGAACTTAATTTTCATGGTGCTGTTCCTTGATTTCGAGTCAGTGACCATATTTTCTATGGTCCTGGTCTTCGAGTCTGAGTCCAAGACCATATTTTCATGGTCGGGGTCTTAGTCCTTGGGTTCTAGTCCAAGACTGTATTTTGATGGTCTTGGTCTTATCATGGATTCGGTTTTGATTTAAACTCAACCCAGTTGAAAAATAAGGTAATTTATTTGAGATATGCACTCAAGAACTCTGTGGTAGATATTCCTTACATACAGTATTTACATATTCATAGTTGTTTGATCACACCAAGAAAAGTACATTTCAATTTGATTATTAGAGGAAAAAGTTTTACTTGCAACAATTTTAACAGCTATAAGCATGCATGAATGTTACTGCTGGGTGTTCAAATTATTACATGTGAAACAATAATGCCCTGCATCACTTCAAGAGGTTTTCAGAGTAAGTAGGGCCTAGTCATGCTCACTTTCGAATGGAATTCGCTCTATGTGGTTTTTAAAGTTACCGTGCTCTATGTCAGTCCACTGCTGCATCACTCAAACTTGTGATTGACTGAATCACTTTAACTTATAATACAGAATTCACACACATAGCCTGCACATGGGCAGACTGAAATTTGTGCTCACACACACATTTTCACTCCGGCAAACTTTATTTTAATTTTTTTTTTCTCGTTTTCCAGGTAGTCCGCAGTCAAGTGAATCATTACATGCTGAGTTGTCATGGTTTGTTTTGACTGAGTGCAGTGGACCTCTCTCTCTCTCTCTCTCTCTCTCTCTCTCTCTCTCTCTCTCTCTCTCTCTCCCTCTCTCTCCTTTTTTTCTTTTCTCTTCCACATTTGTTTTAAGGAATGTTCCAGGTTTAAAGAATGTATAAGAAAAGTTCATAAAAATATGTTCCAATGTACTGTGCTAATATGAAGGAATTTTCTTTATTGATTTTGATTCTGATTGAAATTTAATGGAAAAATGTACTGGTAATTTTTTTGCCAGGACATTATCCGTTTTTCTACAGACTTTTTTTTTTTTTTTCTTATAGTATATATATAAAATGTTATCATTTAAATATTTAGGTTTTTATATATGTGCATGGTGTTACATTCATTCTGTTCAGAAAGTGACACTATATAAGCTACATAAAGAAAGAGTAATGAATGTACTTGAAACACACACACACACACACACACACACACACACACACTTACATTCCATAAACTTATTTCATGTTATATATTTGTATGATGTCAGATTGGGATCTTTGGTTCATGAGACTGTGTGAATTTCCTTTTGGAGGTCACTAAAGTTATAATTTATGCATTTGTTTTTGTGTGTTTATATGTTTCTGTGCATCAAATGCATGCAGATGCAGTAACATACCTTGCTATTAACACTCATTGTGAAATGTTGCAATAATTTACAGCGACAATAAAATATTAAATGAAACAATGTTTGTAACTGTACAAGCATGACTTCAGTTCTCCATCAGCTGCAGCGGTTCATGACAGAGCAGTCACGTTTTTGTACTGTACATAACAGGGTGCGGTTAACAGTTACCTCAACATTACATGCTTTACACACACACTGGAGGCATGGAGAAAAAGATTGGGACAGAGAGAGAGAGAAAGATCTGGCATACTCTTATTTTAATCCAAACATCTGCAGCAGGCCCAAAGTTAAATTTTGGACTTTATATACTAGGGTGTTGCTCTGTAAAACCATAGAAAATAACCCACAGAAAATAGCCCATAATGCTGGAAATGTAATACAGCTGATAATGGCATTACATGCAGCTACACTATAGGTATTATTTCTTATGAGGAAACAAACCCAGTGTTACACAGTCTTTTACACAGTCAACTGAAAGATGAAATCCTGAATCCAGAGTTCCTGTATAGCATAATATTAGCGAGTTTTTCAAAGCAGGTTATAAGTTTAAATCAGCACACTGACTGCACATTGACTACGCTGCATGTTGCTATGGATAAAAGCTTCTGCTACAAGAATAGATGTAATTTCTAACGTGTTTCAGGAGCTAAAGCTCAAGAGGTAGATTTTATTTTCTTTCTTTCATTCTTTTTTTTTTTTTTTTTATAAAGGAAGCCAATTAAAGCATGCAGACTCTCCTCACAAACTTCCTAATTGCACTCCTACAAACATTTTATTGGCCTGTAATGATTCGTTATAACTGCAAACTTTCACACTATAGGACATTTTGGCTGGCACTACATGGCAAGGGTTTTCAATTATTTTAAAAATAGTATATCAGGACTATAACACAGATATTATGCTGAAGTCTCTGTAATCTCTGTTCCTTAACCATCACTTTTGAGAACTGAACTCTTTTTTGTAATTATTGTAATAAAAATTGGGAAGTAAAATAATAATTTTAATTATTTGGAAGTAAAGTAGTTGCCTATAAATTACAAGTAGGCTATTCAAGCTCATACTTCACTTTTAAATTGATAGAAAAAAAGAAAAAAGAAATTCTATTTTGCATGAGAATAGGATGTTTTTGCATTACAGTATTGATAGTTGGCAGCACAGTGTGAATGGTTGCACTTTATTTTACAGTACGTGTACTTACATGTACTTACAATGTACTTACCCAAGAAAGTACTGGTACATTAAGGTAACTACATGGGGTAGGGTTAGGTTTAGGGGTAGGTTCAGGGTTAGTATCTATTACTACAATAAGTACATAGTATGTACATGAGGAACAGGACTGTAAAATAAAGTGCTACCGTGTGAATACTACTACAAATAGGTTTCATCTTCAATTTCTTAATTTTTATTTTGATTTCGGGATGACAATTTCTTTGTGAGATTCATCCTCAAAGTTTTATCCAAAATCTTTCAACCCAAATTAGACAGGAGTGAGTCAGAACACATTGAACAGTCCAGAGTGGGACAGTAGTGGCCCCTGATGCAATTTCCTGTGTGTTCAGGACATACACACAGATACGCAGAGAGTAGTGATTCGGTCAATCGAATCGGTTCTTTTGAACACTTTATTTAAATGAACCAGATCAAAAATGATTCAGCGGTTCTTTTACGTCATCACGTTGTCCCTAACATCCAATGCTTTTAAATTATTTATTTTACTGATTTTATTTTAATACTAACCATTTCATGTGTCCCAGTTCAGTTTGTTGTGAGATTCATAAAAACATCAAGTAGCCAGACTACATTTTATTTGTATGTCCAGTTACATTCCTGTTATTAGTACAAAGTAGCTTACTTTTAGTTCAATCAGTCATAAATTAGGTTCTTTCCTAATGTATTCACTCACTGTCCGCTTTGGTTTTCGTCTCATTGCGAATCGTTCTGGGTGCAAATGATTCATTTGAAAGATTCGACTCAATAGAACGATTCATTCGCGAATCGGACATGGCTAGCAGACGGGGTTCGGCTCCCGGCGTAATCTGAACCCAGCGCTCGGCTCTTTAAAGGAATAAAGGATGAATTTACTGAATGGAGATCCGCTGCAACGTCTTCTGAGTCCAGAGCAGGACTGGAAGCTGTAAAAGTTTTGGAGGAGCGACTTTTGAGAGCGTTTGCGAAGTTTGGAGGCGTTGCGCAGCGATGTGATGTGATGTGATGATCTACCGGCTTTGAAAACATTAAAGTGAAAATCTCGGGCGGTCAAGAGAAGGACAGTCACAAGGTAGGATCATGGGTAGGTTTCGTAGGACACGAGCATACTATAGTTTGACTCCGGTTTGGCTCATGGCATGTGTCATCATGTTTAATGTCTTCATGCTTCACATATCTCAAACTGCAGTGTTAGTTGGGATGTTCAGGGGGTCCATATAAGTTAATGTTAACATTTTTCAGTCTGACACACCTGTGCGTTGTGCCCATTTTTGGACAAAAGTAATGCCAGCAGTGTCCCATCACTGTGTTTCTAGTAGTAACGTTAGGTTAATCGGTGCATAAAAAAGTTTTGTGATTCTGTATGTTAAATAAATAGTACATTAAGAGCAATGATGCAGTTTGCAACCAGTCTCTGGTCACTCGTGCTGTGAGAGTGTTTATGTTTATGCATGTGCATTTGTGCTCACGTGGAGTTTTTGATTATAATGAATGAGTTTGATCACAGTTTGACCTCACGTACACAGGACTGCACAATAAACAGTCATGAGTAAATGCTTATAGTAGTATAAACTCTAGTTTATTCTCTTCTCTGTCTTAGACATTCACACATTATTACAGTGCTTGCAAAACAGCACTGTTGATATTATTCAAACATGCTTCTTCATTTAACATGACTCTATCTTGAATATTCAATCACTTGAATGCACCTCATTAATGGTGTACGTTTTCAGTTTTAAAATTAAAATTCTTATTCTGTGTGTGTGTGGCATAAAGTTTAAAAAAAAATGTCTAGCTGGTATAACTGTTGATCATAAGGAAGAAAACAATTTATTAAAGCAGAAGTGCTTATTATTTCTTGAATAATAAGTAACAGATAGATAGATAGATAGATAGATACAGATATAACATTTGTTCTCTACAAAATCAATGTGTTGTTATCAAGATGTAATACATAACTATTTGTCAAGGTCAATAGAGCTTTTAAAATATGAAATATTTTGACCTTTTTAATAATATGATGATCTTATTTCAGGTGGTCAGTTGTTAAATGGTATAACAAGAAAATGATGTTGAGGATTCTTAAGGAATATTATAATATTAAAATAGTTATATTTGTAAAAATGGCTTATTACCTTGAAATGGATATGAAATTATACTTTTATTATTATTTGTAAACTGTTAAAAAATGACCAAAATGTGTGTACATGTGCTCACTCACATGTATTGAGGGTGTAAGGAAAATATGTTATTACTTTTTACTTAATAGTTATACCACATGCCAATGAATCAAAATTTGTTGAAAATGGTATATAAAAGTTTTTTCAAAAATGTGTGAAACTCTGCATTTTCTTCTAGATTTTGAAATGTTTTCTGTTATATTCTCTCAGACTTCTTTATTTGTCATTGACCCTTTTATCTATCAACTTCTAGCCTTCGCTTTCACGGACAACAAGTCACGTGCTGAGTGACACGGCAGCAAATGCCATTTAATTTGTGTAAACCAAAGCATAAAACCTAAGCTTACCTAAAACTTCTATTGCTGCTGGCAAGCACTGTTATTTTCTTCACCAAATAAAGTTTTCTCTTCATGCTGCATCAGTCAATGCTTTCTGAGGGAGGCTGCAGTGTGTAGGTGATGTTTACACCTCTGCATGGAGGAATGTCATATAGGCTATATTTACTGCTTCAACTGATAATGAGTGTGGCCAGTTTACAGAAGCCTGTTATTAGGCTGAATACAAAGCTTCCTGTAGACCAGAGAAGAAGAGTATTGGAAAGGTGAGCTGCAGGAGATCTACAGCTGTTAGAAACTCTCTGTGGTTCATGTAATCCAGTCTATATATACGACTAAATGGGTGTTGTATTCGACAGCAGATGTTCTCACCCCAAATATGATATATCTGGAGGCTCAGGCTGAGGTGATGTGCTATATTCAGTAGCGGCTTTTGCTGTCATTGATGGCTGTAGACTAACTGACATCTTATGTAGTTGTTTTATGGTTCAGTGGCATGGTTTACTAGCATAAGCTGGTTTTAACTGGTTTATCTGGTCTTCTAGCTCTGCCAGATTGGTTGTAAAATGGTGCTGGTCTCCTGGCCTGACCGGCTGATTTAACAGTAAACCAAAACCTCTCTAAAACCACCAAAACAGGCTCTGAGACCAGACAAAAGCATTGTATTTATTTATTTATTTATTTATTTATTTTCCCCTCCAGAAACCTTGAGAGGAACCAACCTTTTTATGACCTTCTCATGAGTTGTAGTAATTAAAGCTTTGCAGTACAATAGAACTAGAAAGCTTCAGCATGGTTTAAGGCTGGTTTATCTGGTCTTCAAGCCTGGCTAAGCTGGTGTAACTGCCAGTTAATCAGCCAGCTGATTTAAAAGTACCCAAAACCTCTCTAGAACCATCAAAACAGGCTAGGAGACTACAGCATTCAAATTTTCTTTTCAACCAGAAACCTTGGGAGGTACCAACCTTCTTAGACCTTCTCATGAGTTGTACTGATTAAAGTTTTACAGACAAGTGCAGTCAAATATGCCCAGTCTGCATGGTTTAAGCTGGTTTTGATAGACTCCCAGCCTGGCCAAGCTGGCCTTAAACTGGTCTAACTGGTCTCCATCCCTGACAGGCTAATTTATTAGTACCCAAAACCTCTCTAAAACCATCAAAACAGGTTTGGAGACTAGACGATGGTGTTTTAAATTCTTTTTTTTCACCATAAACCTTAGGAGGAACTAACCTTCTCAGCTCTTCTCATGAGTTGTTCTGATTAAAGCTTTTCAGAGAAGTACAATAGAGTCAGAAAGCATAAGCATGGTTTAAGCTGGTTTAGACAGTCTTCCAGCCTGGCCAAGCTAGTCTTAAGCTGGTGTAACTGGTCTCTTTGCCTGACCAACTGATTTAAAGCTACTCAAAACCTCTCTAAAACCATTAAAACAGGCTTGGAGAGCATAAAGCGGCATTTAAATTCTGTTTTTCACCAGAAGCTTTGGGAGGAACCAATTAAATCTTTACAGAGAAGTACAATAGAGCCAGCTGGCCTTAAGCTAGTCTAACTGGTCTCTTTGCCTGACCAGTTGATTTAAAAGTTCCCAAAACCACTTCTTGACGTCATCAAAACAGGCTTGTTTTTTTTTTTTTTTTCCACCAGAAACCTTGGAAGAACCAAACTTCTCAGACCTTCTCAAAAGGTTAAAACTGTACAGAAAAGTACAATGGAGTCAGAAAGCATCTGCATGGAGGAATGAATCCTATTTTGCTGTTTTCTGTTGAACAGCTACTTTGAATTAGTCAAACAGACATTCAGACCTCCAAAGCTGATGTTATGGGTGGCCATAAATTGTTGCACAGACACCAAATGGAAACTTTGTTGCAGGCTGAAACAAAAGATGTCAGGCTCAGTTGAGCTGCATGTGGTGGCCTTTCTTTTGAGATATATAGTCTGTGCAAGCGCAAAGAGTTGGAAAGCTCACTGACTGCTCACTCCAACCTGTAATAGCTACTTTAACTATTCATTCCAATGAATGAATTCTTGGAAAACCAGTTTGGTCTTGACAGAGACAATCCAGAAAAACAACAGAGGGGATTTCACACGACTGTTGCGATGATATCATTTAATCGCCTAATCACTTACATCACCGCAGCTGCACGCTCAGCAGAGATCTAGGGTGTGTGCACGTGTGGGTACATGAAATATAGTTTCAAAATGATATTCATTTTGTTGGAATAACAGAGGAGGTTCGGTTTTATTGAATGATGCACCAGAGACTTGTCCTGGTTTCCCACTGGCCTTTCATGACCTACACACACATAGCTGTTTTTTCATTTTACATCCCTTTTTCATTGGTTTATAAGATTTACTCTTTCCACTACTACACTGTTTAACAGAGATCATATTCTCCATGTGTCAGTTATAAGAATATATTGAGTATAGCAAATAACAGACTTTTTCGCCATTAAAAGCTAGACTATAGTTTGGTGTGAAACTCTGGCTTTTTATTTGTTGTCATGAATGCGCTTTGAGATATCTGTCACACACTGGATGGAGAAGCATACACAGGAAGAACGATTCAGAGCTGCTTTATTTACATCAACTGAAGGAGGACTTCACAAAGGAAGTTCAAAACTGAAACACAACTATAGCTCATCAAAACTGAAGAGTAACTGTCCTTATATTAATCTCTCTTAGGAAGGTCCAGCCAGACGGTGCAAGACACAGAGCCACGGAGATCCAGAGAGGTGAGTTGCAGGGTGAAGGAAGGTATGTAACCTTGAGACCAGACAATGAGTGTATGGATGGAGTGATGTCTTATAGGGAGCTTGATTGGCAGCAACAGGTGAGGAGGATTCCCGGATAGAAGTCAGGTGTGAGTGTTTACGACGGAGTGCAGGTGAGTGGCAAGAGGGATGCTGGGAAATGCAGTGCAGTTCAACTGGTGACTGTGACAGTAGCCCCCCCTCGAGGAGCGGCTTCCAGACGCTCCAACAACAGAGGCGGAGCAGTGGAGGAACCAGGAGGGATGGAGTGCCCGGTCCATGCAATGGAGATCCATGGGAGGAAGGCAAAGCAGGAATACCGCCAGGGCAGAGCAGACGAAGCCGAAGCCCACCAGGGTGGAATTGAAGCCCACCAGGGCAGAGCAGATGAAGCTGAAGCCCACCAGGGCGGAGCAGATGAAGCCGAAGCCCACCAGGGTGGCACTGAAGCCCACCAGGGTGGAGCTGATGAAGCCGAGGTCCGCCAGGGAGGAGCAGGTGTAACTGAAATATAGGGCACAGGACAGATTATCTAAGACCACTACGACTGCGACAGGGTAGGCAGTGGGTTCACAGATGGCCTCTCTGGCCATGGCGGGACATTCCGGGGGTTCCTGAATGGCCTCTTTGGCCTTTAGGACAGAAGCAAGCATTAGCACGAACTCAAGAACTGGAACCGGCTTTGGAGAAGAGATCTTGGGATCTGAGACCCTCCTTGGGCTAGTCGTGGGAACAGTAGCCTTCCCTGGGCTGAACTTGGGAACAGGATGCCACTCTGGAGGAGCGGGCACTTGAAGGCGCTCTTGAGGAGCGGAGCTGGCTGAGACCACTGAAGACGAAGGAGGATTGGAATTAGGATCAGGTGCCCTCCCTGGGTTCAATGGGGAACTGGATCCACTGGAACTGGGAACAGCACTCCTGGCCGTGACTAGAGAACTGGATTCTCTGGGACTGGGAACGGCACCCCTAGCCATGACTAGAGAACTGGATTCTCTGGGACTGGGAATGGCACCCCTGGCCGTTACTAAAGAACTGGATTCATTAGGAAAGGGATTTAAAAGAGGTCCTCTGGCTGCTCACTGCACAATGTCTGGAACTCAGGTCATAGGCCGGAGCCTCCACTGGACTCTGGTCTGGGGCTAGAGCCAGCATTACATCTTGGTCAGGGGCTGAAGCCAACACTGGACGGTGGTCGAGGGCTGAAATGTGCCCTGGACACTGGTCAATGGCTGGGGCCTGTACTGGACCTTGGTCGGAGGCTGAAGCCTGCACTGGTCCAAACTCGGCAACAAAAGCCCTCTCTGGGCCAGACTCAGGAACAGGAGCCCGTCCTGGGCTGAACTGGGGATCAGGAGCCCGTCCTGGGCTGAACCAGGGGATCAGGAGCCCGTCCTGGGCTGAACCGAGGATCTGGGTTGTGCTTATGTGGAGCAGGCACTGGGAGGCGCTCTCGAGGAGCAGGCACAGCAAAACACTTACGTGGAGCAGGCATTGGAAGGCACTCTCTAGGAGTAGGCACAGCAAAGCGCTTTCGAGGAGCAGGCACTGGAGCATACTCAAGGTCTGAAGCCGACACTGGATTCTGGTCAGGGGCTGGAGCCTGCGGCGGCTGCCTTGAGTGAGCCGCGGACAGCGGCGGCCTTGGGGGAGCCGCGGACGGTGGCGGGCTTGGGGGAGCCGCGGACGGCGGCAGACTTGGGGGAGGAACAGCCGGCGGTTCGGGGCTTGAGACTGCGGCGGCCGGCATTTCTGGGCTGAGGATTGGGTTGGTTCTGGGAGCTGGCCACGGAGGACGGAAGGCAGATTTCAGCGCTGACCGGACAGATGTTAATGAAGGGTCCATAACTTTCGCCCCCAGGTCAGCGCTGTTGGAAACCCACTTCCGGGCTCGGGGGAAATACCGGAGGACAGGTGTGGTTGGAACCAGTGGCCAGGCATGTGGAGGGTCTCGGCATGGGGTGAGCTGGTGAGGCCCAGTGGTTCTCAGAAGGGGCTGGATGAGAATGGCTCTTAAACTCCTCTACTTCAAAGTTAGATCCATTTAAATACAGAACTATAAATTCCACCAAAGAGAACTCACAAACAAGAGAACGACAACGAATAGTGTTCTCATCCAGGCCCAACTGAAAAACGACACATAACGAGGCATCGGGCCAGCTCACTAGATGGGAAAGCTCGATGAATTCCTCCACATACCTTTCCAGATGGCGACCACCCTGTTGCAGACGCCACAACTTATCCTCAGCCCAATCCATCTTGTTTAAAGGTCTGGTCTTCTGTCACATATTGGATGGAGAAGCATACACAGGAAGAACGATTCAGAGCTTCTTTATTTACATCAACTGAAGGAGGACTTCACAAGGGAAGTTCAAAACTGAAACACAACTATAGCTCATCAAAACTGAAGAATAACTGTCCTTATCTTAATCTCTCTTAGGAAGGTCCAGCCAGACTGCGGGAGACACAGAGATCCAGAGAGGTGAGTTGCAGGGTGAAAGAAGGTATGTAACCTTGAGACCAGACAGTGACTATGTTTACATGCGCACGAATAATGCGATTACATGTCGAGAGCAAAGCTCTTACTCCCGTTTACATGCAATTTCCATTATTCTTATTATTCGCTAAGAATTGTGGCTAAGAATATTTTTACTGCCATTATTCACATACCCCACTGCACAGCACAAATGATGGACTCAGAAAGAGCAGGTGTGTTACTGGCCGCTGTTTTAATTTATTTACGTCGAATGCAAAACAATTTGGTATGGTTGTAGGCCTATTCCACGCTTTTTCGGCGCCATAGAAATGTGATGGCAATTCGTCTGCCTACGCTGCCGTCGCTTTCTACTTGCCATTTGTGGATGAGGGTAAGGAACAGAGACTGGTGGCAGCGAGTTTTCCCCAGAAATGCGATGCTTTCTTCCCCACCATCGTTTTATCATCTGCGTATTATTACAGGTGCGTGTCACGTCATTCATATATGTCACAAGCGCATGCGCATTTTGGTCAGAGCGGCAATACTGCGATTAAGGTGTTTACATGCCTGTATATTTCGATTAAAATCGGCGTACGCCACCCATGGTAATACGATTATGCTTGCTGCGATTATGAGCTTAATCGCATTATTTAGATAGAAGTATTGCGTTTACATGAGGTAAAGTTTAATCGCAATATTGCCAAAATCTCATTATAATCGCATTAAGAGGGTGCATGTAAACGCACTCAATGAGTGTATGGATGGAGTGATGTCTTATAGGGAGCTTGATTGGCAGCAACAGGTGAGGAGGATTCCTGGATAGAAGACAGGTATGAGTGATTACGACGGAGTGCAGGTGAGTGGCAAGAGGGATGCTGGGAAATGCAGTGCAGTTCAACTGGTGACTGTGACAATATCTATATAAGCCTGTTTTTGAGACTAGTGTGGAAGCTTTCATGGTGGCTTGATCTTTTGAGTAGACGATGAGTCTCTGCAAAATATCAAAAATCAATCAATCAATCAATCAATAAAAGCAATCAGTCAATCTTAACATTTATGTATTTGTTGTGAAATGGCTTAAATTTGACCAAACTTCCATAATTTAAAAAATTGTTAAAGAAGAAAATCAAATGTAAAATAGAACTGAAACATTAAATTAACACAAAATATTAAAACACGATAATGAATATTAAAATAAAAATGTTATAAAAACATAAAAATAAGACATTTATTCTCTAAATAAAAATAAGGAATAAGAGTGATATTTAATATTGGTAATTTATATAAAATTAATGCATGTGTATATTATGTAATTTATATATTGTAATTATACCTCAATATATGTAGGTAGTTTTATTAAGTTTTTTTAGTTTTTATTACTGTGTATTACTGAAGAGACTTGTGCGAACATTTTTGAGTGATTACGTAAATCAGACTTAAGTTTTATGTTTAAAAAAGTTTAAATTGATTCATGGAAATTAACTTACCAACTAGCCTATAAGCTATTACACATCTTTGATCTATCACACTTTCATACATTCCAGATGTGACAATGATGGTGAAACTTTAGTGATATTGTTATATTAACTGAATTGTTTTCAGTTTATATTATTGTGAATATGTTGGGAATATTTGATAAATCTTATCTATAAAATTGTGCATTTTGAATATGTCCAACTCAAGGCATATGGGGAAAGAGTATAGTTACTCTTTCTCCTCTCTTCCTCCCTTACCCCCGTCAAAAACAAGGCAAGGGTGCAAAATGCCTTGTTCCTCACAACATTAGCACAGAGGCTTCAGGGGCAAATGGATTATTTGCATGTTGCTGTCATATTTGGCAGTACAAGTCGACGTGGGCTGAGCTAGCAGAAACATTGGCTTAATTTGACCTCTCTCTCTGACGGCCATTCCTGCCTCTTCTAGGCTCTGTTTCCCAAACCTCAGGTTTTGACTTCAGTCAAGTCTGTACATAACTGGACAGAGAGTTATAGCGTTTTGGTCAGCTAGTGGAATCTCTCTGTGCGCCGCTTCTGTAATTTGTCTGTAGAGCTGTAGTTACGACCATGCTAATTGTAGAGTGCAACATGGAGCAGTTGTGCCGCTCTGCAGTTTGAATGTCTGCCGCGCCGGAGACTTCTGGTGTCAGTCCATCTCATTTACCGTTTCACTTCCAACACCACAGCTAGCTTTATTTTATTGTCTGTTACAAGGCCTGTTATATTGTCCAGACGTTAACTGTTATGGCTTTGCAGTCTGTCAAAAACATCTTTTTGTTGGGACAATTTTTGAAATGTTCTCTTTTACTTTGTTGTCTACCATTCTGTATTGTGAGTTTTATTTTTCCCACCATCTGAATAGAGATGTTATATTTAGCCATTTTCAGACTTAGGAGTTAGTGCGTATTTATGACAGGCTACATTTAAATTCCACTAACAAGATGATCTATAGCTCAAACACCCCGGCGCTTTGATTAGATACACCACAGGACTCTGAGAGCCTTTGTCATAGCAGTTGTGCAAATCGTGCTAGGGTCAGTGACATAAATAATTATCAAATGTCTTTGATTAAAAAAAAGAAGAAAAAAAAACAGTTTAAAGCACACATGGTTTAGAAATTTACTCTTTATATTCTTGGTTATATAAAATCGACAAAGTTTGTCTTGCAGTGTAACCATCAAGTAAAAAGCAATAACAAATTTCAGACTTATTCATTATCTTATAATAATTAATACTAATTATAAAAAATGATATTATAATTTTATTTAAGTAATTAATTAATTATTTGTATTTATTTCTTTTTTAAACGAACATAATGAACGTTTTTTATTTTTATTTTTTATAAATACTACTTTTTTGGGGAGTTGCACCACATGACATTTTGCAACCTGAGCTAATCTCTCTTTGTAATAAAAAGATCAGATTATCTGATTTATTTATAAGATGTATTGATACACTGTCATCAGCCTCTCTATCATATAATTTTCCATGTTAGGTTTTTTCTGCAGTTTTTTGCATTTTGGGTGCTCCACATGACAGTGATTTGGCAGATATTAATGAGCAGTGATAGAATTTTGTTAAAATGTTTTCCCCAATGTTTTCCCCCAAGATTATGCCAAACAGAGTTGAAGAATTTCATTATTTAAATGGTGCCCTTTTTCTTAATTATAAAATCAGGACAGTTGTAGCATCAGAAAGTTGTAAAGTCAACATTTTTTACTTTATGCCCCTCAAACAATAATAAAAGGGATTTTAATTCACATATATTTAAAAGTTGTTCATCATAGAAGAGGTCTATTCAAGAAATTGTATTTATGAATTGCAATTTCATTGTATTTTTGAATAAATTAATAGATAGGACAAAAAAATAACTAGCTTCACCCACTAGCTTCACAGATGTTACACATTTTTAAAATATTAGCTACAAATGGTCGCCTGTCGGCTTTGTACAGGTAAAAATAATCAGTTCTTTCCACTATTCAAGAGCTTGTCTCCTTTGAGCCTCCACATTCTTTATCCCTTTTTCAGGGGAAGAGAGAAAGACCCCCTCCCTCATATTGGTAATGGGACTGTCATGCAGAAAGACTCCATTGTGTGGGCCAGGATCCTGTTTCTCCATGGGCCTGTAATTAAGAAGGGATTGCTTGAGCAGGGATATTTAGGTGGCTGAATATAGGGTAGGGATTGCTTAGGCCGCTGGGTAAACTGTCTGCACATGCATAGCTGGACTTACCCCATCCCTACAGCCTTCACACGATATATGCATGTGTATATTAGTGTCTATAGTGCGTATGTAGGGAGAGAGCGAGAAGGTAGCCTTTGTTAAACTGTGTCATCTCTATGAGCTCACAGCTCAAGTTTGCTTTTCAGTGGTTACCTAGGTGATCACTAAAAAGTGAGCTCATTTGAAGGGAAGGAAACAATGAAAGAGAGGTGAAAAGAAACCCCTGGCCCAGAGCATTTACCGCCAGACCTGTGATGTCAACTCTGTGTTCTCATCTTATGGTAAATGTCAGTCTTAGATCACCAAGATTTTGGCCTCTTTTTCATTAGACTGTCTAATAGAATTAAACTCCAGTCGTTGAAACACTATAAACACTAAAGCAAAGTTCCTGTCAGTTGCACTGTTAAGTAATGGTCCACCAGTATGGGGTTTTTAATGGCCCTTACGCATTCAAATTTTTTAGAGAGCAGGGCAGCCGATGGCTGATATAATGCAGAATGGTGACGAATAGAAGCCTATTCGTGTCTTGGAGTTAAAAAAAGTAGGAAATTAAAACTATAAAGATCACAGTTAATTTGGTGTTATTGTGAACAAATGTTCTCATAAATATGACTTTGTATCACAATGTGACTTTAAATCTTTAAATCTGTGAATTTTAAATTTTGTATCTCACAATATGACATTATATCTCAATTGTGACTAGGCCTATTTCTTATAATTGCAACCTTATATCTAACAACTGTGACTTAATTTCTCATAAATACAGCCGATTATAAACTTTATCTCCCAATCACTCTTTTTATTTTTTACTCTGAGGCAGATACATACAGTGCCCCAATAGTGCACAACACAACAAAATCTCTTTGTGGCTTGTTTCCTTTGTGTTGTCCTAATTTCATTGTGTTGTGGCTTGTTTCTGTTGTGTTGTCATAATTGCATTGTGTTGCGGCTTGTTTCTGTTGTGTTGTGCTAATTTTGTTGTGTTGTGTCTTGTTTCCATTGTGTTGTGCTAATTTCATTGTGTTGCGGCTTGTTTTTGTTGTGTTGTGCTAATTTTGTTGTGTTGTGGCTTAATTGTTTCCGTTGTGTTGTGGCTTGTTTCCATTGTGTTGTGATGATTTTGTTGTGTTTTGGCTTGTTTCCGTTGTGTTGTGCTAATTTCATTGTGTTGCGGCTTGTGTTCATTGTGTTGTGCTAATTTTGGTTGTGTTGCGGCTTGTTTCTGTTGTGTTGTGCACTACTGGT
Organism: Spinibarbus caldwelli; assembly: GCA_039654775.1. NCBI lineage: Eukaryota > Metazoa > Chordata > Actinopteri > Cypriniformes > Cyprinidae > Spinibarbus > Spinibarbus caldwelli. The sequence continues at coordinate 21,664,000 of CM077250.1, forward strand.
CCACCATAGAATCATGCAGATAATATCTACACAGCTGTGCTAAAATCCAGATCAAGGAAAATGGGAAAATCAGGGAATTTTAAAATTAAGATGTCAGTCCTGGAAATTATGCTAATTATACTAGTCATGTGTCTTTGGCTATAAATTGCTATCCTTCAGTGCAATCTTTAAAAAATGTGTTTTCAAATATCTATCCATCTGGATTGACTTTAGAAGTCATATAAAGACTGGCAATTTATTAGTCAAAAGGTATTGGAACTCTGTAAATGAAGCATTGGAAACAGAAAATATTCATTGTCTGTGGACAAGGCGGATGGTAGATTTTGGAACTGATACAAGGACAATTATAAGCTATTGTCAGTATTTTCAAATATTGGCAATTTAATTGGTCTGGGCTGGACATTGGTCACTACTATTAATGTCTGGCTTTGGTTTTGATGGTCTTTCAGTCTTTTTCTAGTTGCACTGTCCAGTGGACAATCTAATTTCAGTAGACGGTTCATTTAATTATTATTTTTTTTTTTCTCTAAACCAGCCCGGATCCAAGGTCCCACGCCTCCTTTGCAGGCTTCAAGGCAAACCCGTTAACCCTGTCCTCTATTTGCCTTGCATGCATGTAAAAGTTAATTGCGTTCTCACTCCATCTGACAAATTTCCATCGCTGTTACCTGCAGGTTGGCAGACTGGCACACAGGCACAGATGGCAGAGGTGATGGAGGGTGTATCAGTGCCCAATGGAAGTGTGGACTGGCAGAAGAGATGCATCGCCCTGGAGACGCAGCTCATGAGGTTTCGTCTACAAGCGGGAAACATCCGCCACCTGCTTGCTGAAAGGGTAAATGAGGAGTGTTATGAGTAACACGGGGTCTACAATTCACCCACTGCATTCCAGTTACGCATATGATTAGTTTATTTTATGTACATTTTGCACAGCTTATGTACGCTAAATTCATCTAGCCAAAACAAATATCAATCCCCTTGAGTTAGACTGTAACAAAGCCTTTTTATTTGACAGTGAACATTGCATGCTTTATAAGGCCAGATTATATAGTAAACATGCTGCAGGGTTGCATCTTATGACTTGCACATGAAGTCTTCAGCCTGTCCCATCATCCTAACTTACTAACAAGAAAGTTCCAGAAAGTAATGCTGTCTTTTTATTTTTTGGACTTGGTACTTTGTATTTTTTTATTGGACATTTACCATGGTATTTTGAAGTACCTTGGTTGCACCATGTAAATATCATGTTTCTTGAACACTGTAATTATTCAGTACCATGATATATATATATATATATATATATATATATATATATATATATATATATATATATATATATATATATATCAAAGTACCATGGTTTTACCACCTGATATATCACTGTTCTATGGTATTTTTTGATATCAGCTGATTCTTTTTCTCATCTATTTCTTTTAAGAAAAGTCTTTTTTTCCTCAGTCACAGTGGAACAAGTTACTTAGTTTCTCCTCCGCTCTTTCTCTCCCTCCTCCTCTATGGTTTGGTCATGCTGCATTGACCTCAGCGTTTCGTTTTGCAAGAAAAGGTTAACCGTCAAACTTGGAAACCACTGACTCGTGTGAATGCTTGACTGAATATACAGGTGTGTGCATTTTAGAGACGAGGGAAAGAATTGTTTATTAATTACCAGATTACCAAAAGTAACTGTCTTTTGACATTTTCTGAAGAAACTGGTGTTGTTTGTGACCGCTTTGTTAGGGTGTTGTGGATGGTTGCAGAACATTACTACATGGCTGCTAAGGTGTTCTAATTGGTTGCTATGCATGATGTTGCTTGAACATACTCCATGGAGGTAACAAACCTAACTACTCTAGGGGGCGAAAGAGCTTTCAAACATAATGTATAGGCATAGATGCTATTTACAATAAGTGCAATATCTGCTATTTACACTCCCTGTGAAAATAGCATATTTTCTTAGTGATAGATGTTATTTACACTAAGTGAAAAGTTATAGATTCTATTTACGGTATGTAAAAATAGGAATATTTTCATTACAATAATAGGTACATGCTGTTTATATTACAAATAGTGGCACATATCTGCACCTCACTATTGTAGAACATTATATGCAACAACGTATTGAGTGTAAATGATAATTGTTATTAAAATTATTAAATAGATGCCGCTTTGGGACAATAAAGCCATCACTACACCTAACCCTAACCTTAATCAATAAACACCCGTGAGGTACGTTATTTTCCCTTTTTGATTATTTCCTTCATTTTTATTGAAAATAAATTCCTTTCTGATTTGATGTGTGATTTGAAAAGGGAGAAGAACGAGTTTGGCAAAAGGCGGATTCAAACTCAATCGCGTCAAAAAATACTTGCTGCACGCTTTACTACCTACCTAAGCTGCTGTTTAACGGGCATCTTTTGCAATGTTGTCTAACCAGACCAAACACTGGTTGGCGGAGTTAGTGTAAATAGACACTCCGTAATGTCCAATTATTCAGGTCACTATAAACATTTTGACTTTAACAACTTGCTTAGAAATATTCTTTCTAAGATGTTGTTTCACTGTTATTGTAGTTGACCTCAAAGAGGCCCTACAATTATTATTATTATTATTTTTTTTTTTTGCGCTAGCTAATCTTAAACTACCATGATAGTCGTTGACCTGAAAGAGAAAACTGACTGTAAAAAAGACATTTACACTAATACCTACTGTAGTGCCCCTTGTGGCCACACTGAAAATGCAAAGCGTACTTGAGTGAATTGAAATCAAACTCATTTCAAAACACAACAACACATAAAAGCTAGCATAGCTAGAAACATCTGCGTTCACTGATTTGAGTAAAGTATGTTTCAGGCCTTAGCGGTTTTGAGGTTTTGCGCTAGTCAATCCCAAACCTTTTCAGTCATAAAAACCGTTTAGTGAAGAATCAGAACACCTTCTAACCATTTTTCATGCATAGCTTTGTCTCAATAAACACACTGTGGAATAAACATCTCCTCACAGAGGAACATATAAACAGTATCAGATCGGTCTGTAAACTATGTGTGTATATGCTCTTCTTGATGTTAATAAGTCAGTCTAAAAGCAACAACATCAATTTTGTTTTTCTTTTCGGTCAAAGAGGTAGGTCTGTTGTTGTGTTTTTTTTTTTTTTTTCTATCTGTGGTGGTGCCATTAGGGTGTTTACTGTCCAAACACACAGACCACAGGGACATTAAGTCTTGGATGGCTCCCAAGCGTCCTCCATCAGGTTTCTACCCTCTCTGGTCATTGCTCTAACAGCTTTTCGCTCACCCTGACCTCCACACTCTCCTGCTCTCCCATTCTTTCCAGCCTCTCTCTCTCTCGCTTGATATCGGGGCTCAGTGTCTCATGGGTTTCTGCTTGTTTTGTTGAAGAGGACAAAAGAACGAGCTGAGAGTTTCCTGCTGGTGCCTGTTTAGAAAGATTCATACGCTTCTCATCTGCTTCTCTGGGCGGCGTTAGGAGTGTTTTACACATTGACCCACTTTGCAGAGGAAACGCTTGACACAGAATTGTGTGAGGGGATAGATCTCTCATTCTGGCGTGAGGGAATACTTTTTCCATTTGTTCACGTATGCATGCCCTTTAGTTGAAAAGTGTGTCCTGTTGTAGAATGAGATGAAAATTGTGTGTGAGTGCTCGTAGGCTATGTTTGAATAGCATACTACTTTTTTTATTTTTACTTTTTTTTTTTTTTTTTTGCTAAACCTTACAGAATGACTACAGTAATATCCTTACAGTGTAGCTACAATAATATCTGACAAAATTACAAAATAGGGCTGCCTAAAGACAACTGTGATATGCTTAAACTCGTGAAAGGGATAGTTCACCCAAAAATTAAAATTACCCCATGATTTACTCACCCTAAAGCCATCCTAGGTGTGTATAACTTTCTTCTTTCAGATGAATACAATCAGAGTTATACCAAAAAAAATATCCTGGCTCTTCCAAGCTTTATAATGGCAGTTAATGGGGGTAGATATTTTTAAGCCCAAAAAAGTGCATCCATCCATCATAAAAAGTGCTCCACATGGCTCTGAAGGGTTAATAAAGGCCTTATGAAGCGAAGTGCTGCGTTTGTGTTAGAAAAATTTCCATATTTAAAACTTTATAAACTGTAATCTCTAGCTTTCGCTAATTGGTACGCACATTCATGAGAGAGTGGCATTCCAGTAGATGATTTATTTATTTTTATTTATTTATTTAGTTGACAGGGACATTGTACATTAATAAAACATTCCTGTAAATGTACCAGAATTAGCCAAAGGCTATTTTTCATCCGTTGTCCCTGGACAAGATGTAGGACGTAGGCGTAGCGTAAGTGTTGTTGATGCACTGAGCCACCATATTGGATTCTGAAGTCAGGGTTGTTGCAGTTCCTCTGAGTTTCCGAGTTCCTACTGGGAACTCCGAGGAAAAATGGAATTATTATCTGCATTGTCATGCTGGAGCTGCAGGAAATGATATCATGGCAACACTGATTGGCTGACGGCACCACAAGAACTTAAAGAATCTCAAACCCTTAATTAGTGACTATCCTCATGCAACAGCATACAACTGTTTGAGATTGTTGCATAATGCATAGTGTTTCACTCACATTGGCAGAATTTAAGTGTAAAATATGCAGTAAGCTGTACACTATGCAAGTTTTCTATTCTGGACATAATTACTTATGTCTTTTTGTTTACTTAAGTTGAAAGTGTCAGATGTAGCTGTACTTCAGTTCTGATCGTGTTGATGTGACTTCACTCAGTCTTTATGTGCCACATGTGTTTGTATTTAAAATGGGAAAGTAGATGTAGAAGATTCAGTAAGTTGGTCCTCATGTTGAATTTGGCCTAGTTCTTCATGCTCTCTGTAGAACTGTCTCGTTTCTAATGAGCTGCCAGACAGGAGGATTAGCCTGCAATAGCAATAATACTTTCTTGCTATAGCTCGCTTTCTCAGACTCACCCAATCTCCATTCTATCATCTTGCTCCATTTTTAAATACACCATCCCTTCTTCATTAGCCCTTATCTTCTTGCATAGTTCTCTAATTAATTATTGAGCCATTGGTTGTTTCAGGCTTTTGGTGTCTGTGCCTAATATGGTTAATCATTACGTTTTCAGGCAGTAGTTTGATGTTTCTTCAACAGTGGACACTTATTTTAAAAAATAAACTCTCCTGCACACTTTTCACACTCTCATTAGTTTATAAAGATGTTGAACCTCAGCTATACTGTAAAAAGGTTATGTTTTAGTAAGAGACCGATAGCAGATGGATGCTATGCTGGTGATTTCCACAGTCATTAATGCATAGTTCACATTCTCTGCTTCCATATTCTAAGGCGGATATGTCAGCTGGTTAAGGAAGTTCTGGAGTTCAACCAAGGAGAAAACCTTCTTTGCATTTCCCAATAGCAACTGCAGAAGAACAGTTGTTAAATGTTTCACATACCTTGTTGTTCGATGCCTGAGCAGCTGCCCTGCCTCCACCTGTTTAACCTGTGGCCTGTCATCCCAGTCAACTGTCAGTCCATCCACAGCCTTATGTTGAATCAGTATGATGTGTTGTGTCTTAAACTTAGGATCAATGTTAAGCCATTTCGTTGAGATATTTGCGTGATGCTTTTTTTAAAGAAGTGTCACAAAATTAATGCTAATGCAGTGTTTAAGTCTGTAAAATTAAGTCAGAATGATTCCATGTTTAATTTGACATGAACAAAAACAAGCTGTGAGGAACAAAACTGTTGTCCATTCCAATTGTGAATTTACCATTGACTTATTGCTAAAGAAATTTACTATGACTGGTTTATTTTATCATCTAAGAACATCAACTACCTGAACAACATACCATGTTAAGTTACCCAGTTACACAAATTGAATTACCCAAAGTATTTTTGCTTTTGTTTTCAGTTTTCAGCTAAATAAAAACTTTCATTTCAGTTTCGGTAAATTGACTATAACACTAATTCCCAGTAGACAATATATGAGGAAAACGGGGGTTGCGAATATTATATGCAACAGAACAGAATCAACACTGAACTGACAGAAGAATTTACAGCAGAATTGATCTCTGTGTTGCTAAATTAAATCAGTATTTTCCTGTTTATCCCTGTAAAGCTACTTTGAAACTTTATTGTAAAAAGCACTATAGAAATAAAGGTAACGACAGATTTATGAATACATTGTAAAATGAATATTTTTTTTTTCCTTCAGTTTTTTACTTACTCCTTTCAGTTTTTAAACGTTATCTAATCTGACTAAAGGCTATACTACTATCTTGGAATTCACTGCATCTGTCTGTGTCATTGAAATGTTACTCATTTGAGGCCAGTAGCTCAACACTCACCACCAGTAAACTTTACGACATAGTTGTTGAATAGCTCTTAATGCTCAGTGAATCATTGCTGAGTGGGTAAGGCTAACCTGAGGTCAGTGCTGAGCTTGAGTGAGTGGACACTATTCCCATAGTAATGCGGATTGATGGAGTGTCAGCGAAAGCATGTCCTTGTTCATATTTGTCACCGTGTCGTCTATTCATTTCTGTACATTTGCTGACCCTTGGGTGAAGTGTCACACCTCCATACAATGACCCCACAGGCTCCTTTTTGGCCCCGACCACCCGAGTGGGTGCCTCCTGGGAATCCCTGTACTTTTGGCTTGAGGAATGAGAAAGGGTGGAAAGAAAAAGGGAAAGAACAAAGAATTTTAAACAAAAGAAGTGCTCTGTCATACAGTGGGAATCCATTAGTATGCTTGTCCTCCTTTTTACTGGGTCAGTGAGCTCATGAAACATTAAGCGCAAGGCACGTCATGGCCAGGAACTCTGTTTGTGTGAGTTCTAATAATCTTTTGTCAATCTATATATTTGCAAAAGTGATTCTGTGTGAAGAGATATAATCCATGCATAGATGAGAACACCTTCCCACTGCCTTTTCCCCCTTCACCTCTCCTTTTTCTTTCATTGAGTTTCATTCATTAACAGTTAAATGTTGCATACTTGCAAGAGAAGATTCTTTTACCAAGTTACCATCTTCACAACAGGAGCAAATACACAGTTTTTTTCTTTCTCTCATTTTAGTGTAGATGAATCCAGGTTTTTCTAAATGCAGAAGTGTGCACCTGCAGTTAGTAATTTACATAAAGCACCCCCAAATAATCTCCATATAAGAGATTTGCACACAGCCACTTCTGTAAGTCATTTGTCACTTTCTGCAAACGAATCACTGCACAAAACTAAACATCAAGCTGTAAAATCATTTTTGTAACTTTGAAATAAGTGAAACTCATTAGAGTCAATTATTTATTCAGTTTCTTTAATAATATATATGAAAACATTTAGAGTCATTTCAGTTTCTAAGGCCATTGGGAGTATGTGATTGTTGCATATATGTGGTTTTAGTTTTGAATTTTATTCTAGATTTAAAATAAAGAAAAGTGCAATCTAATTGAAGATTCATGATTTCTGCGTCACTTTAAGTCTCATTAAGATTGTCCTGGCCAAGCTTAAAATACTCACATATTTTTAAATGAAAACATATAAATGTTATATAAACTTAAAATTGAATACAAAGCAACAAAACTGGAACTTAAACATGCAACGAAAAAAAGAGAAAATAAACAAAACAAAAAAATGAAAAACTAAATGAGAAAGAAAACAAAAAAGATTAAATGAAAAACTAAACAAAACAAAACTAACATAACAAACAAAAACAAAATAGAAACAAAATAAAAACAACAAAAAAGATTAAATGACAAACTAAATCAAAACAAAACAAAAACTCAAAACAAAACTAGAAACATCACAAAACGAAAACAAAATAGAAACAAAATTAAAACAACAACAAAAAAATAAAATAAACAATTACAAATTACACAACAGTACCCGGCCTGTGTCTTAACCAGGCGTGATGCTATAAATTGACAAGTAATAAATCACTTTTCTTTTCTTTTTCTTTTGCCTTGACAAGCAACAAGACATTTCACAGTACGTGCAGAAACTTTACTTGCTGGAAACTTGTCCTAACTTCCCAACTTGTGAGTTGGGTGGCTTGTTTACTAGGATGTGCCCTAACCTTTTCCCAGTGCTGTCAGGCCATCATGGTGATCTTGTTGATAACCGCAGTGGATTGTGGCATGAGCGTGCCCTAACCCACACCAGTACAACATGCCCTCAGTATTTAGTGCCAGATTATGATCAAAATCGTTTAAGTATGACAGATAACGCCACTCAAAATCAGATATACAGTAGATTATTCTTATAGTTTATCATACATTCATAGTTTATATAACCATCTCACACACACACACACACACACACACACACACACACACACACACATTCACATCCTAGCCTAAAAAGAATAATCCATGAATCTCTGTGTTTTGTTTATTTGTATAGATGCAGGAGTTGGAACAGAGAGTGATTGAGGCCGACCAGCGGGCAGAGAACGCTGAAAAACAGGTATGGCTGTTGTACCACTATCCCTCCTTTTGTTTATTTTCCATAATTTACTGCATTTGGATCATTCTCAGGAAGTAGTAGCTATCCTATTTGCCAGAATTTTCATAGATAATTCATTAACAATATATAATTAGCAAATATTAGCTAGCAAATATTACCACACCACACCACTTTATTCAAGGTCAATATTTTTGTATTTTTGTCCCAAATTGTAGAATGCATTTTATGAATTATAAAATAGTAAGCTTTGGGAGCACAAATGGCAACTCTTTCCCGACAATTATAATCATAAAAAAACATTTATCTTGAGAATTTAACCAAGATTGCCATTGTAGGTCCACATTATGGAGGAGAAACTGAAGTCTGCAAACGTGCAGCCCAGTGAATCGGAAAACTCGCTGTACAGGCGTTATCAAGAGTTGAACAGTCAAATTCAGGAGAAAGACATCATCATAAAGAGGCTCGAAGGACAGCTGGAGAAGCAGGTAAAGAAAAGACCTCACAGAGAGGAAGAGATGGCCATGTGTGTTCATTAAACTCTCAAAACTGCCCTCTTTATCTGCAGAACTTGGTTCGAGCCCAAGAGGCAAAGATAATTGAAGAAAAAGCTGCCAAAATCAAAGACTGGGTCACATTTAAGTTACGAGAGGTGAGTTGAAACGTGGAAGCGCTGTGAATAAAAAAATAAATAAATAAATAAAATTGTTGAAACGGAGTGTGTCATTTATCTTTCTCATCTTTTTGTGTCTTGTAGATGGAAACCGAGAACCAGCAGTTGAAGAAGGCAAACCTGAAGCAGGCTGAGCAGATCCTCATACTGCAAGACAAGCTTCAGAGTAAACATATAGTTTCTTTCTTGTTTTCTTTCCTTTTACCATTTGTTTTCGCTTATGTTTGTATATATATCTCACTGTTTTTCTGTCAGCTCTTCTCGAGAGGCCCATGTCTCCAGCGGTGGATGCCCATCTGGTCCCCTCCAGTCCACTCCACCCTCCCAGCTGCCCTGGGACACCGCCTGCCCAGGAGGAGGGTTGGAGATTGACAGGATCTCGCATAACCAACTCTACAGGTATATCGTCATATTTTTTTCAGATTTACTCATGGAGCAGTCTTAAAAACTGTTGGCTTATAGTGTAAAACAGTTGATTTTTTTTTTTTTAAAGTGGCCAAATTTAACACTTTGCATTGTTTTTAAAATCCACTTATTAAGTTAGATATGGTTTCACATGGTACATCTAGATTTTATCAAAATAATTCTTAAATATAATTGGAATTAACAAAACACATTAGTAATGCACCAAAAGTATTATTCAGAGACATTTTTGCTGAACAGATTTTACACATTTCTATTATAGTATAATTTTTGGTTATTGTGAAGTGCGTCCATACTGCTGACATGTTTATCTGTTGTAATTTATTATATGCTTATTAAACATCACTGTTCAATTAAACATATTATTAATTATAAGCGTCAATGATTTTGGCCTGTCAAAATTATTTTGTCCAAAACCAAAATGCCTTTTCTGTTTTGGCCTAATATTTTTGGTTGCGTAAATTTCCGGGGATCACTTAAACATATAATCATAAAATATTAAATAATTTTACAAAAATGATTAATTTACATTATTTTAAGATTTTAAATGGTCCATGTTGCACCTTTCGCGGAAATTTTGGGGGATCGCTAAAACATATAATAATTAAATATTAAATAATTTAATAATAATAATAATAATAATAATAATAAAATATTACATCATTTAAAAATAAAATTATTAATTAAAATAATTTATTGCACTTTTGTTGCACTTTTTGAATGTTTTAGCTTTCATAATTTTTAACTGAAATTGTGTGTCTGTTGCAAATTGCAGATAGCAAAAGGAAAATCACAGAGGGTTGCGATTCGGCTTTTCATAGTGCATCTTTACTTCCCACATTACAAGACAAAGGAGACTCTCATAAGTCTAGTCAAGATGGTGTTAACAACACAATCTCGATAAAAGAGAGCGCAGAGGGGGCGGAGCCTTCTTTTGGAGTGGCACGTGAGAGAGCAGTGGGAGGAGCCTCAGTCAGAGATCACTCTTCTGACGAACTCAACAGCAAATTTCGTTCCCAGCGCCTTCGCTCTTCTTCCTCATCCTCTTCCTCGTCCTCCTCAGCATATGAGACTCCTGGTCGGGGTGGCTTCGACACACCTACCCCCACTCCTAAAAGCCCTCCTCCTGTGTCCCTCTCACCCCCATTAGTATGCCTCCCTCTGTCATGCCCCTTCCCTCTTGCTTTACCCTTGGGCACCAGCATGACCCTGCCCAAAGTTCGCACCCCTCTAACCCCCCGTGACAGCATCCAGCTTGTGAAGAAACACCACAGTCAGCCGCAGCCCGGCATAGAGCGCCTCCATCAGGTCAACGTCAGTATTGATATCGGAAACTGCACCTCTCCATCCTGCCACAGTCTGGTCCCCGGGACAGTTTCCACACATGGGCTAGAGGAGACGGACATTGATGAAGGGCCTCCAGAAAGCATGGAGGGTGTGGTGGAGGGGTCAGAGATGGAAGCCCAGCCCACTGATGGAGCCTTATTTGAGGGCTTGGCCAAGGAGTTTGAAATGATGGACCCAGAAGCTCTTAAACCACCTACACCACCTCTGCACCGATTTCCTTCTTGGGTAAGACAGGAAAGAATACTATGGCTTGGACCTCAAATTGTGTGGCTTGTTGAGGACAGATCTGCTATTACAAGTTAGCAAGTTGGTACAAGCGCTTGTAATGTAAATGAGCACCTGGTGCATTTCTACATTTTTAACATGATTAAACTTAGTTAAAATATAAAAACAAAAGAATTCACCACAAAAAAAATAAAAAATATATATAATCTGTTTGTTGTATTAGAATTTATTACCTTTGACTGTTTTAAATGTAATAAAACTTTGATTATGACATATTTTAGTATACATATAGTAATATACAAATGGTAGTATACACTACCATTTAAAAGTTAGTGATTTGTAAAATTATTACTTTTATTTTGCCAGGGCATATTAAATTGTTTGAAATTTAAATTAAAGACATTTATAATGTTACTAAAGATTTAATGAATGCTGTACTTTTGAACTCTCTATTCATCACAGAATCCTGAAAAAATGATCATGGTTTTCACAAAAAATATTATGCAGCACAACTGTTTTCAACATTTAGAATAATAATGAATGTTTCTTGAGCTCCAAATCAGCATATTAGAATGATTTGTGAAGAATCGTGTGACACTGAAGACTGAATGATACTGAAAAAGCTTTACTTAAGCTTAAAAAAAAACTTTAAGAATGAACTACATTTTAAAATATATTAATATGGAAAACAGTCATTTTAAATTGTAATAATATTTCACAATAGTACTGTTTTACTATATTTTAATCAAATAAATTTAGACGAGACTTCAAAAACATTTTTAAAAAATCTTACCGATCCCAAACTTTTGAGGGTAATTTCTTATACAACTATAATAGGTGTAATAAATATAATTAATATAATAGATAACTATTTCCTGATTAGTTTACGAATTAATGCAATTAAGTCAAATTAAGTACCATTAAGTAAGTGTTAGTTCCAAACTAATTTGTAGATACTAAGCAGGTAGTGTAAGTTCTCAGAATGCTTGAGGTGAGCTTAACGTAAAAGAAAACTAAAAAAACTCTCAAAATATTTAGCAACCACATTGCAACACCCTGGCAACCACCCACATCACCCTAGCACTATAGTGGCAAATTTTGTATGATAAATCTACATCACTGTTTTCATGTTTCTTTGTGTTTTTCAGGAGAGCCGGATCTATGCGGTAGCTAAATCAGGAATGAGAGTCTCAGAGGCCTGTCTTGGAGTTAAGACTATTGGGAGAGGTCAGTCAACCAATCAGTAACAATCACAGATCACTCAGTTTATGTCTGTCACCAGCAACTTGCTGCTATAATGCCATATGAACTCATATGCTCTTGGATCTGTCAATTAGAAGTCAGGACTTGTTTGATGTCACTTCCTCTTACCTAAGGGGAACACACCTGTGCAGGTGTGATCTCCATTCATTCAAGCTTCTAAGAGGCTTTTAGAGGACGACTGGGTCTGTGAGTAGAGGGTGAGAATGGAAACCCCGCTTTTCAATCAGCCGTGATGAAAGGATAAAAGCGCTGTGAAATAGCGAGTATTTCACCTCAATTCTACAGCAAAACTTACAAAAACTGTGCTCTATGCTGCAGTGAGACACAATTCTGATCATATATTTACTTTGATACAAACTTACTACAACATTTTGGAAGTGACAACCACATTTAACTCTTCCACGCTGTTACCACTGAACATCGAGCGGTCGGCTGAAAAGTTGATTTTAGGTTGCAGATCCTGTGTAAAAGTCTAAACCGGGTCACTTTAACCACAGATGCTGTTTTGGAGCAAAGTAATATTAGCGACCGGAAAGTTTTACCTAACCATTCATTGACAGGCACTGTTTTGTTTAAACTGCTGCTTTTAAAACTGCATGCCCTCTCTGGACCATAATGCATGGGTTGCACTTAAAGAATAAAGAGTTGTGCTCTGGGATATTTAAATGTCCAGATTTTTTGGTTTTTAACCTGTTAGAATTATAAAGGGTTGCTATAGTCATGGAAAATCTGGAAATATTAGGGAATTTTCAGGCTTAAAAAAAAAAAAAACATTTTTCTGGTCTTGCTCAGCTCAAAAAATGCATTTATGAGTTTAATTTTTATGAAATGATTCTTCAGTAATTATAAACAGCGAGAAAATTACTGAAAGTTAATTGGACATGAATGAAATTAATACAACCAGGATGCATTAAAGTAATCAAAAGTGACAGTAAATACAATTTATTATGTAACAAAATATTTCTATTTCAAATAAATGCTGTTCAATCTTGTTTTCAACACTGATAATAAGAAATTTCTTGAGAATATCAGAATATCTTGCATATCAGAATGATTTCTGAAGGATCGTGTGACACTGAAGACTGGTAATGGCTGCTGAAAATTCAGACAAAAATAAATTAAAATATTATATAGTTGAAAACAGTTCTTTTAACTTCAAAATAATACTGTTTTTACTGTATTTTTGATCAAGTAAATGTGGATTCCTTTCAAAAATATTTAAATTTTGCAGACCCAAACTTTTGAATGGTAGAGTTTACCTGCTCTAAAAAAGAAAAGAAAATTTAATTGAATAAAAAATAAGCTAATTAAATGTACGAACACCATATTTGGCTATTTCACTGGCGTCTGCAAATGGAAAGGCTTTATGAAATTATACTGAAGTGCCCACCCAGGCCCTATGAATTTTTACAACTTTGTAGACTTTATGCAAGTGCCCATGTGTTGTTGGTTTGTTTCTCCAGTATCCACCCAACCTCAGCACTCAACAACTGGCCCCTTCACCCACCTCATTTATAAGAACATCAGTGTGCCTGTGTACTCCACACTCAAAGGGGTAAGACTACATCATTAGTATGAGACTTAACTAATTCTAAGCTTACAAATGTGACAACAAGGACTGAGAGAAATCTTTAAAATAATACAAAATGTAGTGTCTTTCTCATTCTTCCCACAATGTGCCTCTGCTCTTTCAGAAAGCAACTCAGATCAGCAGCATCCCTCTCCCTGATGATGACTCGGGTTCAGAAGACGACAGCAGCTCATTGGCCAGCCTGCACACATCCACACTGGTGCCAGATAAGAAGGGCAGTACCCCAGGCAGCCCACGCGCTGTCAAAAGAGGTGAGGAAATCTGTAAAATAATACACTCTTTTTTATTTAACTGTTTTATAATAATAAAAGTGTATAAAAACTTTAAAATTCTCAAAGATCCAGGTTCATCTCTTGGACGTGTCTTTTGTCCCGCAGGTGTGTCTATGTCCTCCATCAGTTCAGAGAGTGACTATGCCATTCCTCCGGATGCGTACTCACTGGACAGTGACTGCTCAGAGCCTGAGCACAAGGTGCAACGTACCTCGTCCTACTCGTGTGAGAGTGTCGGACCGGTGCGTTTCTGAGCTCCTCTTTTGAACCGTTTCAATATTTGTCTTCGAATCTACTTTACCATCCAAAAATCTAGGGTCTGTAAGATGTTTTTGAAAGAAATTTCTTATGCTTACCAATGCTGCATTTATTTGATTAAAAATACAGTAGAAAAACAGTTATATTGTGAAATATTATTGCAATTTAAAATGATTGTTTTTTATTTAAATAAATTTTAAAATGTAATTTATTCCTTTAATGGCAAAGTTTTTTTTTTTAAATCAGCTATTACTCCAGTCTTCAGTGTCACATGGCATGATCCTTCAGAAATCATTCTAACATCCTTGCTTAATATTTTTGTGAAAACAATGATATGTGTTTTTTTTTCAGGATTTTTTAATGAATAGAAAGTTCAAAAGAACAGCATTTATTTGAAATAGAAATATTTTTACTAGAAAAGAAAGATTTTTTACTGTCTTTCAGTAACGCTGTAGTATAGGGACCAATTTTCACATTAGCATGCCTGTTATTAACGTATTGGCTGTTTATTAGTTCTTATAAAGCACATATTCTACATGACTATATTCTACATCCCTAATCAATACCTAAACTTAACAACTACCTGACTAACTATTAATAAGCAGAAAATTAGGAGTTTATTGAGGCAAAAGTCATAGTTAATGGTTTGTTAATAGCAAGAATGCACATTTTTTAGTACAGAGGTTCTTCAGATGATATTTGTAACTATTATTTAGTCTATTCTTACGTTTTAGTATTAGTCCAAGAAGGTTTGTAATACTGGAGAAAGCTATCAGTTAGCATTCCCATTCACTGCAATCCTATCCATAGTTAGAAGTAAGACAGATTGTCCATGTTTAACGGCTTTGTATGTGCCTTTCAATATAGGAGACTCTAGAAAAAACGGGTTACTTGCTGAAAATGGGCAGTCAGGTGAAAGCTTGGAAGAGGCGCTGGTTCATTCTGAGGAACGGGGAGATCTTGTACTATAAGTCGCCAGTGAGTAGGTTTTTCCACAACTCTGATGGTGTGAGGGAAGGAAGTTTAGAGTTACAGCACTGATGATATCTGCCTTTGTTCTGCTCTCAGAGTGACGTGATCCGGAAACCTCAGGGCCAAATGGAGCTGAACTCTTCATGTCATATAGCCCGCGGAGAGGGAGCTCAGACATTCCAGGTGAGAGACACACGCTGATACACCTAAACAGCCTTTAACAAATCTGTCAGCCTGAGGCTTTCAGAAACAGCCTGATATGGGTATCGCATGAGTTTTGCTTGTGTTTTGAGGGGATGTTCAGCTCTTAAGTGCTGTTATTATTGGGTTTTCAAAGGCGTAATAATAATAATAATGGGGAATTATGTATAATTTCCTCAGTCTTGAATCAGTGTAATCACAATTTGGGAGTAATTGAATATCATAATCATAAAATATCTTTCAGTATTTATTGTAGATCATCTGGACGTGTTTTATTGTTACCACATGACTTGGAAGAAATTCTACAGTACATTCCATCATGGTCGAGATGATTTAAAATCTCATAATGCCAATTTTTCAGTTCACATATGGACAGACAGACAGTTTTTAGTATTTTATTTAATATCATAATCATAAAATGTGTTGAATTTACTGAACCATCTGTTATTAACTGACTGAATAAATTCTATAGGACAATGCATAATGGTAGAAATGATTTTGAGTTTTTGTTAATTAAGAGTCATAATTATGTGTATGTAGTACAATATATCAGTTATGAGCCTCTTCATTCATTCATTCATTCATTCATTCATTCGTTTAATATATATATTTTTTGTTTTATTTTTTTTATTCATGTAGCCCAATTTTTTTTTTTTTTTTTTTATCTTAACATTTAAATTTTAATATCTGCAATTTGTCGGTTATCATCAGCCATAAAATGAAAATATTTATCTGCTTATCGGAATCAGACAGAATTTTAAAACCAGTGCCATTATAGTCATAGAATGATTAACCAGTTTTGTTGACTAAATCTCTGTCCATGTTTTTCTCATTTGCGTGTTGTTTCTAGTTAATTACAGAGAAGAAAACTTTTTACTTGGCTGCAGACTCCCCAAATATCCTGGAGGACTGGATCAGAGTTCTCCAAAATGTCCTCAAGGTCCAGGCCAGTGGACCAATTTCCATGGATAAAGAAGCTAAGCCCACGGTGCGAGGCTGGCTAACTAAGGTAAGAGCTCACAGGAGTGTTATTAAAGGAATAGTTCACCCAAAAATGAAAATTTTGGCATCATTTACTCACCCTCATGTCGTTCCAAACCTGTATGAGTTTCTTTCATATGCTGAACACGAAAGAAGATATTTTGAAGAATTTTGAAGAACCAAACAGCTGCATTCTTCAAAATATCTTCTTTTATGTTCAGTATAAGAAAGAAACTCATACAGGTTTGGAACAACATGAAGATGAGTAAATAATGACAAAGAATATCATTTTTGGGTGAACTAACCCTTTAAGGTGTGAGAATGATCCCGTCTCGCTTAGCCCAATGAATATTCGATTGGTTTTTAGTTTTACTCTTGAATGTATTAGCTTATGATGTTAGCCACAAACGTTTAATAATTTATCTAGTCAAATCCACAGTATTTGAACTAGTCCAGCATGTCAGTGCATCTATTTTCATATCATAACAGTAAGAGTTTTAACATGTATAAAACAAATGAAGTGATGACGAATAAAGAAGGATTGAGCAGGTGACAGCGAGGAGCGTGGGATGAGATTCCCAGATGGCTGGTACATGCTGGGACACAGCTGAGGTCATTAAGCCTTGAATGTATCTGATAGGGAGTCCTTGATCACAGACTGTGTATGTGTGGGGTGAGGGGTGACTTCAAATCTGAAGGGTTTTGATTGGCAGTTCAAGATACAATTTTTTCTGTATGTGGCTGTGCTTGTGTATTGACCTTCAGGATGTCTTGTCAAATGGGCGCGCTGATAATGGCATGATTTTTCTATTTGAATGCATTTGATTTGACCATCCATTTTCAGTTTGATGAATAAACTGGAAACTATCAACCACAGATTTCATATATTGAGCCTGTTTACACCTGGTAGTAAGATCCTATTTTGCTTCTTCTTCTTTCTCTCTCCATATTTGTGATGATGTCTTTATTTACTACAGGTGAAACATGGTCATTCAAAGCTTGTGTGGTGTGCTTTGATTGGGAAAGTCTTCTACTACTACCGGAACCAGGATGACAAGGTGGATATCTTTAGCTTTATTCAATTCAGAGTGATTTTAGTTTCCATGAACGTTCATGTGTGTATTTTAAATGTTAAAATAAATATATATATATATATATATATATTCAGGTATATATTCATGTACTGAGATCAAATATGTGTTTGTGGCAGTTCCCACTGGGTCAGCTACGTGTTCGAGAAGCGCGGGTGGAAGAAGTGGACAGGTCATGTGACTCTGATGAGGATTATGAAGCAGGTGGGCGGGGCTTCCTCTCCTCTCACTTCACTTTAGTGGTTCATCCAAAAGAGCAAAGCCCCACCTACCTGCTTGTCGGCACTAAACAAGAAAAGGTACCACTTACACCGCAAACACAATCTGAATTTTGCCTAGCATTTACCTAAGTGCTGCTTTTTGTTTATTATAATACAATATGTAAAATGCTTCATTCGTATGCAAATCCATTCTCCATGAAGGTATGTGATTACTAGTGTTGTTAAGCACAACAGTTTGCTATGATGATTAACATTTAAAAAAAAAAATCAGCTTGTCAACAAAATACCATCAGTGAAACCAGAAAACAGTTTTATACACTAGCTTTCAAAACTTTGGGGTTGGTAGGATTTTGTAATGTTTTTGAAAGAAGTCTCTTACGCTCACCAGGGTTACATTTATGTGATCAAAGACACAGTAAAATCAACAATACTGTGAAATATTATTAGTGTTTAAATGACCTCTTTTCTATTTTATTATATTTTAAAATGTAATTTATTCCTGTGATTGCAAAGCATTACTTCACATTATACTTCAGAAATCATCCTAATATGCTGATTTGGTGCTCAAGAAAGATTCCTGATTATTATCAATGTGGAAAACAGCTGTGTTGCTTAATTTTAAAATGAACAGAAACAGCATTTAGCTTAGTCTGCACAGAAGTCTGTGAATCAAAAGAAACATCTAAATGAACTGACTGACTAAAATTCTAATTTCTAATACTCTGCTACTCTTTGGAAAAAATTTGCATGTTTCTGAAAATGGTATATCAGTTCTTTAACTGTTATTTTTATACTATTTTATACTTTTTAATACTAATATTTTTATACTATAGTATTTTAAAATATTTTGAGTTAGCGTTTTTTTTATAATTTTAGTTTTAATAATTTTATGGGCTTTTTGTCATTTGTTTTATATATGTATATTATTTAGCTTTCATTTTTACTTCAATTTAAGTTTCAGTCATTTTAGTACTTCTTTTTATACTTAATATCAATTAGTTACCAAACAGCATTTCTGATTTTTCATCTAATATCATATAACATCTAATATATTATTATTGGACTGTCCAGCTTTTAATGCATGTAGAAAACTCTTTTATGACGTGAACTCACTTAAAGAGTATTAGTATAATTTTGCCAGAAAAGTTTTAGAATTTTTATCATATGTTAAAGTAAAAAATCTTGTGTAATACAACTTGTGTTTGTTTGTTTGCTGGTTTTTATTGTATTTGTTATAATTGTAATTTTTGGATTGTTTTTGGTATGGAAATAGCCTAAGATGCTGACATGGCATTAAATAAAAATATACTGCTACTACTACTATAATGTATTATTTCAAATTTATTTCAATTAACAAAAATGATTTTTAATAGTTTGTTAACAATAAGATGACTGAGCTACATAACTTCGGTTTTTCGGTATCACTTCAGCTGTTCAATAGTGTCACTCCTTTTGGTAAATGAAATTCAGCTCAGTTAAACATCTGCATTCAAACCTAGTCTTTTGCTGTCTTTCTCATAGGACACCTGGCTGTACCACCTGACCGTTGCGGCGGGGAGTTGTGCCAGCTTGAGAGTGGGCACAGAGTACGAGCAGCTGATTGGCAAGCTGTTGGATGTAGATGGAGACCCAGGTCAGAGGTTACTTTTAAATATCTACCAACTGCACACTTCTATAACATGTACAACTGCTTCTGAAGTCACTTGATGGATAGTTTTAAATTGAGACAGACAGATCTAATGACTCTATTTAGACCCCAGACAGTGTTTACGACCAGTTCTTATGGCCTGATAACAGCTGTTGTGCCATTTTAACTTGTTTTTCTATCTGTTGTGTGTTCATGTGTGCAGACTCCACTCTGTGGAAACGTGCAGTGTTGTGTTTCAGTAAAGAGGGTCTGCGGTACCCTCTCACCACGCTGCCCTCCGAGGCTCTTCAAACAGAGGCTCTCAAGCTCTTTAAGGTGAACGCTCTCGTCTGTGTCTTCTTTTACTCTCACATTCACAAACGCTCTAGTCTTTATGTCCTCTTGTTGTCTTTATGTTCCTTGAGGAGTCACTCCATCTCTCGAAACACTTCTAAGTTGTCCTCGTCCTCCTCTCCTGAGGGTTGATGGTGCCGTCCTGTCCCTGTGTGTGAGAGAGCTACAGTGTCTCCCACAGCAGGATCGAAGGCTGTGATGGGTGGCCTTGTGCTCATTATAGCGCAGGAGATTTCTAAAGAATCATTTGACACCGAAGACTTGAGTAATGGCTGTAAAATTCAGCTTCGCCACAGAAATAACAGAGAAGAGAAATAAATAAGTTATTTTAAATTATAAAAATATTTTACAATATTACTTTTTGTACTGTATTTTTGATCAAATATATGCAGCCGTGCTTACCAACCTCAAACTAAGTAATTAAACAATTAAATAGCCTGGATGATATATTAATATATTAATGTATTGTCTCCTTAACTGAACATGAGATGGCTTGTTCATTCAGTTCATTCTGAGTGTTGTTCAGATTTAAAATCATCTCATTTTGAGTCTGAACAAGAATCCAAAATAACTGAACTAACAAGCCATCTAATTTGAAAATGAAGTGAGCAAATCAGGTATTTTATTCATGAATGTACAATTATTAATGAATAGCAAGACGGTGTAATAAATAAGCATGCATAAAAATGGCCAATGATACAAATACAATGACTTAAAATAATCTGTTATTTTAGTATTATTTATTTATTATAGAATAGTATTTATTAATATTTTGAATTAGGTGAGGTTTTATTTATATTTACATTTACGCATTTAGCAGACGCTTTTATCCAAAGCGACTTACATTGCATTCAAGTTACAGCTTCTACATTTTATCAGCTCTTGCTTTCCCTGGGAATCGAACCCATGACCTTGGCGTTGCTAGCGCCATGCTCTACTATTTGAGCTACAGGAAAGCTTTGTTATATGTTTTGATTTTATTAAATTTTTCATTTTATTTTAAGTTTTAGTAATTTTGTTATGTGCTTATGTCATTTTTTTTTAGTTTTGGTTAATATTTCTGTTCAGCTTTTATTTATTTATTTTTTTTCAAGTTAAGTACTGAAACTTACTTTATTTCATTTTGCTGCCAAAGCAACATTTTTGATTTTTAAGTTGTTTTCATCTAATATTTATTTTATATTTCATTTCAACTTTATTTCAATTAACAAAAACAATTTGTAATAGTTTTAGTTT
The DNA here is from genome assembly GCA_039654775.1 of Spinibarbus caldwelli. Classification (NCBI taxonomy): domain Eukaryota; kingdom Metazoa; phylum Chordata; class Actinopteri; order Cypriniformes; family Cyprinidae; genus Spinibarbus; species Spinibarbus caldwelli. The sequence continues at coordinate 21,685,201 of CM077250.1, forward strand.
TACTTAACCATAAATATTATAAAAGCCATGCTCAGCAGTTCACAAAACAGCGGGAAAATAATAGATCTGCTTTGTTGTAGTTTTTGGGGCGAAACGCTTATGATGTTGGAATCTCTTAGTAGATTTCTAAATATGAATTAGGATTATACGTTTCTTCGGTTGTGAATAACTAGGTTGTTTTATAACGATTTGGTTGAGTGAATGATTTAATGACTTAAACGCACAAAAATACAGTCGTTTGATGCCACCTACTGGCTTAACCATCTAACTGCAAAAAAAGTAGCTAAACAAATCAGGGAATGAATCTGAATGAATCTTTTTGGTAAATGGATTCAAACGATTCACAGGAATGAATCACAATCCTCACTTCAACACAGACTTTCTAAGAGAATGCACTTATGTTCACTTAACTGTGCCCCAGATCACTCATATGTAAAGCTACATTTAAATAATGTGAAAAAAGTTAAGTAGAGTTTGTTACAGTTATCCATTATGCAAGAAATGTAGTTAGTAGCATCACTACTTCTAGTAATGACTTTTCAACAAGTGGTTCTCAGCACTCTGTGTGGGAAACGGCACTAGCTCTGTAACGTTTCATTTTGAGAACAGGCCTAAACATTTCATTCTGAGTTCAAAGAGGATCGCTGACAGTGTTTGGAGAGATAGTCTCATTCCAGTTGCCCGTAGTTTCTCATCAGGCTCCCGTTTTCTATTGAGAACCCTGTTCTCCAGAGGTTTGCAGACATTATGCCCTATTGACAGTTCTAGCATCGTGCGCAGCCCTCAGTGCTCTTTGAAGATCAGAGGGGCTTTTTAGGTAGTCATTTGATACTGAAAGAAAAGGCCTCCCACTCTGAAGTACTGAATGGGGGGTTGACAGCTACATCCTGACTTCATTTAATTTGCATTGTAAGAATTTCTGTACAAACAGAAACGGAATGTTAATAAGAAAGTAAAGCGTGTTGTTGCATGCACTGTCTGTATTGCTGCAGAACCAGCTGTACATGTTGTGTGAGGAGTTCGCCATCTGCTGGTTGTTCAGTTCTCATCACAGATGGTAGTGCCATATATTTCTAGCTTTTCTCCGTCTGCTCATATAGTTTTAAAAAACTTTTATGTCAATTTCAAGATAAAAATCTTTTTAACGGCTCATTAAATATCAAGTGGTGTCTATCAAGTATATATCATATTTTTCTTTCATCTTGGATAACACATCTAAATATGTAAAGTAAAATAAAATTAAACTAAATAATAAATGTATAATTAATTAAACGTATTATAAATCTAAATTTTATTACTTTATTTTATTTCTCCATAAATATAATATATTTTGGGTGGCCGTTACACCACATTACATTTTACAACCTGAACTAACTTTGTGTGATCATAAAAAGGTCCAGTTATCTGACATTGTTATGGACTGTTTTCATGAACAGCATTTTTCAATGTACTTTTGTATAAACGTATATAAGGAAGAAATGTAGTGTCATTGACCCACACACATACAAATAAGTTATTGTTTTGCCCCCCTGGTAGTCATGTCAGCTGTTCATCAATGTGCTGGTGGAGTCTCCCTCCATCGACTACCACACCTCGCTGGCCCAGAATGCACTGCAGGTGTGCCTAACACATCCAGAGCTGCAGAATGAGATGTACTGTCAGCTGATCAAACAGACCAACTGCCGCACTCCTCACAACTACGCCCTCACGCAGGTCAGTGTCATATTTGTGCACACACACATTTCACTCTGTATCATCATATTAAGTGTTTTATATTTCTATATCTCTCTGCTCTTCTTTTTCTTTCTCAGTGCTGGCAGCTGTTATCATTGTGTGTAGCTCTCTTTCTGCCTCAGCACCATTTCCTGTGGTACCTCAGACAGTACCTTCAGCGGAATGCAGATCCCAGGTCACTGGCCACACACTCACACACTCCATGAAGTACAATGTGTTGAATAAATTCCACTAATACATTTCACTCTCAGACTGATTCTCAAATATATATTTATAATACAGTAGCCAACACTTGAAGTGGATCAAAAAAGGTTCATCAAAGTTGTCCTAAGACAAGAATGCATTTTGATTTTAGGTTTTAGGACAACTTTGATAAAAGGTTTTGATCCACTTCAAATGTTGACTAGTGTTTGTATACACTAGTCAACATTTGAAGTGGATCAAAAATCTGAATATATATTTTGTGAATAGTTGTATTACTATATACAGATATTTGGAATTACAACTACATATTCAGGATTATAACTGTATATTTTGATTTATAAACATGTTTTATAATTACAAATTATAAATACATTATTTATAATATATGTTCTGGTTTATTCAGTATTTATAACTACTGTATATTTTAAGAATTTACATTTTATACATTCAGATTCATAACTATATGTTCAGATTTACAACTATACACCACAAGTTTTAAATTTAAATGTTTTTAAAAAGTTTTTTTCTGCTCACTGAGACGGCATTTCTTTCAGCAAAAATACAGTAAAAACAGTACTGTAATTTTTTAAATCAATTTCATTAATTTCTTGACAAAAAAATTTTTTTTTGAATGGCAGTGTATATTTGAATTAATAGCTACAGTCAAACCAAAATTTATTCAGACACCTTCAACATTTCTCACATTATATCACAGTTTATTCACTATAGTTTAGAAAATGGTAATAAAATATGACAAGAACTCAGAGTTAAACTGTGTCAGAACAAATTCATCTTGATAACTTTGATAGAAAGGTATGTAAGGTAAGGATTACAATCAACCAAAAATTATTCAGCTGTTAAATTTAAGTACACAATTAGAAAATACCAATTTAGGTCAACCAGTTACCAAGCAATACTTAATTTTGTTCAGTCTGTGGTGTAAAAAGGTTGCATTAGCAATTAAAGAAAAAACACGTAAGCAAAACATGGTCAGGTCAAAGTGTTTGAATATTTTTTGATCCCAAATTTTACTGGTAGTCCACTGTATGAAGAATTTTTGGGAATGTCACGGTTCACTTTATTTTGCTATCCTCACTTACATTTATGAACTATAGTGTCCTGCACCCACTAGTAAAAAAATATCAAAAATTATATCTGGTGTCTGAATAATTTTTGGTTTTACTGTATATATTCAAATGTACATTTGTATATTCAAATGTATAAATATATATTTGGTTTTATCTGAATTTACATTAATATTTGGTGTTTGGCCTCACTGTCAAAAAAGGCTGCTAAAAATAAGAAGAAAAAAACAGGGAGTTTTGATGTGCTTACTACAAAACAAGACTTAGATACCGATATGAATAAGGGTTTTTGCAGTGATGCCTCATGTAATTGAATTTGAAAGCCTGTGTTTATGTGTGTACACCCACAGGACTGAAGTGGGGAAGTATGCTGTGTACTGCCAGCGCTCGGTAGAGAGAACCTTACAGAATGGAGAGAGAGAGGCAAAGCCTTCACGAATGGAAATTCTGTCTATTCTGCTGAGAAACCCCTACCATCACTCGCTCCCCTTCAGCATACCTGTTCACTTCATGAACAATACTTATGAGGTACACACAAACACTTTCTGTTCCCATTGATCTGGCCCTTACATTTAACCCTATAAAGCCTACAGTGTCATATTTGATATGCAAATTTCGAAGGCCTGTAAATTATCATCACGATGAACTAAAAATCCTGTTGTACATAATCTACTGCATGCCTTCTGATGTTTGAATCATAGTCTATATTTTTTTTTAGCAAGTAAAACGTCTTTTAGTATAATTGTAAAAATGTCCCCCTTCAGGTTGTGGTACCGGTGTCTTTTTTGCTGTGAAATTTTTGAAAAAATAAAAAGTGATTATCAAATATGATTAGGCTTTTGTTTAAACTACAGATTTTTATCATAAACTAAGCATTTAATATCTTTTTGCTAAGACATATTATTGGGAGATCTTGAGTGATATTTTTATGCATTTTTATTTTAGTAGTCTGCTGTTCTGTTATAAAAATCACAATTGATTTATTTTACAAGCTATCAGAATGTCATCTAAATTTTTGGCCATGTAAATAACTCCACCAAATTGCTCTTATTTTTTATTTTTTTTGTGCACTTTGGGCCTCTGAAAAAAAAAAAAAAAAAAAAAAATGAGGTGTTTTTTTCCTCCTCAAATATGTACTCCATATTCTTATATATCACACTATATGAACCATAAAAGACAATATTAAAACAATATTATGTGTGAACAGTTCAATAGATTGTTCCATTTAAAAATATATATATTTTTGCCGTTAACACTTAAGATACATTGCATTCAGAATGGGTGAGCGTTTACACTGCATATACAACATTATCACATGCATTTCTGATTACGTCCATATGTGGTTTCAGTGATCTGATCACAACATGTTTTAGACCCCATTTGCACCTGTATTCAGCATTGACTACTCATGATATGGTCACAAAAAATGGATGCTAATTCCAGGTGTAAACAGGGTGTTTGATGTATTATATGGAATGTATAAATGTCAACAGTTTTACTCTAGCAGGATAGCCTTTCAGAATGCTGCTGCCTCTTATCTTCTTCCATCTCTATAGGTTGTAGGTTTTGATGGGTCCACCACAGTGGAGGAGTTCCTGAACACAGTCAACCAGAGAGCAGGCATGAGGAAGCCACAGATTTCAGGCTTTGCGCTCTTCACTGACGACCCCTCTGGAAAAGACCTGGAGCATTGCCTGCAGCCTAGCAATAAAGTATAATATGAACATTAAATAGAGCTTTTACAAGTACAAAAACATTTTAGTCTATATATTCTGTGCTGCAAGAAAATTAATGGAATGCTTTTTAATCTTCTGGTGCAGATTTGTGATGTGATCTCAAAGTGGGAACAGGCACTGAAAGAACTTCATCCTGGAAAATATGAAGGAACACGGATTGTCCGTCTCACTTATAAAAGCAGGTACGTTTGAGAAACTGTGGTTTTGTATCTATCAAAATCAAGTATTAAGAATGTTTTTGTCAATAGATTAATAATGTTAGAGTTTTAAAAGTGTTTGATCTTCCTTGTAGACTGTGTTTCCGAGCTCAGGCTAAGGGGGAGACTGAGCGAGAGCGCCTCCTGTTGGCATATCAAGTAAATGAAGAGGTACAGCAAGGGCACTTCCCTGTCAGTAAGGAACTGGGTCTGGAGGTGGCTGCGCTGATGGCACAGGTGTGTGTTAAAGTGGATCGAGTGTTTGAGGGTAAGTGTATCTGAAGTGGTGGATCACAAATACACCTCACTCACATTTATCTTTTAGGTCGAGCATGGTGATCTAGACCGACCAGCAATGTCTCCCACTGGTTCTTCTCAGCCGAAGACCCAACAGGTCCTTCTGCAGGTACTGGAGCGTTTTTACCCTAAACGCTACAAGCAGGAATGCAGCATCGAGCAGCTTAGGTAAATTCACATTTATTTGATGTTGTTTATTATAATCACTTCATGTTCATGTTCATATGGAAGCCGTTTCTGCCACTGAAAAAAAAAGGGTATTGCGACTTTTTATCTCACAATTCTGACTTTTTTTCTCAGAATTGTGAGATATAAATACGCAATTGCAAGTTATAAAGTCAGAATTGCGAGCAGGGGCATCATGCACTCATTATTTTTGAGGGGGCACGAGTTGGGGGGGGTGGGGTCATCATGTGACACACAGCAGCCACAACAGCACTTATGTTATATTTATTTTTTTCGAAACATTCCCAAATGCATTAACTATATCATGAAATATCTCGATTCTCACCATTATAGATTATGTTGATCTAGTGGGTGATGGTCAAAGTAACCTAACAATGTAATCTATTAACTATGCATAATAACCTGTCTGTTTACTTAATTAATAGAAATGGGTGTCATGCCATAACATATTTTAATACGACTGACTTTATATTTAATGTGAATTTAACATTGAAATTTAGTGTGAATAAAAACATTGTAAGTTAGGCTACTAATCATAACACTTTCATTGTACAGAAAGAGCAAAGAACAAGTACATTATCAAAGAACAATTTACTGACAGTCTAGAGTTCAAGCACTCTCAAAAACTCCAATTAAAACCACAGAAGCTGTTTACATTATGAAATGAATATCTTACATATTCGTACACACATTTGCACTTTGTTTTTTCCGATGAGAGAATTCGCCAGAAAGAGGTATTCAGTCAGCGAGCGAGTGAAGAAAACACTGGCATTTTAGTGATGACTCATCTGAACGCCTCTGATTGGTCATTGCATTCATAAGCTCAACAGAATCGTGTGTGATTTGTTATAATGCGCAGTGCTGTAAAAATGTGTCTGTATCTGGCTCAGCGCCAGCCAGCAAATGCAGATTTGAATTTAGCAGCTGATGATATGACGCACTGAATGTTCTAATCACGCAGGTGTGATTGTATTAAATATAGAAAATATTAATCGGCTATTTTTTGTCTTTTGGAAGCTGCATTCAAAATCTGAGGGGGCACGTGCCCCCTCACTTTGAATGAGCATGACACCTCTAATTGCGAGATAAAAAGTCACAATTGCGAGAAAAAAAGGCAGAATTGCATGATATAAACTCGCAATTGCGAGTTATAAAGTCAGAATTGAGACTTTATATCTTGGAATTCTGACTTTATAACTCACAATTGTGTGATATAAAATCGCAATTGCAAGAAAAAAAAGTCAGAATTGCGAGAGAAAAACTCGCAGTTACCTTTTTTATTTTTTATTCAGTGGCGGAAACGGGCTTCCATATTATATTATATTATATTATATTATATTATATTATATTATATTATATTATATTATATTAGTAGTAATTAATCTTTATCAGTTTATTATATATTTATTTAGAATATGCATGATATAACTTTATTGTGTTTCAGTATATTCATTCACAATTATTATGTATCACCAGATCTCATCATATAATCTCGTATAACAAAATAAAAATGTTCACAATTTCACAATAATTTTCACACACACACACACAAAAAAAAAAAAAAGAAGACGGAAAAAAAAAAGAATGATACGATTGCTGTTTGTGGAGTTTTGATTTTTTTATTTTATTTTTGTGTGTGTGTGTGTGTGTGTGTGTGTGTGTGTGCCTTATTCACTTCTAGGACAACTTGATGCAATTAGTATTATGCATTATATTATTATTAATAATTATTATGCAATTATAATTTTAATATAATAGTATGCATTTTAGTATAATTATAATTATATAATAAATTATTATGAATTAACAATTAGAATAATTTAACTTTTATTTATTATGTATATACTTTTTGGAATAATTTATTCTGATGTTTGACCAAAGAATGCCCCATTTACATATCAAAATATAATAATACTGTACATTATGTATACATTTATATTACATTTGTAATATATCTTTAGCATTTAATTATATACAGTTTAATTTAATATAAATATATTTTTTGATATATAAATGCAGCTTTGTGGAATAATTTATAACACATACTAATTTAGGTTTACACTAATGTTTGACCATAGAATGCCCAATTTACAATTTACCATATTATACTTTTCTTAATTAACTGTAATATGATATGTTTACTGTTGTTTTCTTTCATTTAAAAAGGACATGCAATCTAAAATGTTCACTGTATTGAACTTTATACAAACACTTTTACACTTTGTTAATTTAATCACAACTTTGTCCAACAGGGAACTCACTGAGCGTTTGGCCATTAAGTGGTCTGTCCTTCGTGGATGCACAGCCTCCGAATGTGTGAGAATCTACCTGACCGTGGCCCGCAAGTGGCCTCTGTTTGGGGCCAAGCTGTTCAATGCCAAGGTAAGATCAGATGTACATTAGATAAGGTAACAGTTTCCTTAGCCACTGAAAAAACTGAATGCTATTTTCTACACAACCTTGACCCCCTAAAAAGATTTTCAGATGTATTTTTCACAAGAGGGCTGTTAAAACATGACAGAATTTCTCCTTTTACTCCCACTCTATTGGTGCACAGCCATTGCCTCCCTCTTCATTGGAGCAAACTCGAGTGTGGCTGGCTGTTAATGAGGATGGACTGAGTGTTCTGGACTACACAATGGTGAGTGAATGCAGATACTTGCTCTAGTTATAGTTTCAGAAAGTAAGACTGCATTAAAGGAATATTACGGGTCATTTATAACTTAAGCTCTTAAGTGTGCTGTTGATTACCACAGAAAATAATTTAGGCTCCCTCTGGTTGTAAAAACAAATGAAAAACATGCTTACAGTAAAGCTCTTTTAATGAAAGCCTATAAGTAAAGTGTGCAGCACCGCACATATAAAACTATAATACAGTTTTGAAAATGTAACAGTAACAAGAGATATGATGTAACTGTGAAGTACCTCTGTAAATATGTATAAATCTGTACAGTACATAGAGCTAATTCCAAGAAAATGTAGGGTTAAATCATGCTGTTTTGACAATAAAAATGTTAGCGGGCAGGTGTGCTTGTTTGAAAAGCTGTAGTCCTCAAATCTTTCCCAGTTGGTTGTATTCTCACTTGGAGAGGTCTGATTGTTTTGAGAAAGAATAAACAGGGTCAGGCAGACTCTGTAATTTTCTGTTTTCTACTTTTATATCTTTTTTTGTTTTAACTCCTTCATCCATTCACTATTCTCACCAGTTCACAGAAAAAAAAGCCTTTTGCAGATAAGATACAGAAAAATAGTAATATTTTGATATATTATTACAATTTATTGTTATTATTATTCCTTATTGTTATTGTTATAAACAGTTTTGTATTTTGATATATTTTAAAATGTACTTATTGTGTAATTAATGTGATTGTCATTACTCCAGTATTTAGTGTCACATGATTCTTCAGAAATAATTCTAATATGCTGATTTGCTACTCAAGAAACATTTCTTCTTATTTTGATTTTGGAAACAGTTGAGATGCTTAATATTTTTGTGTAAACCATAGTACATTTCTTCAGGATTCATTAATGAACAAAAAGTTCAAAATAACAACATTGATTTGAAACAGAACATTTTCTAACAATATAAAAGTCTTTACTGTTACTTTTGCTTGATCAATTTAATACATCCTTGGTGAATAAAAGAAAAACAAAAAAAAAAACAAAAAAAACAAACAAGCAAAAAACAGTAGTGTTTATATTTGATTTTGTAAATATCTCAATTTGAGTGCTCTGCTTTTCTTCAGCACCCGTTAGTCACATATCCATACCAGTCAGTGATCACCTTCGGAGGCTGCAAGGAAGATTTCATGCTTGTGGTCAGCCAGATCAAAGACCAGGCTTTGGGCAAGAAGACTGTGGATAAACTTTTATTTGCAATGGTTAAACCAAAGGTAAAACCTGCTAACTCACAAAAACCTGCTAACTCACATTCAGTTTCCAAATGAAGCCAGTAAAGACGGAATTCTGATGTGGTGCTTTTAGCATGAAATTTTATGACCTATCTTAAAAATCTGATCTGAAGTGTGTGGGGGTGAATTCAGAACTTTAAAACAGCTTAAAACCTGAGTTGAACCCCTACACCCCCCTTTGAAACCACTATCTGAAAGACGTCCAATGATAAAAACAGGTTTTTCAATGAGAGTTTCACTCATACAGCATTACACGATACAGGAAGTGCTAATGAGCTCGTATATATGTGGTTTGTTGTGTCTTTTTGGCCTGATACAGTAAGAGCAATTTAAATGTTGAAATATTCATCTACTAAAGACCTCCTGGTTCACTGTCTCTCTCTCTTTCAATGCTGTAGATCCTGGAGCTGACGCTCCTCATGGCTAGTTATATTAACTACTGGACCTCCAACTTACCAGGGGCCGGAAATCAGAGTCAAGGCTCAGCGCTGGGGCCTCAAGGAGACAGGAAGCTCTGGGACATTGACAGCCGACACTTCCCTTCAATGACATACACCACCAAAGGCCCCACTCTCCTTTAAAACCTCAGTCTCCAAGTGTCTGGATACATCACATGGTCTGCAAACAAATAAAAACATATTTTAGGAAATATTTAGATCATTTACTTTGGGATACAATTCAAAGATTGTGTGTTTGAAGTTTCAAACCATAAACTACATAAGTTATTTATTGTGCGAAACAAACACTACTTGCACACTGTTCGTAGTCCAAATACAAAAAATAAACACATCGCAAAGTGGGTTTTTAAATGGAGACTAATAGAAACCCACCCTGAGAAGATCACCCACAAAGTCAGAGCAGATCCAAGAGTATTTCATTCTTGAATGCTAAAAAGTTTGGCGTTCATTTTTAAGGAATTACAGCTTTTAAACTGGACGTCCAGTTAAAGGCACGGTTTGACTTTTTCATTTGTGCGTAACATGATTTTATTTCTGTCTTTGTTTGAATTTTTAAATGTTTAGTTAGTTAAAAGTTTTTTTTTTAATATTGGTTCAGGATATTTCCACTGTTTAATGGTACATTAATTAATGGTACCATCAGTCATTTGAAGTCATTTATACAGTGAATATCAGAATGTGCAGAAACATTACACAGATCATCTCTAACACATTAGCACAAACTAGCTAACCAGTATAAAAAGGACAGTTTTATGAGGTTCATGACTCAAGAGCAGTCTATTGTCTAGTGGTAGTGTAACAGGGCTGATGAATTCTTTTCATCTATCCAAGCAGGAAATGACATGAAAATCAGCACTGTGTGAAGTTATAGAGTTTGGGTTAAAAGTTTGTCACATTTGTTTTGTGCCATTTTGCATAGTACTACCAAACTTAATGCTAAATCTGAGCCAAACTGTTCATGTAGTGACAAGTTTTATGTTACATAGTAGTTGCAGAAAGGCACACATTTAGGCTACTTAATATTTGCTCGCTAGCCATAACCTTGCCTCTTGTATAAAGAAAAAAAAAAAAAAGAACACAGCCACACATTTCTCAACATGATGTTAATATGTGCAGGATCATATATTTTCGTGAAGTTTGTAGCTTGAGAATGGCCATCGTTATACTGATATTATTATGACGTAATTTTTTATTAGATTTTTAAAAACATTAGGTCTTAGCATATTTACTATAAAGTGCATGTTTTCAACCATAGAAAATTTTAAATATTTTTTTTCTCCATAATTCATAAAACTTAAAAATAAATACAAGTACAGTCTACTTTGTTCAATAAAATAAAAATTTTAATAATTATCAAGAGTGTTTCAGAAACTGATAATTGATAATAAGTAGGTAAAGACACACTGTACCAATAATATGGCAGATTTTGAAAGATTGGAGGATGTATGGATGAGTTTTGAAAAAGAGTTGTAATAATGACTTGAATTGTTCTATGAATCAAACCACTGTCTCTGTATTTTGAATATTTATTTTGACATTTTTTAAAACTGCTTTTTTTTTTTTTTTTAGTCTAACCAACTTGTTTTTATTCAGTTCTTTTCTAGAAACCTTGAAGTATTTCAAGTGGCTTAGAAATAGTGCCACTTTTGTAATTGTTAAAATCCAAGCCCAAAAATGTGGTAAAACAGACATTCAGAGGTAATGCTGTGAGAGCTTCACATTTTATGTGCATATAGAGGTTGTTGCAAATAAAAAATGAATTGTTTTGGTGTGTCCTTTTTGATTAATTTTTGATTATGCATTTCATTTCAAGGATTTGTTGACATTATATTACCTTTATGCACAGTATGACTATTGTTAAATTCTTCATGTTCATTTATGTGTTTAAAATACTTCTCTATTCCATTATATTATCAAGAAGTCATTTTCTTTTAGGCTTTCTGTGTGCAATCTTAGCAATCATAGTGAAGTCTCATACAAATTTACAGAAGTTTTTTTTTATTTTTTTTTTATAGAATTATTTGTTCTTACATTGCAGAAAAAAAAGATGAATAACTGAAAAATTTCACAGATTTGCTGGCCACCGTGTAGGTTTATAGACAGGGTGGGGTTTTGTCTGCTCTCTCACTCCAGGCAGGTCAAAGTGCTAATGGCATTTCCCTGCCAATAGCCTGCTATAAATTCACAATTCGAAAATTAAACGGGGGAAAAAATGTGTATGTTCTAAGCTAATACGGTAATACGCTCATTACTCGGCCAAGACTCTCTAATCAAGTTGTAACATTGAATTAGGGAAAGCCTGCTTTTCATTGTTGCCTTCTGCAAAGGAAGAAAAAAAGCTGTGGCTCACTATATGATTTGAAGGAATCCCAGACACATTTTAAATGACAGCATTTAGTTTATGAGACATCAAGAAAATTATTTTAACCTCCGAGTTCTGTTTTAAAACTCTTAAGAATTTGAGTATCAGAAACAAAATACAATGACATATCTGCATGTCATCTACAGATACCTTATTCATTACATTTTCTATAACTAACAGTCAATGCTTGAAAATTTTTAAGGTATATATATATATATATATATATGTGTGTGTGTGTGTGTATAATTTTATATATATATATATATACATATATATTTATATATATACATATATATATACATACATATATATATATATATATATATGTGTGTATGTATGTATATGTATATATATATACATATATATATATATATACACATATATATACATATATATACATATACATACATACATATATGTATGTATGTATATGTATGTATGTATGTATATATACACACACACACGTTGGATTGGATAGTGGGAAAAAAAAAAGATGGTGAATTTTGACTGGTAATGCACAGCTGGTGCTTAAAAAGTTGTAGGCCTATTTAGCCTACATTGTATTAGATTGTAGAAAAAGCCAATCTCAGTGCTTGGACATTAACAAGTCATAGTACAGTAGCTACATTATAACTATATTTTAAGTTGCACTTAAATTTATAACTTATTCTGGCTTTCATTTGTGAAATGATGGAACATTTAGTTTGAAGATTAAGACCAACTTCGAACAATTTATAATGACTTTATCTAAAACACAAGTGTTTTAAATAAGTATTTAAATAAAAGTATGTGACTTTTTACACAAGTCACAAAACATGAAATAAACTGTTAAAACTTAAGATAAACGTATTTTGGTTAACATGTTAACTTGAAAGGAACTGACTTCAAGATGCCTTGTCTGCCTAGGAAATGTTTTGTAAAATGATTAAAATAACTGAAAAATAGCTCAGGAAAAAAAAAAAGTTAGCACAATGTGTTTGCAGATGCAACTTGTTTTGGTATTTTGTTAGCCATGACATTCAGTCGTGTGTTTCAGTGTGAAATAGCCTAGGGCCACTGTAAATAAGCTTATTATTTCACATAATTCGTTCGCATTCGACCTCTTACAGCGTCCTCACTGAACTCTGACTAAAGCAGAGTTAGAGTTCAAATGAACCCGCATTGCCCGAGAGCGCGCTCACACCCTCGTTTCAGCTCGCGCGTGTCAGACGAGCCTCGGACTTCCGCCGCATCTCCGCAAAGTGAGGAGCTACAGTAAACAAACTGTACTGAAACACCAAACTGAAGTAAGGTCTAAACCCACCTGCCGTCCTCAGCACTATATAATGCGGCTCGTGACCACCTTAAAATAATAACAGACTCCTCTAACGTTAGGCCTATTCATTTTAATTCCTCGAGAAATAAAATACGTTTGAAATAACAAAACGGTTTAAAACACGGCAACGCTGCTATAACTGTTTGTTTTCCTCAACACAGGCCCAGAATCAGAAAATGACATCTAAAAAGCAGAGTTTACTGAGAGAAGCGTCTCATCAGATCATAGCGGGCGGATCTGCAGGTAAGACGCGCTTCTAGTTTATATTTCCACAAACTTTGTTTACCAACTCGTAAAGTGTCGCATTCAACACCAGTTAGCAGACACTCCGTGAAGTACCTTTTGTCGGGTTTATTATTATTATTATTTGTAGTACAAGGCTGTTTACGTGAAATAAATATGTTTAGTAAGTGTTTTTAAAGTCGATAGATGCTAGAGACATAAACCGGATGTTTATCTTGAGGTACGCGGGATACACGCGCACTTCAGTTAGTTCCGTTTACAACGCGTTCCCTCAGACGCTTCTCTTTAGGGCTATGTGTGTAATATACCCCTGACAAAATGAAAATGTTTATTTAGCTCATCCGTGTTTACGGTAAAATACCATCTACGTGTCTATAAGAACGGTAAGAGTGATTGAGTCATGTGTGGACTCACCGACGAGACGTCTTAAAAACGCAACGCTAGAGAGACGCGAAGCAACAGCCTAGACGCCCATGTGATGCCGAGACCAACAATTGTTTTATTAAGCGTTTTATGTAACATATACAGCAGACGGAACGGAAGTCTGCACATTTGTAAAAAGCATGATGCCAGATGCTTTCCAAAAGGTTTCATTGTGCATTTTGAGCTCGTCAAAATGTATTGGCGTAGAAATAGGAAAATCAACTCATGAAGAGTTCTTTAACGAGAAAGAACCGGTGTAGTGGCGCTTTACTGTGTGTTTTTTTTTTTTTGTGTGTGTGTCATTACAGACAAAATCTTTTTTGTTTGCGGTTCTACTGCTTATATGATGTCTATCTTTCATACAAGGCTATTTTAAGAGTGACAATGAAGGATTTTGAACTTTAGGTTCCACATTAAGAAATAAATGAAAGCATGCCCTTTTCACTTGGTGTTAAATTTTAACTTTCTTTCTTTCTTTCTTCTGTAGAATAACCCAGTGTTATTAGCTTGCACCCCCTACACTTGTCATATTCCCTCCAGCAGACTGTTAACGAGGCTGGGTAGAGTGAAAAGTTAATTTATGTATGACCTGGTCACAAGGACTGGATCAGGTTTGTGCTTGGCTTCTCTCAGATTTGGACTGACTCTCCAAAACTGATTTTTTTCCCCCCTCTGAAGGACACAAGAGTTAATGTCACTGCAGTGCATTTTATATATCCTACCAGGACTCGTTTCACAGCCTTTCCTTTCAGGGATATACAAAGAAAATGGGGCATGTGTTACAGGCTGAAACGGGGAGAGCTTAAGATGTACCTAATAATAACCGAGTAAATCCTAAGAGGTTGAGTTTTTGAATCTCCCACAAGGGGGAAGCATTGTACTTGGCATTGGTGGTCGACACAGAGCATATTTTATTATATATATATTTTTAATTTCACTTTTGAGCATCATTGGCTGTCTTTCTCATGCTCTATGGAAATGTAGCAGATGTAACTATCATCCTGTGACAGTCCATCTTTTGCAAGAGAATCTTAATGTTCCAGAATTAATTGAAAACATATAATGTAACTAATTTGACTCCAAACTTTTTTTTTTTTTTTTTTTTCCATTCTATCCTTCAAGCTTTACCTCTTTCAGGAGTAAATTAAGTAATTATTTGATCAAATCTGTAGTGTATTAAATCAGGCCTGGTTTCTTGGAGTATATGACTGCTTTATAAGCACACTAATATTTATATTTATATTCCATCTATAAGGAACTTTTAGTTGATTCATAAGACGATATACAGTGCACAGTGCAATCCAGCATTAATTGTGAAAAATGGGCCTGTATTAGTTCAGCCGGATATTGCGAACTTTACATTTGCCCAATTATGAAAAAAATTCTCTTTCATAAGTGTTCTTAATAGGAACTTATTTTCTTTTCATCATTTATCTTAGTTTTATCCAGAAGGTCCGGAAGAACGGTCAGATGTTACCTTAAGTGTTTTTGGTATTGATTTCCTTTCCCTGCCCCTGTTATACAGAGTAATTTGGTAAGATTTACACAAAAATGTTTTAGTTATGATTAGTTTCCGTGTAAACGTATCCGCCGACCGCAAATGGAGTGTGACGGGAAAAGACAGACAGCCTAAGTATAACTGAACTCAGTCCACCCCTCCACAGCAGACCCTCACTTAAAACACACTCAGACCTCTTCTGTTTTAACTGGTGCGTAAGTGTGAAATGAAGTTTAGGAGCATCACACAAATAAATTCGCAAAACCTCAACTGAGAAGAAGAAAAACAAGTAAAACAAGATCAAATAAATAAAAGCAATTAAAAGAGAGACCCTGGGAGAAAAAAATACATTAGATTTCCTCTCCGGGCCACAACTGGCTGCTACAATCAGAGCTGAATTAGGCCTAATATTTATTTCCAGAAACAATTGTACATGCCTCAGCAGGGCAATGATTGGACATGTTGTGGACAGATGTTTAGATGAGCTCATGTTTGAAGTAATGTTGGTTTTGGAGAGTTCTTCTCTGAGCCTCCAATTCTTATACACCCACTTCTGTGTCATTTTTTGACTTTTGTCTTTTTGTCCCTGGACACATTAAGTGATTCTATATATGAACAAATTATATAATCAGAGTTCTAATGGTATTTATATAATTATGCAATCATTTTGTATCAGATGAGAAAACTCGAGTGCGTTTGTAGTGCCCTCGTCGATGTGTAGAAAACCATTCTCGAAATGGAGCAAAAACGCAATTAAACCATAATAAACATTACAAAAACAAACAGAGGAGATTTATTGACTGCTACGACTAATTACCGCTGGAGGAAATGTGCAGGATCATAATGTCACAAGAAATCAGTTGACTGCAACCAGGCATGAAGTATAATGGTAACATATGCAGCAAGGAGCTTAGACTCTCCAAACAGATCATATACCTCCCACAGGTACCTGCAGTTGATGGGAGCAACTCTTAAAAGAGCAAACACCTCAAATAAGCATTTGTTTACACCACGAATGGATTATTTTCTTCTGGTGATAAAACAAAACTCCTCTGAGTCCCATACGCCTTCAAGAACTGCTGTCGAACTACTGTTTGCATGAGCCGGACATGGATTGTCGCTGTTGTGTCAGCTGTTTTTTCAAGACGGGGCCTTGAACGGATGGAGTTTAGTCTGCCTGGGTAATGTACGAGCCAGTCAGGGGCCACTGACGTTATCTTAATGATATGATTTATGGAGGTCGCACGCTGAACTGAGCAGAGGAGCTGCGACAGATGGGGACATGCGTGGGAGATGTTTCTACTGTAGACGGTTCGCTCAAACACACATAAGCATGCACACACTCATCCATCACGCATGCTGTGTTGCTGTAAGCAATGAGGATAATTGCGGTGTTATGGTAAGAGTAGCGTGATTATGATTGTTCAACATGGGAGGCTATGTCTGGGCTAGTGCTCGCGCTTATTTTCCGGGGGAAATTATTAAAATGAGGGCCTTTGGAGTGGACTGAAAGGAACTGGCTACAATAAATACAATATGCTCTATCGCCTGATCACGATGGTGATCTAATCAATGATGTTAATGTTAACCACATTCATTTTTGATAAAACATACTCTCAGTGTTTGAATGACGTTTATGCCATTGGCGAAAATTCACGTCAAGCAAATTAGCTCATTTTATTCATTGAAGTGGATTTTCTCTGAAAAAAATCTTGGCGTATAGGGTAAACTCTGGCTTTAAAGTCGTCATGAAATCAAAATTGACCCTGTTTATTTGTGTTGTGAAGAAAAAGGTTTTAGTTCTTAGTTTTTCATTAAATAGCAACTTCTTGACTCTGAAACGACTTTCCTTTTCGATGAAGTCACATAATAAGTTTTATTAATTAATGCATCCTTTCTAAAATCTTGCCATTAGTTAACGAAGTAATTGAATGCCTGTAAATCTAATAAAGTTTACAGTTTAATTGCAAATAATGTTAAGAATTAAAATAAGTGTTTCCATTGAGATACATCAAGATCCTCTCAAGGGTGAACTTGATCTTCAGCCTTCATGTCTTTGATCAAATAAATTCTTCAATGTGTTTGAGGAGGGGAATGGTTCTCTACAATCTAGTGCAAACTTGTGTCCAGATTTATTTTGGTACGTAATACCCACTTTTCACAATGAATAAAATCCAAGTTCATTTGGATATGTCACACTTTCATGTTTACTTTGTTCAATTCTTCACACCTTTTACACAGTCTCTCATATAAAGAAAATATCTGGTGGACATAACATGAAAACAAAATCTGAGTGAAGGAAAAAAAGAGTCACTAAGATGCCAGAGATTTCCAAAGCACTGAGATCTGCTATCATACTGGCCAAACACACTGTATTACATACAGTACCGTAATACAGCACATGGCAGCAATAACATAGCTGGAAAGGAAACCGGCTAACAAGCTATGCTTAATTGAGCACTTAGTCTAAGTAGTCAAGGGCCATAGTTTGAATGACCCTGTAGGAAGATGAAACTGTACGGTAGATGCTACACTGCGTGTGCATGAATTTGCGTGTAAGCGTTCCCTTTTTCTTGGACTGCTGTCCAGTTGGCTGTTGTCCGACCTTGTAATTAGCGCAGAATACTGATATGTCTTTTGGCTGGAGAAGAGCTTTTGATGGAGTGATCACAACATTGCATTGATCATAAAGTCTAGTATGAACGTATTCCCATAAAGCTCTTTCTAAAAATAACCTTCCAAGGAGCTCTCTCTTAGCTCTTTAAATGCACTTTAAATTTGTAATTGTTTCTCAATCCGCCATGCTGTAATTTGCAATGACTTAACTGTGGTGGAAGACTTGTGTTTTGCTCTGTTTGAGAAACAAATCATTGTCCCGTTTTGGCTTTATGTTGTCTGGAAACTTTGGGTGAATCTCTGCCCAGAGTTACAGTTCTGTTGTCGGCCTAGTTTCTCATGTTAAGAAGAAGCAAACATTTCAGAGGACTTTTGGTCAAATACTAACGTCATAGATGAATCCAAGTCAAAAAGTAATGTATATATCTTTTAACGGAATCTAATTTGAGAGGCTAAATTGTAGAGAATTACAAACCTAGTCATTTTTTTAGTAGAAAAGCTTGAATTATAAATAAACATAATAAGTACTGTCAAAAACAACAACAGTCAAAAATGTTGTAGGGAGAGATTTCTTGATTGAGCATGTCAATGTGTATGTGACTTTTTTGGTTTATATCCATGTATGTGTAGATACACTGGCTAAATATTTTTAATCCATTATTTTTTCAATCCATTATTTAAAGAAATGAATACTCTTCTTCAACAGAAGAAAATAAAATTATAAATGCTGTTCTATTTAACAATTATGTTCATTAAATGTAGCCTTGGTGATCATAAGTCACTTCTTTCAAAAACTTCTTTTAAAAAAGATCTTACAGACAATGTTCAACGCAATTGCAGAAATTACTAAGCAAAGGGAGGATAGTGCTGACTAAATGTCTGACATTATTTGTTTGCAGATTCCTTTCAGGTTAATATTTATTAGTGCTGTCGTATGATTAATCGCATCCAAAATAAAAGTTTTTGTTTACATATATGTATGTGTACTGTGTATATTTGTGTATGTATGTATATATATATGTGTGTGTGTGTGTGTGTGTGTGTATATATATATATATATATATATATATATATATATATATATAATTTAGAAAATGTTTACATATATTTATATTCTTATATTTTATATTATATATAAATATATAAACATAACATATTTTTCTTAAATATATATATGCATGTGTTTGTATTTATATATACATAATAAATATACACCGTGCACACATATATATTGTGCAAGCAAAAACTTTTATTTTGGATGCGATTAATCGTTTGACAGCACTAATATTTTTTGACGTAATGCAGTGACATTAAATTTTTAAGTAAGGTGTAAGTGTCCAGAAATCTGCAAATATTTTTTAAGGGCCATCATTGATTTTACATATGTGTTTCTCCCTCAGCATGTTTAGAGATCCAAGTGACTGCTGGCTTTTTTAGGTAGTCAGAGCACAGGTCTGCAGCAGCGAGATGGCCTCTTCAGCTGGGTTAACTGACTCAAGATGAGCGGTGCGTGGGCAAGAGCTGAAATCATAATGTGATTTGTTGTGCTTGGGAGCCAATTTGAGTCTTTTTGGAAAGGTTCCCTGCCCGGTCACCCGCTTGTGCGCTTTGCGAGGAGACCTTAATTAGAGAAGCTCAAATTTATAGACACGTTTGATTATAGCTGATCTTGAGTTGTAAAAGGATGACATTGCCTAGGAGGGGGACATTGGCAAGGGCGGCCGCACAATTTGATAATGAGAACCAAAGCTTAGGAGAAAGGCTTGTTTTGAATTTGTTTACACGTTTATTATCCTTTCAAAAGGAGCGCTTCATCCAGTAAAATCAAGACAGACACAGATGTCACAATCAAGAGGCAATAAGAAGGGATGGGGGGAGAAATGAAGCGGTTTCCATTATTATGTTTGAAATAAGGGCAATTATACAATGGAATAAAGATATAAAAAATGATGTTGGGTCATGGAAAAGTGCCCTAGTTTTATGTCTTGAATTCCTATTCGCTCATGTTACCGAGTGGCACAGGATGGGCGCTGGCAGAAAAGTGGGAGGGGATTATTGCACAATTTGATGCTGACTGGTTTATAAATTAGTTTTGAATGATTGACAGGATCTTAATTTAACAGAGGATATGGCCAGAGAAGCTTTTTTAGGGCTGAATCATAAAAAAATAGAAATAAAAACTGTGCCACAAGAGTTGTTTCAGATTGATCTGATCCATGATTATATCCTCACTTTGATTGGGGACTTTTTTTCCAGCCTGGGAAAAAGGCTGCATCCTAACCGGATAACATGTCCACTAAAATTTTTGGTCAGCCTCTAAATCTTAAGCTGTCATAATGTTATAATAATCATTTCATTCTTCTGACTCGACTTCCCCTGTTTTCTCTCATAATGGGGTTGTTTTAGTCAACTGTCTTGCTTGCAGTTGCCACACTCTTTGATAGGTGGCAGTAGAAAGCTATTGTGAAGTTTCACTTCCTCTCTTTCTTTCTCTCCAGCCTTTATAAATCTTTCACCAAGCGGTGACGTTCCATGTGGAGGTTGAGGCTGAAAATTGAAAGCTTTTTATAGTAATAGAGAAGATTTATTTAGTTATAATTATGTAGGAGAATCGTATGGAACGGGTGATGGTAAAACTTTTGATCTAGAAGCTTTTTGCATCACATAGGTCATTTTTCCATCCAATCCAATGGACTGATTTCTGTTATGAATTTTCCGTCACCTCACAAAAATGAAACACAACTTCATGTTCTTCTTCTGAAGGTTTTAGCCTCATTCAAAATGGGTCTCAGGACTTCAAATTCCCTCTGGACTTAATATGACGTGATCAAATAGCACTGATTTCATTTCCCACAAGAGCAATGGCTACTAGCCAGTGGCTTTCCTAACATTCCAAAAACACTCCAATCTCTCATTTGCCCATCACTGTCTAACGCTCGGGCAACTCCACGGCAGGTGGTACTGCTCATCCTGACCGCAGTCCAACATAGCTGGCCAGCACATACTATTCCAGGCACTGAAGTCCTGAGAACATGTTCATACCAACGTCAAGATCTCTAGATGTTTGGTAGAGGAATAAGTGAGATCAGAAGCAAAGGGAAAAGGCATCTTTATCCTCGAGCGGTGTCTCGTACAGAATCAGACGTGCATGCAGAAATCAGTGGTGCAGAGAGAAGACCACACATTCTGAGGGATCCTAGGAGCTCTCTGCTCGTTTTGAAGTGCAGTATGGTGGAAAGGTCAAGCTATCAGTCTGCTGACTGTGGCAGTGTTGGGGCGGCAGAAGCCTCTGATGAGAGATGACAGATGTTTTCCCCAGATAAAACTTCCCGGAAGGACACAACGACTGCTTTATTGTCTCTGCAGATGAGACTCAGAAGGTTTTGGATTTGAATCATTTATGCATATGAAAAAACAAAGAGAAATGTAGTGTTTTTTTGTTGTTGTTGTTGTGTTCTGTATGTTCGTGGTCATTTATTTGTAGATACAGTGGTTTGGACATGACACACTTAAACATGATATTCGTTCAAAAAAATATCAAACCACACCATACATGTCAGTTTATTCATTTTAATTATTATTATTATTATTATTATTATTATTATTATTATTATTATTATTTTTAAATAATTACTTTTTTTAAAAGGTTCTTTTTTCAAATATACAAATATAATGAGTTATTAATTCATAAAAATCATTTACAGGTTTGAGTAGTTATGACACATGACATTTTAAAATATTACAAAATATTATTTTCTGAGAAATGTTGTTATAATAACAATAAAGAGTAGTTATGCTAAACTACTCAGGTTTTTCTTTAATAAAATATTATATTAATATAATACAATTTTTGGTTGCACTTTATTTTGCAGTGTGTGCCTGAGAAAATACTGGTCATATAAGGTAGGGGTAGGGTTAAATTTAGGGGTAGGTTCAGGGTTACCACCTAGTCATTACCTAGTTATTGTAATTACTATAACAAGTACATAGTTTGTACATGAGGAACAGGACTGTAACATAAAGTGCCAGTTTTTTTTTATTATATCATCATGTAAAATTTTATCCACCTCACAGCCCCCAACCCAAAAGCTAAATTAATTTAGAAATTAAAAACATTATTATTATTATTATTATTATTATTATATAAAGACAAAAATAGGTGTCTGGTCACCTTCTGAGTAAAAGTTTTAGTTTACTTGTGGCACTTGATATTTTGTTATCCAATGCAAAGAAATTGCATGGCGTGGCTTAAAATGTCCAAGTACATTATGGGGCTGTTGTATAATTAGATTAAAAGGATACATTTTAAACTTATAGTTGCAATTTTATGCTTCAGTCTACTTAATCGCATGAACAGCTTATTATAGCGATGTTCTCATCGTAGTTTTGTGGTGTGTAATACTCACAATCTGATGGCTCAGCAGGTGTTTGTTAGTATGAGGTTAGAAGCAGAGCTGATGAGATGGGAGATATATCTCCTCCGTAAGCACTTGTTCCTTCCCAGGAGCCCATTGCCGCCCATGTAGAAAGGAATCTAGTATGGCTCTGGTGTCAGGCTCTGTCATGCATAGCCAGGCTCTGGGGTGCTTTTGAAAACGGCCCTTTCCGCCTCAGTCGGCTGAATAGATGGAGCCCAAGGGGCACTTTTTCCACAGCCACCAATTTATCAGCTCATATCCAGACCGATAGGGCCTGTCGTTGCCTGCACTTTCCCTGTTTGTCCCTCTCAATGTTTATAAATGGCAGTGAGTGAAGGGCAATGCCTGGCTTGGAGGAAATGTCTCACTGTGATTATGTGCAGGTCGCTGCCGTTTTTGTGGGTCTGTTTGTGTTTTGATTGCTTAGGGAAATGTTTTGTTTGGTAATTTTTTTCCCAACCCATCCACTCTCAGATTTAATTACATTTATGATATGTACTTTAAGTGTCCTTAAAAAAAACCTGCGCATTACACACACGACTAACACTACTCTAATATGTAACGTGATCCACACTAACATTATGACTTTATATATTTTTTCAAAATGGCTGGACAGAGGGCTACAATAATTGCCCCGGGGGCAATTAGGTAGAATGGTTGCGGGAGCGGCAAAGTCATTTTGTAAGCCAAACATCCTGGTGCTGGGCTGCAGAATTCGGCCAGCTTGCGGGAAGCTGTTTGTAGGGAAGTGGATCAGGGTTTGTTTTCTTTCTCTGAGAACTCTGCCAGATGAGCAGCACCTGAATTTCAGCGCCCTTCTTTCCTTCTTTTCTCTTGCATCTTCATGTGACCAAAACAATAATAAAATTATTCTATGGTAAAATAAAATAACATTATAAAGCACACAGTTCTGGTTCTAAAATCTGAATAAGCCACATTTAAGGCATTATTTGGTGCAACAGTCAGGTTCTGGAAATAAAAATCCTATTTGTTTTCTCTAGAAGTGAATTGATTTTTAAAGATAACATCTAAACATCTAAACGGAGGTTGTTAATTAATGGTGTGTGCTTTTGTTGAAGTTTTATTGTTATTTCAACTTACTTTTTACACAATCATGCTTAACAGTGGGTTCGCTAGTGAAAAAACTACATTAGCTATTCTGCAAAGAAAACTCCACCAATCAGAGAATCGTGACAAACAAATTGCAGCAGAAGAATTCTTTAGTGCCCGTCGATTCACACAAAGCACTGCGCAATGTGATAGATTCAGTCTCCCTATGGTCTCAGAATGCTATATTTCTATATACAGGAATATTTTGCAATAAACCTAAAATACGTCTGTTTTCACAGAAACTGCCGTTTTCTACCAAAATTAAAGTTCAAAGGATAAACTTTTGCAAGTGAGGAAATTAAGACAGCATTATTATTTTAGTGCAAAGTAAAGTAATTATTATACTTATGAAATATTTGTTTTTCATTTACATTTATTTTATAGTGCAGTTGTATTACAAAAGTAATTACTGCCTTAGGGATGATGACAATAACATCAGTAATAATATAAAGTATTATTATTATTAGATTGAAATGGCTTTCTAAAAACACCAGTGTAAATGTGATGTGGACTGAGAACTTTAAAATGTACAATATTTTCTTCCACTGTTTCTTAGCAACAGTAAAACAAATTAATTTAATTTGATTAACTATTAATAATTACATTTTTAAGATTACTTTTTTTGTGAAGTCAGAAAATGCAGTCATTTTTTGCCTACCAGCACTGTAAAATCACTGTAATCCACAGCCAAAAGTGCAGGCTTATTGCTTTATAATAATGATACTGAGTAAATGTAAAAGTGGAAAATTTGGATAAATTAATTAAATTAGTGATGCTGAAGATCTCATGAAAAGAATGCATGTGCAGTAACCATAAGTGCAATTCATCGTGGTGGAATCCCTCTCAAGAGTTGGAAAACGTGACTGTTCAGACAGAAAGCAGGCAAAAATCTAATTTGTTGTATCCCAACCCCCTGTTAGGTCACACACCTGATATAAAACGGGCCAGCTTTAGCAGTCTGAATATGTCTATGTTTTATAAACCAGAAGCTGAGCAGCTCATAAGTGATATCCATCATCACAGGGGCTGAGCTGAAAGACCTGCCTTTGAAAATGGAAAAAAATAGAGTGGTGTGGGAAAAATGAGAGTGTAATGAGAATTTTGCATGTGGGTAAATCAAACGTCATGCTGTCTGAGGCATTGAACTGCCTCGATGGAAGACGCAGTCCATTTATTAATCATGCTAGAGGACCATATTATTTTCCTTAACTTCACTATTTCAGGTTGCGCTAATCTGAGCATGCTTTGAAAAAACGAGAAGATCAAGTAAAAGAAAAAGGCTCATAATTGACCTCACAGATGAATTAAAATTATTTTTGGCTCTGACCCAGGAATCGCTAATGAGCAAAACAGCAAATGACATCATTCTGATGTTGTGAGAGAATTAACTTGTTTAGAATAACCCTCCACTGACACCTTGGCAAGGAATCTCACCCGCCATTTTTCCCTACTTAGCAGGGTATGTTTAATGTGGGATAAAGGTACTTTAAGAAGGGCATGAAAAATGAACAGTACTCTGTCATTTTGTTTGGTTCTCTTACATTTTTGTTTAGTTTTTTTACGTTTGGGGGAGGAGCAATTGTGTATTTGTCACTCTTGAGTTAGCGCAGTCTCTTTTGGCCGAGAAGACTGAGGTTTGCCATCGCTCCCCTAAAAACAACAAGGCACTCTTGCCAAGCTGCCTAGTTATTTAGCGAAGCATTTCACACACCGCATAACATCAAAAAGGAAATGGAAATGTGACAAATTTGGAGAGTTTGGCAGCGTGTGAGAGTCAGACCAAGCTTGACGTTTTCCAAGCTGTCCTGTTACCTGGTTTAACTTAACAGAGTCTACACTTTTTGTACTCAGAACATTTTAGAGCAATATATTTCCATCAGAAATATTTAGCCTTAATTCATTTTATTTCATTTATGAGCTCTTCCCCAAACTGACTGTAAAAGCTTAGACAAGAACGTCAAATTGAAGTTCAATGTACCCATGGAATGAAGTCTGCACAAGTTGATTTTTTTTCTAAGCAATGCTTAGGTTGGATTGCATTTGTTTTATGCTAAATGTAAATTGTTCTGGCTAAAAAAGAGTTTCTGACTCCTTAAGTGGTAATTAGTTTATTCATTTGCAGTCCTTTTTTAATTAGGTGATAACTAGTACGTTCATATTGTGCTATTGTCTGTATTGCAACGATACTTGTTTTAATACTTGCTTCCAACCAAATAGTCCCTAAGCTCTTTGCTTCTTTCTGAAAAATTAACAAGAACTGTCCTATAAAACAGAATGTTAAAAAAGAACTACTGATCCCTTTATTTCATCCCTGACTTTTATAGGTTGGTAGGGGTCCATATCCATGTAATGATGACTGCCAAATGTTACGAGAAAAAAATAGTAATGCTTTATTTCCTAGCTCTCTCAGCATTTTTAAAAATGTCAAGCAGAGAATTCTACAATTTGAAATGGCAGCTCAAACCTCTATAAATTATGATTGACTTCCATCACACCTGTTCTTAACCTGATCATATCGTCATCCAAATCCTTCCCTCCTGCAACAGACTGCTCCATCCTCACCCAACTCCCTCATAAGCCTGGGCAAACTGTCACCGCATCAGCCGCAACAGTCTGGGGAGTTGAACTTGACTGGAACATATGTCTTCAATTTTAATAGCCCTTCATTCCCCCAGATGGTCTGGAGGGGGGAAGGTTGCCTGAGAAGCTGCGTTTCATGTAAGAATAATTTGTGTTAAGTAGCTGGGCGATCTGTTTGTTACGCTAGAGCTGACAGTTTGTTTATGTTTCTTGAGGAGTATGATGGATGGGGCAGGAGTTGATGCTAATTAGGCTAAATTGTTGCTAAGAATGCAGTGGGCCTGCGCCACACTGCATAGGCCAGCTCCCATTGTTCCTGTCTCTTCGCACTCAAGGCGTAATTGAATGGAGCTTGCAGCCATTCATCATTGTAGCGAGAGGCAGGAACAGGAAGTCAGAGTCTGAGGGGCTAAGGACAGAGAGGGCTGGGGGACAGACTGGCTGGGCATGAGTGACTGTGATGGGGCATGTCACAGCGACTTCTCTCGAAGCAATCTCTGTTCGATATCTATTGAGAGACACACTTAAAGGTTCCAAGAACCTAGTGAGCTGCCTACATAGCCAGCTACTTTGTATGGCAGCTTCCTAACAGAGATGGAACATAAGTGGGCTATTTTGAACTCTACATAACGCATGGATAAATGATTTATATTCAATAGTTTTAATTTTTTTTTAAATTAATAGCTATTGGTAATGAATGAATTATAAGTACATTTCTTTATGGTTCATCCTCCATTTCTTTTTCACTGAGCTTGTCGCAATACATTGAATTCTGCTATAGAACTTGGTGAAGGCAAGTTCTATAGCAAGTTAGACTTTCTATATTTTCTAGAACTTTCTATAGCAAGTACTATTTTTTTTTTTTTTTTTTTAATTTTTTTTTTTTTTAAGTCTTTGCGATGGGAGTGTTCCTGTGATTCCTTAAATTTCTCACTTAATGGTTTTGAAAGAGAGCTGAAGTGTAATAGACTAAATTGAATGTATACAAAGCGAGTGAGCAGTTGGAAGAGGATTATTTGCGTTAATATTCCTAATACATAATGTTGGGGCTCTAGAAATTAGATTTACTGAATCCATAATCATATTGTTTTACAAAGAATGGTGGCATCGACTTCAAAGGCACCTGATTTTTTTCTTCTTGCATGATATAATGTCAAACACTGTATCACTTCCTCTGTACCACTTCCCTCTGTACCTATCCTTCCGTATGTCCTGTTCCTTAATTTCACCCATACATTGCCAGTGGCACCTTCTCAATGTTCACCTTAATTTGTTTTCTCCCCTTTCCCCCTGCATTTATTTTCCTTGGTCTGCCCTTTTTCCTGAAGCAGGAAAGTGAGGAAATGACTTTTTCAAATCTGTAGACCTGTGGACCACAACCCAGCAGGCCAAGACCCCCAATCACCCACCCCATCCACACGTGCCCCTGACAGCCATTCTAATGACCTCCATTCAGATTGACGTGCCTCTCACTGTAAGGGTGTTATAGGGTCACTTCTGCCTTACTGTAATGTTATGCTAAATGAAGACATGTGAGGACCACACTCAGAACTCCCCAGCCTCATGTCAGCTCTGTGTTATGTTGCAAATGGACAGAACCTGGCACCAGTCAACACCCTTGACCTTCTAAGCCCGATCACCCTAGAGAAAGATGGAGAAAGCATTGTTTACAGTGCCCCCACAAATGTTTGTGTAGAAACGCATGTGTTTTCAATTAACCTCAAACACGTACATTCACCATACAGCAATGTCATCTGCAAACAACAATGTTATGACAGGGTGGAGGGGATGGGTTTGCTCATGACAGAGAGCAGACCATGTTTAAGATGGGTTAGACTTCAGAGAGGTACACTTAAATTGTTCTGGATGACTGTTACTTAACTAGCCCCTAGCTAGCATGGAATGGTTTAGCATTGTCTCTAGTCATGAGCTAAACAAACAATGTCCTTTCAACAGTGCTCCAATAGACTGATTATGTTTGATAATGTAAGACAACTTCTTGACATATGAGAGGTCTCTCAAATCTACAAAAAACCTAATGAAAAAGGTCCTTGCATCTAGCAAATATGCTCTGACACATTAATGCTTTCTTGTGTGCAGTGCCAGTTTGATTGGACTAGGGTTGCTAGCTTCCGCAAAAGAAATCAAGGGACACTCTCAGTTTCTTTTAGGGGAAATTGGGGACTCTTTCCATTTCTTTGTATTACATAAGCCATTTGAGATTTAAATCTGATGAATAGTACAAACAAAAGTACATAAATTGAACAAACAGAAGTTAGCTAGCATTTAGCAACCTCCTTTGTCTGTCCTTTTATCCTTTCACATGTTAGCGCTCTCACACCACTCATAGAGTGCTTGTGTTTCATGTCCATCTTCATGATTTGGTTTCCATTCTTGCATGATTAAATCGAATTTATATGTGCTGATAAAGAATCGCTAGTCCTACTAATTTAACTAACATGTGCTGCTACTAATGCTACAACAATGTCCTGAGCTGTACAACAAATACTGTTAAAATAATGACCATGACCAAGCTTTTTCGGCAAGCACAAATGCTTTCAGCCTGAACAGTTTTTCATGACCTTGCTAGCAACTTTGGGTAATGACTGAAAGTCACATTATCATGTAATCCATCCATCAAGTTATGTATAAAATATTTTGTATGGCATATTTCTGTGGGCTTTCTAGCTGCTTATACATGTTAGGTTGTAGGTAATGGTCTGGATGGGGGAGGTCAGAAGAAGGAAGTGAGTGTGTTCAGATGGGCGAGAGTGAAACCTGAGCATGATTGAGTTAAGGAAAGGAGAAGAAGCCCTCCGGCTCAGAGTCGGATGTTGTGTGTATACATAGGAGTCTTGTCATGCTACCCTTTAAGCAAGGGAGTCTGACTTACAAATTGCAATGGGACTTTTTTGCATGCCAGAGGTAGTTTTGCGTCGCTTGCAGTGCACATAAGGAGGTTGTGTTAGTGTATGTGTGTGGCAGCAGGCAGACGTACCTGTACATCCTCATTTTGTATGAACACTGACAATGCAAATGCACGCAGATGTTTGCATCTGCTTTTTAAAGCTGTTCTTGATCCAAGATCACACAAGAACACAAACAGATTATGGTCCTTCATTTTATTCTGAATTATCAGCACTCTCTTGTGAATGATGCAGAGCACAAATAATGAAGAATCGATTCAATAAACTAATCAAATTCTTAGCCTCCGCAAAAAGGTCTTCCTTTTCTTGTTTTCCTTGTACTTTTTTAAACTAGGAATTTGTTCTTGCTGCTTGCTCCACCATTCTTTGTCTTTGATTTGGCACAGCGTGTGAGGTGCTTTTTAAACTGTGGGAAAAAATGTCCCGAGCGAAGAACGGAGTGGAGGCGCCGCTCAGCGCTGCAGCAACGCTAAGCAAAAGCAGATGTTATAAAGTTTACAGAAATCAGAGCATTATTTTCCTGTTTCCATCACATTCTTCTAAACACTTAGTGAACAAGCTTTGAAGTCACCCAAGAAATCTAGTCTGCGGGAGGAATGATAGCATCTCGTAGGGAAACAGCGTGAGGGAGGGGCAGAGGCGACTCTCCTCCAGCGCTGCTCTGTCAGAACCAGTTTTGCATTGATGCGGACAGAGCCATTCAAGGCCATGGCAGACGCCGCCCCCTGCACACGCCAGCACCACTGTGGTCCTCAACCTGGACGGCTGTGTGTGTGGGTCCATGTATCCAAGAAAGATCAGATAAATCCAGAATCTCTCAAAGGCACACCACAGGAAGTGAGCGAAAGGGTTCAATCCTTAATCCCAGTGTTGAGTAATTTGTAAGGTCAAATCCTTGACTCCTTGACCAACAGAACAGGGAACACTTAGCCTTTATTTCAGTGAAGCAAGGCACTTGAAGTGTCTTGAATTGTCTCTAACCTGAAGCAGCCTGTTGGTCTCTGGCCTATTGTTTTAAAGTCGAAATTCATTTCATGTGCACTTGTTTTTGATTTAGCAAGGCAAATCACTCTTATTACCTTGAATTAGGAGGAAAGGAGAAAAACAAGTGTGTTTTCCTGTTTCGACTCTGCGGGTTGAGCTCTGGGTCAGCTCAGCGCTTGTAACTTGGTGATTTGTTGTGGCATGGGAGTGGGACAGATGGCCATGTGTCTCTGACGGCTAAGAAAAAGATCTCAGTGTCACTATTGCTTCCTTCAGTCAGGATGCCTTCAAACCTTATCATAACATATACATGGATGTTGTTTGTGATCTTAATTCAGCCCTCCCAACCCTACATGAATTGTATTCAGTCTTTTTCCCCTTCTTTTCCCCTTTTCTATGTTTATTGTGAGCCTCTGTTTGTGTTTGGATAAGGGGCTGGTACCAACCCAAAGCGAGGTGAGCTGTTTCTCTGTCTTCTTTGTGTATCTTTTGTGGTCAGTGTTAACGTTTAGGTGAATTCTTTCTTTTGAGGGATGGCATCTGTGCCTAAGGATGTTTTGCTCATGTTTCCTTAAATTTTCTCTTCTCAAAAAGTCAGAAACTTTCTCACCAAAACAGTGTGCAAGGTTACGTACCTCTTGAAATCCACGTAGCTCACTCCTGTGTCTCTATGACAGCCATTCCTGTTCCTGCATTTGAGTTCCAACCCTGCTACAATGCACCTTGCTATTCCTGAATACCTTGATGAGCTGGTTCAGGTGTGTTTGATTAGGATTGGAACTAAACTCTGCAGGATGGTAAATCTCCAGGAGCTACCCCTCCTCTGTGATGTTCCGGTCTCATATATGGCTCAGGGCTGCATTTCATTTACATTGCATTTACATTTATTCATTTAGCAGTCGCTTTTATCCAAAGCGACTTACCACTGAGGAATACAACAAGAGATTCATCATTAAGAGGCAAATAAACACAGGAAGTGTTCGTAATAAAAGGTCTCAAACATTGTTCAGATGAGTACAAGCTAGACAGGGAGGTATTTAAGGAAAGAGAAAGCACAGTGTTTTTTTTTTTTGTTTGTTTTTTTTTAAATAATAGGATGCAGTCAAATATTGACGAAAGAGATAAGTTTTCAGCTGTCACTGAATTGTATTAATTGTAAGGGATTCATAATTCTAGATGGGGTGGGAAGATCATTCCACCAACTACAAACGGTGAACAAAAATGTTCTGGAAAGTGATTTTGTGCCTTTCTGTGATTGTACCACAAGGCATCGTTCACTTGTAGATCTCAGGCTTCTGGAGGGGATGTAGATTTGTAAGAGTGCGTGAAAGTAGGAGGGTGCTGAGGCCGAGGCTGTTCTATATGCAAGCATCAGTGTCTTGAACTTGATGCGAGCCGCAACCGGTAGCCAGTGCAGGGAGATAAAGAGAGGTGTAATGTGGGCCCTTTTGGGCTCGCTGAAGACCAGTCGTGCTGCTGCATTCTGAATCATTTGTAGAGATTTTATTGCGCATGATAGAAGTCCAGCCAGAAGAGCATTGCAGTAGAAACGACAAGGGCCTGGACAAGAGGTTGTGCAGCATGCTCTGTTAGGAAGGGCTTGATCTTTCTGATGTTGTGCAGTGCAAACGTGCATGAACGAGTGGTTTTTGCAATGTGGTCTTTGAAAGTCAGCTGGTCATCAGAGATTACACCAAGATTTCTGACCGAACTTGGTGGGCTAGTTATTAATGAACCTAGCTGCATGGTGAAATCATGCTGTAGAGTCAGTGTGACAGGGAAGACGAAAGCTCGGTTTTTGCCAGGTTGAGCTGTAAGTGATGTTCTTTCATCCATGCCGAGAATGTCTGCCAGGCAGCCTGAGATCCGTGCAGCTACCGTTGGATCATCTGGTTAAAATAAAAGATAGAGCTGTGTGTCATCAACATAGCAATGGTAGGAAAAACCATGTGCCTGTATGATGGGTCCCAGTAATGTAGTGTATATGGAGAAGAGAAGGGGTCCAAGAATTGATCCCTGAGGAACCCCAGTGACCAGTTGATGTTCTTTGGATACCTCCCCTCCCCAGGCCACCCTGAAAGACCTACCTGTGAGACAGGACTTAAACCAGCGAAGTGGAATCCCTGTGATGCCCAGTGATGAGAGGGTGGACAGAAGAATCTGATGATTCACAGTATCAAAGCATCTCAAAAGCATTGTGCGCTAAGTTAATTGTAGTGACCATTGCTGGCAATGGTTCTATGATCTAATTAGGCTTACGATGCTTTGGGGGGAATGCAGCCGAGGTGCCTTTCTCAATCAAGTGCATGTTTTTTTTTTTTTCAATCATTTTATTTACCAGGCAAAAAAACTTAAGTATGAATGATTAGAAATGTAATGGTACACCCTTTAGTAAAAACACACCAATTCTTGTCTATAGCACAAATATTGCAGGACTAGCTCCGTGCCAAAGTTCAATACTTGGTTTAATTTTTTTTTTTTTTTTTTTTTTTAAATCGCAACTCAAAGTATGAGCAATACTAATTGCGATGGTTGCCTTAGGAAACACCATGAATTAGTGCTGTAAGTCATTAGCGGAGAGCTCAGGGGTTCCTTGAGTGTGAGTTAATGTCGAAGTCTCGGAAGGCCCCTGGAAAGAAATGACGTTGAGGAAAGAGGCCTGCAGGCATTTCTGCAGCAGAGAGCTTCTCCTTATGTGTTTAGATTGCTTCTCCACGCACATCGGCCTGTTATCATTGGCTGGGCGGCCGGTGATGCTGCTCCACTGGAAAGGCTCTGGTGTGAATTTTACTGTAGGACAGGGAACACAGATCATAAAAGCTGCCTGAGTTTGAGTCGTGAGCCCAGACGGGCCTATGTAGCTCTTACCTTCACTTCCCACCATCTGCTCAAGGGCCCACACACTGGAATGGAATCGGAGTGTGTGAATGGAAGACCAGAAGAAGCCCAAGCGAGAGAACCTGGGTGAGAGAAGGAGAATCTTACCTCACACATGTGGGCACAGGGCTGTATTTTGACAGTAAGTACCATAAAAACCAAAAGCAAAAAGAAAAAAATGCTTAATTTCCTATCGGTGGCTCATGATATCATCAGCCAAATATGTTTTGAGCAAAATCCATTTATTGCCCAGTGTAAACGGCCAGTGGGGGAATCACGGGGGAAGATAAAACAACAGACTGTCTTTACTCTTTAATGGCAGCACTGCTCATTGCCTCCCCTTGCGCCATGGCATTAGGGCTCCAGATGCATCGGCCACCCTGCAAGCTCATCCATCTCTCAGCTTTTTCCATAGCTCCCTTCTTTCCCATCCCATCTTTTTTCCAGCATGCAGACCTTCAGCAATGCTGCCAGGCTGAACAACAGAGGGCCAAAGCAGATGGACTTTCCTGTCCATTGTCCCAACATCTACCCTCCCCTGGACTGCGAGAGCATCCATGGTGCCGGTCAAGCCCAGGAGGGGTCAGGACCCTGACATGACCGAGGGTCTGGGGTCAGCCTGAGCATGGGGGTCAGCTGGAGGAAGAGGCTTCTGCTGCCCGCTGACTTTGGGTGTGAAGGAGCAAAAAACAAGGGGTGAAAGATGGCCCAGGAGAGCCTGAGCCAAGCCATGAAAGTTTAAACAAATACAAGGAGGGGAGAAAATTACCTTGGTGGTCTTGCACACTTCCCCCCAGCTGATGTTTAGTTTTTTGACCGGCCTTATTTTGAGAATAAGAGGTGAGCCAGAGACAGTACTCTTCACTGCCAGTGTGGGGCGTAATTAGTTATGCTGGTTCTGCTCAGAGACACCATTAGTAACAACAACAACAATAATTTTTAAACAGGTTTTTAAATAAAGCAAATATTAAATTGCATGTGGGAATTTGCTGGGAAAGCATGTTGCAAGGGTTTTTTTTATTCGTTTGTGAGAGTGTGTATATTGGGCACATACTACTTATCTCAGGGAGAATGTTTATATGTATGTTTAACCACAGAGGATGATGCAAATGTAGCTCTGATATTTTGTTTAATGTTGATGTATATGCATGTTTATACACAGCATGTGGTTTGTGTAATGTTATTAATTTGACGCGACAGTTTTAGAAACACAGATAGAATGTGCTTGTGATATTCACAAATGGCCTGTATGCTCCCATGGAGTCTCTGAAATATAAATATGAAATATTATATTAAATATTGATGGTTTGCATTTTATATATTGTATTTCACAGCATTCTGGTTTATTCAGTGGTTAAACATTTCAATAATGACCTGTGAATAATGTGGGTCAATTCCAAGATTTCTTGTGTTCAGTCTCCCCGTGGCTTCTTCAAGAAGGCTCATTAAAAAACTTTTAACTCAAATTAATATTTCCTTTTCAAGTATTTATTTGGTTGCATTACATTAGCAGTGTTATACACCAGCTAAGTCTGGTATTATCACAACCTAAACAGCCATGATCAATCTGTCAAGGTTTATAACTGTAAATTATTCCCTGTTATTTTGCACCTCTAAATTTTTTTCATTCAAGAGAAATAAATTCAGTCATGACTGAGCAACAGTAATCAGTCTAATCTGTCATTAGCAAAATAAAAAAATAAAAAAAACTAGTTCTGGTCTCCATAGCTTTGAAATGAAAACAAAATGCGAACTAACAAAACAAGGCAAGTCTCCTCTGCAGGTTATCAAAGCAAGGACAACTGTGTTTTATTCTGGACACACACATTCTGGAGTTTTCTGTCTTGTCCATGCAGGCAGAATAACTATGGTCTGCTTTAATTTAATTTAATTTAATTTAATTTAGTTTTATTTTATTTTATTTTCCTGCATTTTTATATGTGACATATGACATGAGTCATTTATCATCTGCAAACAAAAAGAAAATGCTTGACACAATCATTCATATTACCTGTTTCAAACTCTGGCCAATTATGGTAAGCAAATTATTAATATATTAATTTATTTAATTATGTGAGGTATACAAATTAATATGGTTTTACTGTATTACTGTATGCTGCATGTTTGTGGTTTAGATAGAAGATAGACTTAAGGCAGTGTGATACTTTCAGTAGTCTAAATTACATGTAGTGTATTTATTTTTTTCACTTACCCATAAATAACACTGTAAATGATTTGAGAAATTGTTTGTGTGACCTTAGTAACCACCAGATAAACTCCCTCTGGGTTCAGGCAAGTTAATTTATGTCTTTATCAAACTGAGGTGAGTCACGAGAAAATATCTGCTGTCATCTTAGACTAAGAAATTATTTGAGCAAAAAATGAGTTTATTAGGTTCCAGTGGCTTGTGTTGTATGTTTTTGGGGAACACTGCTGAGCTGAAGTCGAGGTGTTTCTTACACAAGTCCCTGTGGTAGCGATGATATGTATGCTTTAAATCTGCTCAGTTTATCTATGGAGTGGAG
This sequence comes from Spinibarbus caldwelli, assembly GCA_039654775.1. NCBI lineage: Eukaryota > Metazoa > Chordata > Actinopteri > Cypriniformes > Cyprinidae > Spinibarbus > Spinibarbus caldwelli. The sequence continues at coordinate 21,720,887 of CM077250.1, forward strand.
GATGGAAGAATAACACATCATGCACTTTGTTCACCCCAGCCTGCAGTAAAAAATTAAGAATTACACATTCAGAGACAGTTTAACTTATGGTCATAAATAACGGTTTTACAGAAGACGCAAAGACACTGCTCGGAGCGGTATAAAGCCGTCACGGGCGGCACTCTCTCAGGCTTAACATGTCTGCAGATGTGAGTACAGATACGCACCCACAGATGATCTGTGCAGATAGGGTCAGAGGTTTGCTAATGCTTAACCACACATACAATAAATGAAAGAAAAAACACAAGCATCTGCATGCAATCTTCATGTTTTTTTTTTTTTTTTTTTATTGAAGTGAAGTAATATTTAATAATCAGCAGGTCTACTGCTTTGTTTATTCATCTGTATGTTAATAGTGTTGTACAAATTTTCTTCCGCTTTCCAATATGTTTAATTACTTTGGCGAAGACTGCTTACAATATTAAGAGTTCATTAATGATCATACAACTAAAAACTTGCTCAGTGAATGTTCTTTTCTAAAGCTCAATATATATAAAATACAGTATATTTTTTTAAAACCTTTAAAAAAATAAAATTATTAAATAATCTAGAATATTTTGATATAGAAACCACTCATATAAATTTCTGCATTCATCAATTCATTGAAAAAAAAAATGATACTATATTTTTTTTAAGGTAAGTGGTTGCAAACGATTTATTTTAGCTACATTTTAAAAAATATATTTAAAGTTAGTCAACTAAATTTGTTTATTTAAAGGTAACTAAAATACATCGACTGCAACCACTTATCTTAAAAAACAAATTAGTAAATTCAATGAATAATTTTTTCAGTGTTCTTATTAATATTATGAATAGTGTTTATAACATATGCATGAAAAAAATGCCTACTTTTAGATTTTAAAAAGGAGGTCACTAATAGGGTCAGATTTGTCATGTTAAAGATTTTGAAAACACATAGACTGAATAACATTGGGCACAAACAACTTCACAAGGTGCTTAAATTGTTAGTGTTGTTTAAAATAAATTTTTTTGAGATTTCAAGAAATTAGGCATAAGCATTTAGATCAAATTCTTTTTAGTATCATGACTCACATGTATTTTGTTAGGTTTGCACAAACTTTTGACACTTTCATTTCCCTAAAGTTTTAATTTGTAACATTTTGTGTAACAGTGCTAAATGACACTTATTCCACCACTGAAAAAGGCTAATATGTCTCAGGCCAAACATAGTAACAGGTTCAATGCTGTATTAGCCCAGAAATTCGGATGGTTGTGATATTCGACTACAGTCTTTTGAAGCAGAGAAAGAAGGTTTGTTTCCAGCCTGTGGCAGCGTCCCCTCCTATACCACAGGGGGGTAATAATCACTTAACCCAAATCAGAGGCAATCAGACCATGGGCCGCAGCTGGGAGAAACACACATCCCCGGTTTGGGAGGAGACCCACAGGAAGTAGAAATGAGAGGGGGACAAAGATGAAGATGAGGGTCAGAAAAGAAAATAGCCTTTAAAGACTGGTGGGTCTGTTCACATGAAATAGTTTGGCACATTTGGGCCTATATATGTATGTCTGTCTCGTGATTTGCTGCATTACGTTAAACTTTACATTCTCTGTCTTTTTTATGGATCTTTTTAAAGAACTGATCAGGCTGGAACCTACAGTACAGAATTATTAATTATAGACTGTAAATTGCAGAGGTGTAGCAGTCATATCTCAAATTTGAGAAATTTCTACATTTGTTATAATCGTAATCACAACAGGATTTGTGAGCAAATGATTTTAGTTGGGGAAGAAAATAATGTTTTTTTTATATTATTTTTATCCACTTCCCAGTTATGCCAAGAAATGTGTTTTATCTATTAATTTTAGTGTTTTCATTCTGTTATCTATTCATTTTAGCATTCTCATTCTGCCATAGAATAATGCTACTGCATTGACAAATTCAAACAAACTCAAAATTCATAATTGCAACATATGAGGAATAGCAATCGGGGGAGGGGGTTTGCAGTGATGCAAAAAAGTAATAATAAATAAATAAATGATAAAAAATGCAAAGAAATTTTATTTCTTAAAAGAACTTATTTTGTTACTCTAAAGAATTCTTTTTTCCCACTATAAAAAAACCTTTTCTAACAATGGAAAGGGTCCATGAATGTTAAAGTTTCATCATGAGTCCAATAAAGTGTAGGTACATAAAGTTCAGGTGCACTCATCTCACAAATATTGTTCCTATAACCCAAGTGCACTACAAGGATGATGTTTTAGCTTCCCAAGCCCTCAGTTCTTTCATCTATGCCGGCCGAGCCCCCAACAACCTCTAGTATCTGTAGTGACGTGCAGTGGTCTTGTCTGTACTGTGATGTTCTTTAGTGATAATGTCGAGGCAGAGATTCTCTTCGTGGCCAGAGTTAACATGGCCCCTGTGGCAGCGTTTCTACGCTGAGCCTCGCCACAGCCAAGACCTCCAGCGTTTCATCTCGACTCAGGAGTCTGAGTCCTTCCGCTCTACACAGCTTATCTCAGCATACTCACCGCTTAGCAGCCTGGTCTGCTCTTAATCAACTGGAGATTGTAGCAATAAGATATCAGGAACATAAATCTGTGTGTGTATGCGTGTGTTCTCTCTACTGCCTTCATCTCAGGGCCATTCAGAAAGGCCTCGCTGTTGCTCACAGCTTCTCACAGCATCTGCCATTCATTTGGAGGGGAAGACAAACACACTGATGAAAATGTCAGGGACCGCAACATTGCCTCTACTTTCTCTTTCCGTATCGCTGTTTTGTGTGGAGAACAAGAGGTATTTCCACTCGTTTTTGCACATTTAGACTGTTGTATGTTACTCTACAGATGGACCACATTTGAAAATTAAATATAGTGAATTGAATTTTACATTGTTTAAATACAAGCTCGTGAGAATGTGGAGTTTAGTCTCTGCTTGGCTCCGGAGTCCCACGTATGTTTAAGGACACATGCATTTTAATTCCTTCTGTTGATCTGTATGGTTCTGTGATTGAGCAGAAGAGATTAAGTTGGGATGAGGTTCATAAAACGTTTAGACTGCTTGGAACAAAATTCTGACAGAATGTTGTGAAATGTTGTCATCCATCAATATTACATGACGGATCATGGAGATATGGTGGTGTATTTTTTCCAACCAAACCCACCATTTTTTTCTAATCTCCTCATCTCTTAATCTAGAGTTTGCTGTTAGTCACTAGGGTCAGGGTTTTTTTAACCTGTAATTTAATTATAAAATAGATACAGTGCAAATATTGTTTTTTGAAAGTTGCATTGAAAATACACCCGGCTCGTCCAAGGGGAGAGATTTTGACTTCCAAAACATTATGAAAGTCATTTTTTCTTTAATACCACTCTTTTTTGTTTCCTGCTCCATTTACACGTATATACAGTATATCAGGTCCTGACTATTTTTTAAAATAATTTTTTATTATCTTTTTTTTAATTGGAAACGCATTGCATTAAGGAAGTAAAATGGGTTGTGGATGCCGTTTCATGTTGACTTTACCTTCATAAATGCTAGCACACATACATGGACAAACACACACACACTAGTGACCGATATTCTTTCAGTTAAATGAATGTGGGATTCCATCCTGAACCTCCCCAGTGTTGTTATTTTAGGTGCTTGTAATAGCTATTCATGTTTGTTAGGATTTTCAAAAAATCGAAGAGCTACGGCAGGATCTTCGAGGCGGAACATAAAACATGTAAGTTGAGTTGGGGGAAGGTGCATGTGTATGCGTGTCTATTTAATGATGAGGTGTTGAAGTGGAACTGCACATAGATCAGTGAGGGACACCTGCTTCCCGCTCTCAGTGACCCAGAACCCCCTAAATCGTCTCTCACACATGTTAATGCCCGGCTAATGGGAGAGAGCCTCCCCACCCACACCCCCTGTATACACACATTCAATATATCTGTCTCATTCTCTTTTACTCATCCGACAGCCATGTGTTCTTGCACACCATCTAGGCTGATAGCAAGTGACAAAACACAACAAAACTAAAATGCACCCAAAATCAGTTAAGGTTTATAAAATGATAATTTCTATAACAGTATTATTCAATAAATACAGTACATTTATAGTAATAATCTTTTTTTAATCTAATTATTATCTTTGGTAACACTTTAGTATAGGGACCAATTCTCACTATTGACTAGTGGTTAATTAGCATGCTTATTATGAACATATTGGCTGTTTATTAGTACTTATAAAGCACATATTCTGTATGACCATAACTACTACCCTACTAACTATTAATAAGCAGCAAATTAGAAGTTTAGTGATGTAAAAGTCGTAGTTAATGGCGAGAATTGGACCTTAAAATCAAGTGTAACCATATCTTTTATACATAATTATCTTTTATCCACGCCTTTTATTGTTTGTTGAGGATGATAATAATAATAATAATAATAATAATAATAATAATAATAATAATAATGCTTTTTATATATTAACTTTGAAGTGTCTTCTCTTTTTATTTTTTTTATTTTTTTTCAGCCAAAAAAAAATAAATGAAGTTACATTTTAATATTTGATTTGGATGGTTGGGACTTTTTTTTAAAGCAACATAAAAATAGGAAATATTTTATTATGTCGTAGTTGGTATTTTAGGTCTGTGCACTTCTTGGGTGTCCTGTTCCAGCCAAGTAACTGCCATTGAGATAAATGAGAATGCTAACATGTAACTTTATTCAGCTGTTCCAGCCCTTGGTGTAGAGCTCACGTGATCCACCTCATGATACAGTTGGGATATGGCAGTCAAATAGGAAACGCCTTCTAGCGACCAACGTTAGAGCGACTGGACGGCCTTCAGTCTTTTTGGTCACGTCACATTGTGCCGTTCACTTGTAGCACAGAGTTTCTCCAGCACACGGCACTGCTGCGAGGTGTTTTTGATAAGATAATGGTGACGGCTGTCATTCCTCTGAGACTGCTGACCTCTAAATGGGTGCTGAGTGGAGTCTCGGTGTGGTTTCGTTCGCTTGGGACAGCCTGGACGTGCTCATGCACTGTTGATTTAAGCGTTCCGCCTGAGCCATCAATCATCGGCCGGGTGACAGGCGGCTTCTGAACCCTGCAGAACTTCTGCCAGCAAATATTCCCCTCTCTCCCCATTCCCTGCATGTAGCAACCAGCTCTCTGAAACAACAATGAAAACAGCCCTATTTCTCTCACACGCACACTACAGCACACACACCGTATTTAACCTTACGGACCCCTACTACCACACACACACTAGCTCACCCCACTCTTTCAAAGACGAAGAATTGCTTCTAAATCCTTCCTTCCCATTTTTTCAAAACCGCTAAGGCATTTGGAAGAGGTTTTTTTGCAATTATATTTAATCATACGCGGCCGCCCCAATCAGTGGGAGCGGGAGTGATCACATTTGCATGGGTTTCAGGTTCTACCCCTCACATCAGATCACTGCCCAGCGGCCACAGTACACAGGACCACCTGGGCGATCCTTCTCTGTCTGTCTCACTCTCCCTCTTTCTATCTCTCTCGCTCTTCTACAGTCACTCTTTCCATCCCGTTCTGTCGCTCTCTCACTGTTTCCTGACTTTAAATGTTTAGTGAGTGGGTAATGTGGATACACACACACACACACACACAATGTGCTGTGGTGTGAACTGTGGTTGATCTGACTGGAAAAGCTGCATCAAAGGTACATGTGGTAAATCTGACATTTGTCAAGTTTTATTTTACTAACTTTTATTTTACTAATTATTTCTGTCTGAATCTACATTATAAGGGTAGCTCACTCAAAAATGATAATTTTGTCATTATTTACTTTCAAATCAAATATGGCGCTGACATGTTTGGGATTTAATAAAAGTTGGCTATCTATACAATAGAAGAAAGGCAGGAAAACTTCAACACCCATAATGCACTGGGTTCGATCAGGCAATCTGTGAGTGGGGATGCAAAAATTCAGAAGTACGATTTGTAGATTTAAAAGTAGCCTTGAAGCTGTCAAAAGTCTGCCAGATGATGCATTTTATATCATATGGTGAACTTTTGTCCAATAAATTGAGATATCTTACAGGTACAGGTAACACGAAAATTAATACACATTGATAATTTACTTAAGCCACCAATATTGTAACAATATAAAGCTGGTTACAAATCTGAACTTCCCATTTATGCTTGATATCATTGACATTTTATCATTAAAAATAAATTAGATATAAATAAATCAGTAATTTATAATAATAATTTCCAATAATTATTCTAAAATCAATAAATTCTAGAAGTGCATTTATAATAAAATATGCAGTATGAAAAATGAATATTTTGAAACGTTTAATTTCATGTTTTAAAATAAATTAATATCTAAAATCAATGGTTTCAAATACTGCAAGTGAATCAACATAATAATGTACACTAATCATTTTGAGATTGGCTAAGATTAACTTTGAGTGTTATACTCAATATTGATACAAAAATGGTACTGATATGTTGCGCATCCCTAGTACTTTTATGGTGATTTTTGGAAATTGATAGTCAAGATCACTTGTGACCGTTGTTGTATGGAAAAGAGATTTGTGAAGGTTCTTTAAAAAATCTGTTTTTGTGTTCCACCAAAACATGTGGATTTATAACATGAGTGAGTAAATAATGACAGTTTTCATTTTTGGGTTAACTATCCCTTTAAATGCAGACAGTTGAAGTCATGAATATGCTTGCCAGTTGATTATGAGTCTCTTTGCGACTATGTCTGTGTGTGATTGTCAGGTTTGTCTGTAGGATTAATTTGTTAACTCCCTGAATCTCATCCCAGGGTACAACAGTCAAGCGGCCCACCCAGTCTGTGTGAGAGCATTCCATCATTCCTGCGGATGTGTGTGTGTTTGTGTGTGTATGGATATGCTGACCATTGTATGCATGAGTGTGTGTTTGTACGTGTGTGTGTGCGAGAAAACCGGCCCTCTCATTTTCCCCAGTGAAAGGCTGCATTATAACCCATTTCCATGACCTCAAGCCAAGCCCTTACAGTCTTCTCCGCGGCCTGCGTTAGTATGTGTTTGTGTATCTGCTGCGCATGTGCACGTGGACGTCCTCTAACTGCTTTCCATGTCCTGCAGCCAGGACTCTCCTCTGCAGCCTGCCTTACAGCGCTTGTTTAGACAACAGTGGCGCACATGTTGGCTGAAATACGGCCGCTGAGCTCCTTCACTCGGGTGAATTAAGCTACGGCATGTGTGCTTAAACCCAGACAGCTCACTGATTTAGCCATAGATTTAAATGATTGATTTAAGAGCTCAACAGCCCACACTTGTTGAAGCGATGACCTTTCGGAGCTTAGGTAGGTCTCTGTGATGGGAAAGGAGGGGGGCCGATGGTGAATTTACAGCTGAAAACATACAGCTTCCTTACAGGCCAATATGTTTACATTGTCTGTACACGGTTCTGGAATATTTATTTAAAATTTCATGATATGAAAAAGAAGTTTTGTCTTGCTTTCCCCAACGATAATGTGTGTGTGTGTGTGTGTGTGTCTATCTCTCTATCTCTATATAAACAGTGTGTATGTATGTATGTATGTGTATATATATATATATATATATATATATATATATATATATATGCTGTCAAACGATTAAAAGCGATTAATCACATCCAAAATACAATTTGTTTACATTATATGTGTGTACTGTATTTATTTATTATGTATATATAAATACACACGCATACAGTATATATTTTGAAAATATGTACATGTATTTACAAGTCTATATTTATATTCATATAATTTATATTATATAAATATATTTAATATATAAACAATATATTTTTCTGAAATATATACATGCATGTGTGTGTATTTATAAATACATAATAAATATTCAGAGTACACACATATATTATGTAAACAAAAACTTTTATTTTGGATGAAATTAATTGTTTGACACACACACACACACACGCGTTTGTTTTTTTGTGGGGACATTCCATAGGCGTAATGGTTTTTATACTGTACAAACTGTATTTTCTATTGCCCTACACCAACCCTACACCTAAACCTACCCCTTACAGGAAGCTTTGTGCATTTTTAGATTTAAAAAAAATCTCATTCTGAATGATTTATAAGCCATCTGAAAAATGGGGACATGGGGTAATGTCCTCATAAATCACCTTCTCCTTGTAATACCTATGTCATACCCATGTCATTATACAAATTTGTGTCCTCATATGTCACAAACACACACACACACACACACACACATTCATCTTTAAATATATAAAATGATAATGTTATTTATTAATTTTTAATTAATTATAAATATGATTTATAAAAGTACAATTAAAAGACAATTAATACATTATATAAATACAATAAAATAAATATTTATTATTTTCAATATATGCAATATTTTTTATTTTTTATATATATATATATATCTCCATGATACATGGTCTAATTATTAAATGTTGTGGAGGAAGGTTCAGGCGGGACAAAACATTCCAGATCTGTTAATGCCTCCCGGTCATATTTCTTCTCCCTCTCTTCCTCTTTGATAATACTTTTCCTTAAGAACCCATAAAACGCCTTGTTTCGGCTTCATACAGCCTCCCATCTTACTATATAATTTTTAACACATCATTTTTATGTTTAAAAAAAATAAAAAATGCAAGCTTTCTGCATACTGAATAATGTGAAATGGCGGAGCTTGTGAAATGCTGACTTAACCCTCTTCAAATATGTGAAATCTGGACTAAGTAACGTTATTTCCTAGCGATTCTGTCAGTGAAGGAAGAAATGAGTAAAAGAGGGAAAAACAAGTAATGAATTCAGTGAAAACAGCAGTCTAGTAAATACACCCTTTCTTTCTCTCTCTCTCTCTTTGTCTCTCTCTGTCAGCGTACAGGACTAAGTTAGGCATAAGCGAATAATTAGGTAATTGCCCTCCTGATTGAGCCCAATAGGAAACGTTTCAATTAGGCTAAAACTGCGCAAGGAGGAAGTAGGCTCTTACAAAGGGAAACATTTCTTGTCATGCAACTGTCAACCCCCCCAAGCCCACACCACAAGCGAGGATTTACTGGATACGAGGAGGAGGAAACGTTCGGAACGAGGGGAGCTTGCATTTAAAAAGCAAGGAAGAGAAAGGGGTGCTAGCGAGGGCTAGAGGAAAGGAGAAAAAAGAGACAGCAACAAATGATTGGGGTAATTAGGGCTATATTTAAACAGGCCTCTTCTCTGATATGATTTGCTAGTGATCCCTTGTTCAGATAAGAGGAGGGCTTCTCAGCCCGCCGAGTCGCCTGTTACAAATTACAACCTTCCAGCCATGGAAGAGACATAGTTCCTGGAAAGAGTAGGGGGAGCGAGAGGGCTTCTGCTGTAGCCTGAGAGAGAGAGAGAGAAAGATATCAGAGACACGGTGGCAAGAGAACACAGATGGAGGGCATCCTGCTGGACATTAGCAGATGTTAGTCGTATCATTTGTTATCTTGCCTCAGCTCATTTTATTAACTGCTTTATTGTGCTGTTTTAATGATTCCTTAAAGATGCAGCAAGTCATTTCTGCACAACTAGTGGCACTAAATGGAAATGATTTTCTCTAAACAAGTTTAGAAAGTTCTCTGAACAAGCCAAACTTTTCCTTTCTGCCGTTATTCAATAAAACAAGTAGTTCTACTCCAAAATAACACCATTCAGTTGGTTGAGCCAATATGTCTGTATCGTATGCAATGGGTAGCAATATTCATTTTGAAATGTAATATGCAAAATGGCAATGCAATGTGTAAAATGGCAATGTATCTCTGTATTTAAATTTACATTTTCCCATACATACTGTATGTCCAATGTTTAGTGCAAAATGAAAATGAAAATTCAATTATATAATTTACATTTCAAAATGAATATTGCTACCCATATATCGGGCAAATGAAACCGATTTGCAGTTATGTGGGGTTTCAGAAATTTAAGATACCTTTAAAGGTTTATGTGTTTGTTTGTTTATTTATTGATTGATTTTTACAGTTTACTGTTAAGGTACCTTTAAAAACAAAAAATAATGTTTAGTTTAAAAAGATATTCAATTGTAATATTATATAATTATTTTATAATTGAATATTTATTATAATGAGTCCTATAGGTGCAGTTTTTCAATGTCTTTACCTGAAATATGATCACTATCATTCAAAAGTTTGGGGTCAGTAAGACTGTTTTAATTGATTAAAATAACAGTTTTCTATTTTATTATGTATTAAAATTCCTATTATTGCAAAGCTGAATTTTTAGCATCATTACTCCAGTCTTCAGTGTCACATGATCCTTAAGAATAATATGCTGATTTGCTGCTCAAGAAAAAAATTCTTGTCTTAAATTATTGAAAATATTTTAATAACCTTAATATTTTTTTGAAAACTGTGATACATTGTTTACAGAAATCTTTGATGGAAAGAACAAATGATCAATATTTATTTGAAATAGAAATCTTTTATATTTTGAAGCACTTTAAATGTCTTTATCATCACATTTGATTAGTTTAATGTATCCTTGCTGAACAAAATTAATTTATTTTTAATCCTGACTGAAGTTTTGTACACTGTAAAAAATGACTGAATTGAGTGAATTTAACGGTAAAAGACTGTAAAAATGCTACAGTAAAAACCTGTTAAATGGTTAACGGTAAGTTCCCCTACTACATACGATGAAAAACTGTATTGGACATTACATGTAATTTTATGGTAGTATACCGTTTTTGGAAGTGGAAAAAGAATTTATAATTGACATTCCCAGAAATTCCTGCTTTACATTTCAAATTTGATGTTTTTTGTTGAAATAACTGTTTTTTTTTTTGTTGTTGTTTTTTTTTTTTTTCTTATCAGTTGTGTAGATTATGGCTGTATGTTACATCTAATGTTGTTAAATTAATGTTTATTGCATTATTTCAGTTTCATATGTGTTACCATGATGGTGTTTAGTGTTTGTGTGAATGACACTGTGCACCTTCTATATATGTTAATATTTAAAAGCTGCTTGTGATGGACTTTGGTTCATCATGTGACTTTCTCATCACCACATGCTTTTAGTGGTTATCCGTGTATTACAAAAGTACACAACAGATTTCAGTACTTCAATGTGTTGGTGTATTAACATTATATCAGTAAATGAAATTACGGTACTGAAATGTAAATTTAAGTTAATTTAAGTTTTAAATGTTGCTACCGTATTTTTACGGTAAAATTCTGTCAACCATAGCTGCCGTTTTATTATCGTAAATTTTACGGATTTTTTTTTACAGTGTACAGTATAGTGCATATGTGTATAAAACTACTGTTTATTATTATTATTATTAATATTATTATTTAACCTATTTATATACAAAACTATTGATGGAAAAACTATTCAGATTTAAATTTTTAAATAAAACGACTTCTTTTGCATTATCCAAAAAACAGTCTGATCTATCAAATAATGTGACAAAATTTAGTTTCCAGATGATTATATCAGTTGTATGGAGAGCATAGCGACACATAACGCACAAATGGCACTGTTTTTTGTTGACTCCTGTCATAAAGTTATTGATGGTGAGAACTACCTATCCTGATGTGTAAATAAACTAGACCTCATACAGTGGCTCAGACTGTACCCTCAGCAGAGGAATGTGCCTGTGCTCAATGATGTTTGCATAGGTTTGAATCCTTCAGGGGGGAAGCCAGTCGGACTGTGTGCTCACTGCAGTCTCTCTCTGAAATATTAACTCACACAGAGCATATATTTGACAGCCATGTTCCACAAATAATTGTTTACGACCCGCCATAGGCACGCCAGCGGTTTATCGGGGTGTTAATTGATCTTGTATGGATGTTTATATGAATAAAAGCTGACGGTAATAAATGTATGAGAAGTTGGGCAGTGTTCTGGGGTGTGTGCGCGCTTGTGTTTTTTGTATATGTAAACAGACGCTGCCCTGCAGGCATGTCCCACAGGGCCGCAGTGTGGTTAACAGAGTAAACTGTGGTCAGTGTTAATACATTTCCTGTGTCTGACGGACTTACCTGAACGCTTCACACATGCCGATTAAAGAGAGTTTCAGTCTGCATTTCTCATTCTGTTAGTCACTCATTCTGTCTGCTTCACGTTCTCTCTCAAAATCGCTTTTTGCTTTTTGAATGGTTGCAGCGGTCTGTCAATTGAGGCTGACCGTGGTGTTCGTGTGGTCGGACCTGGCACTTCTCTGCTCATTGCTTGGTTCCCAAAGCGGGCCGACTTGGGCACACACATCCGCCTCTCTCGCATTCATTCGTTTGTGTTGGGCTTCATGTGACAACTGTGATGAATGAGAGCCCTGCAGTCACATGCAAACCTGAATCGTCCTGCTGCCTCTTGCTCAGGTGGATTTATAACCAGCTTATACTTGCTTTATCATATAAACCAGTGGATTTAAAGGGTTAGTTTAGTCAAAAATTTTTGTGGGACACAGAAGGAGATGTTTATCAGCATGTGTACTCTACTCTTTAAAAGTGAATGGGGACAGAGGCCGTTGAGCTCTGAAAACTTTGCCAAAGTACCACAGAAGCGGCATAAATGTACCTTATGACAGCTTTGTTTGAGGAATAAACAGAAATTTATAGGAATAGCTTTCTCAAAATGTAAAATTCTTTGAGCATTTACTCACTCATGCCACTTTCCTTTATGGAACACTTTATTATTTATTACACAATATTATTATTATTATTATTTTATTATTATTTTTTTTTTTTTGGAAAAATGTATTTACTGCCCTTTGCGGTGAAAGTGAATGAGAACTGTGGTTGTCAAAGGACCATAAATATCTCACAAACGCACTCCATACGACTATCCACTATCATTTTTAAGTTGTCTTAAGCCATTTGATAGCTTTACATGAGAAATATTCCAACATATATTAGCGTTATCTGCCCTCATTCACTTGCATGGAATATATTGCACAGGTTCACATACCGTACTTTTATGGGTCTTACTTTGGGATAAGTATTTATTCTTTTTTGTTTGTTTTTTAGTTGTTTTTTTTTTTTTTTAAAGAATTTATTTTAATTTAGAAAGGATGCATGAAATTGATCAAACATGATGGTAAAGATATTTTGGTAACACTTTAGAATAGGGAACACTTATTCACTATTAACTACGGCTTTTCCCTCAATAAATTCCTAATTTGCTGCTTATTAATAGTTAGTAAGGTAGTTGTTAAGTTTAGGTGTTGGGTAGGAATAGGGATGTAGAATAAGGTCATGTAGAATAAGGCATTAATATGTGCTTAATTAGCTAATATTCTAGTAATATGCATGCTAATAAGCAACTAGTTAAGAGACCCTAAAATAAAGTGTTACTGATATTTTCGATCTCTTTCAAATAAGTACTGTCTAATACAGACAATTACTGAACTTTGTATCACAGTTTCCAATATTTAGCAGCACAATGGTTTTCAACACTGATAACAATAGGATTTTTTTTTTTTTCCTTAAGCAGCAAATTAGCATATTAGAATGATTTCTGAAGGATCATGTGACATTGAAGAGTGGAGTAATGATGCTGAAAATTCAGCTTTGCAATCACAGGAATAAATTACATTTTAAAATATATTATAATAAAAAACAGTTATTTTAATTTATTAGAATCAGTAACACTTTACTATAGGGACCAATTCTCGCTATATTAGTTGCTTATTAGCATGCCTTATTAACATATTGGCTGTTTATTAGTACTTATAAAGCGCACATTCTGCATGACCATATTCTGCATCCCTAATACTACCCAATACCTAAACCTAACAACTACCTAACTATTAATGAGCAGCAAATTAGGAGTTGATTGAGGCAAAAGTCGTAGTTAATGTTTTGTTAATAGTTAGAATTGAACCTTAAAAATAAAGTGTGAGCATTTTTATTTTTATTTATTTTTTTTTTTTTACTGTTTTGATTATTTGTTTTTTCATCAAATAATTGCATCCTCGGTGAGTACAAAAGACCTATATATAATATAATATAATATAATATATATTTTTATTTTTATTTATTTATTTTATTTATTTATTTTTTTTAAATCTCACCAACCCCAAACCTTTGTTCCTATTTCATTATATAGTAAAGGGTTGAACATGAATGTGAACAAAAGCCTCAAATCCCCTTTGTGTTTCATGGAAGGCAGAAAATCTGGTTTTGGTATGACATACAGTAAGTGAGTAAATGATCCCTACTGTATATGGTAAATGCTGTTTCCCCTCCTGTCAAGGCAAAGGTAGAGCCATGACACTGATATACTGGAGTCCACACACGTATACACTGCCACAACTTCTGCATTTTCCAAACCCAACATTTACATGCTCCTGGGCATTTGTCATCCCAAGCGTATTCTGTCATCAGGGTGGGGGAGGGAGTGAAGGGCAGCGTGCTCATTACCGGGATGGGAGAAGAGCAGCACTGGTAATGTTTTAACCCCAAAATGAGTTCCATTCCTGAGGAGTTCCGTGTGGAGTCAGGGATGTAATGCTCATATGGAGCAGTTTATGAGGATTAAGAGCTTTTATTTAGTCTACAGGGCCAGGCCTGCTCTCAGCGTCTCTCTCTTCTCCCTCTGTTTCTCTGACTATAAGCTCGGCTGTGGGTATTGGGTGGCTGAGCTTGGGGGCAGAGACTCTAATTCTAGTCATTCATGCGCAAAACGCTCCCTCTTGATGTAACACGTCACACTAGTAATGGGCACAAATCTATCTGACATTTAAAAATAGGTTTAACAAATTCTAACAACCATCAGCACATTAAAAATGATAATACAGAATGATGTCCTATACATACACACACACACACACACATACAAGCATAACCATTCAGTGTGGGTCTGTTGAGCCCCACACGTAATGTGGGATAAAAAATGATATATCATTGACATAAATTAAGAACTTGTTTCCACAATTTGTTAATTCATGGCCACAATTTACAAATTTGTTCCCTGGATTTAGTAAATTGTACTAATTCATACCTTCATTTTGATTTAACTAAAACGAGGGAACAAATTAGTAAATCATGACCTCAATTTAACTAAAACAAGGGAACACATTTGTAAATCATAGCCATGATTTATTAAAACAAAGGAACAAATTAGTAAAGTGTGGCCTCTGTTTAAATAAAACAAGGAATGAATTCTTAATTTGTAGCATGATATTTTGTCCTGCATGTCATGTCAGTAAGTTTTTTTTATTTTTTATATTTTTTTGTTTTGTGTTTTTTTTTTCTTCAAGGAATCCTGAAATTTGGGACACTCTTAAAATGGTATACCATTTTAAATATTAAAATGATTTCTGAATGATCATGTGACACT
This sequence comes from Spinibarbus caldwelli, assembly GCA_039654775.1. NCBI lineage: Eukaryota > Metazoa > Chordata > Actinopteri > Cypriniformes > Cyprinidae > Spinibarbus > Spinibarbus caldwelli. The sequence continues at coordinate 21,736,225 of CM077250.1, forward strand.
GAAGACTGGAGCAATGATGCTGAAAATAAATTATAATTTATAATAATTTATCATTTAAATTACATTTTAGGTTATATTACAATAGAAAATAGGTATTTTAATTTACAGTAATATTTCACAATATTAATGTTGTATTTATTTGTATGTTATTTTTGAATGCATCCTTAATTAGTATAAGTGACTTATTTCAAAAACTTAAAAAAAAAGTATAGACTCCAAATTTGAACAGTATTAAATATGATATCTGTGTATTATCATTAAAATGATAAAAACCTACATTATTTGCATTTTTAATTTATAATAAAGCATTAAATGTAAATATATTAATATTTAAAAAGCATTATATAGTTTTAACTTATGTAGTAACTTGTTTGAATGACCAAAACTTACAGTAATAATAACTTCACCGTATTTGTAGTGTAAAAAATATTTTTTATAATATTTATAATATAATTATATTGTTTTAATGTAATAATATTATTATTAATATGTTATTATAAAGGCAAACATAATTTTTTTTCTTGACTTCTGGAAGTTATCCAAAAAATTTAATGAATAAATGTAAAATCTTTAGAGAAATTTTATGGTTGATGATAGAGTTTCATTTGTATATTTTTTTAATATTTTTTATACTGTACTGTATATAGACAGAATATTCCTGTTCAGTTTTACCAAATTTAAGTGATTCAGCTAATTCAAATGACCCTAATCTTTAATTCATCAGTCTTTCATTGCCTGCTAATGTTTCAAATGTTCTGTAGTGTTAAATGTCTGACAGGATTACGTGTTTATTGCAGGTTACTACGATTTCACTACATCCAGTGCCGTTTACTGCGTGTGGATTTTATGTTCTCTCCTGGTAGTGGACTCTCTTGTGTATTGGCACACAGGCCAAACAGGCTACTTGGGATGACGATAACTTAATGATTTTTCCTGTGCGTTTACACTGTATTGGAATGCGCAATCATTTTTCAGTTGTAAACAAAGTCTATGTTTATTAAATTGATCTGCATTCCTGTATACTGAGTTGCATTTCTGGTATGTTAATGTTTCCATTTCTTCTCAGTTATGTTATTTAGTTAATTGTGTGTGTGTGTGTGTACGTTTTTGTTTGTGGGGTCTGTTTCCTCATTTGCATGTGTGCTTGCGTGTCTGAGCTTGCAGTATGTGTGTGGCTTTCCCCTCCTTCTCTCTCCCAAAAGGAAAAGTTTCATGTTCACTCACTAACTCGTCCCTGTAGAGGGTCAATTGCAACCAGTTGGCCATCAGTCTGGTCCAAAATAAACATTTGGAGAGAGGAGACTATATAGGCAGGTACCGGGGGCCTCTCTCTCTCTTTCTCTCTCTCTCACTGGCTTTTTCAGCCGTGTTTCCTTGGAAAACTCTCTCTCTGTGTATGTGTATATGTATAAGTGTGTGTGAGTCCGCAGACTCTGTGCTATGCTAGATGGCATTATATAGCACTCTGCAACCTTTGATATGTCTATCATTTCATTTGCACAAAGAAAACAAAAGCTTTCCTCCTTTAATCATCTTGTGAAATGTGCTTTTTGTTTCTCGGGCTCTCCCATGTCTGACGCATTCATTATGGATGTAAAGCTGTAGGCTGTCACATGGGTCCACGTCATGTATGTGCTGCTTGATGTGGGCAGGTGTGTGTGATTCATGGGTACAGTGTGGCGGTTTGAGGTTGATGGCCAGCGACTGGTTTAACTGGGACGGGGGCGCGACGAACGCGACTCAATTTAGGCCACATTAATCACACTGCCATTTCCTCACATCAGCCTGTGTGTCTGTTTGCCCGGCGAGCGCTTTCAGCATAATGAGCTCAGGTGACTGAGCAGAGAGGGCCGCTCTGTTCTCCCTTTCTCTAGGGGACCAGCCAGCTGCCCACTGCCACTTCACTGAGACTTTTCACAACACAGAATTACATTTTTTGTGAACATATAGCAGCACAACATGGATGTTTTATAGTTTTGCAGGCTACAAGAACAGTATATCATTTTTGGGGTTTTGTTGTTTATTTTATTTTATTATTTATTTTATTTTATTTGTGGCAACCTCTTTTTAATTTTTTATTTTTATTATGATTCTAAATGAAATCCTGAGGCTCTCATATGGTGCAACGAATCATAATTATCAATATGATAATATAATTTCAATCATAAAATTTAAGTTTATTAATATAGAAGATTATGTTTATTAATATACTTAAATTAATTTAATTCTTTATTATAGAATTTATATTGGAGTCAGGGGGATGATTGTAATCAGTTTTTTTATTATTTATTTAAATATTTTTAATACATTTTATTTACTGTATAATCTGTATTTTCTGTAGTTAATTGCATTAAATTATTGTTTTAAAGTGGCAGCCCTAGTTGTAACCTTATTTTTGTCATGTGCTTTAGACTAAACCCTGTAAAGTTCCACATTATTGTTCAAAATCTTATTAAAATAGATTGTTAATAATAATCTGTTAATTGTGTTAGCAATACTGAACACCATGAACACTATCTGTATTATATTTATTACCATATTAATACTTTGAATCAAACTAGACCATAATTACAACATTAGTATTTTTTTACTGTCAAAAACTGACATTGCAAAATGGAATTTAAAAATAAATAAATTAAATAATAACAGAAATAAATTTAAGCCGGATATTGTCAATACCCTGATAACAAAGAAGCACAGTGATCAAAATAAATTGCATATACAAACAGACAACATGAGTTTACTAAAAAGTCAGTCATGTTTTTATGGTTCTGATTTATTTACGTTCACTTTCCTTCCCTGAGGATTTTTCCTGGTTGCTTGGTTGCAGCACTAATTCTTTGCTTGTACTTTCTTCCTCTAAACTTCTTTTTTTCTGCATCTTTGTTTTTATCTTGTCTTGTGCTGAAAGAGAGATTTAGTTGAGAATTGCGATTATATTGGCTGAGGGATAATGTATGTGAAATAGCTCATAAATTAAATTAGATTAATGTGAAAATGTGGATTTAAAAGAATATTTAAAAGTTTTGGCCAATTCTGCGGCCTAATTGAAATCAGCTAGAAATAGTAAGAGCTATGTTTAGTTTTACACAAATGAGGCTGCGAGGGATAGACATACAACCTGTTTCTCATTTTAATTAGAGTAAAATTAAATAAATATTGATATTGATCAAGAAATAATAATGCTACAGTGATCACATAAAAACAAACAACAAAAAGCTATATAAATAATGTGGTTTAAAAGTAAAACTCACATCACAACCTTCAGATATCATCTGATTTTTGTAGCTGAGTAAGAAGTGTTTCATAACAAAAGTGTTTTAAATATTTACATTTTTAAAACACAATATAGTGTCACTTGTTACTTCTGTTTTAAAACATCAAAAAGATCATGGTCTGACATGTTTTCCTCTTCAAACTAGAATGAAAGAAAAATACATTTAAAAAAACTAAATATATTTAAAAATGCATAATTAAAAAATATTAAAAATAGTATACAATTTAAACTATTTAAACTTAATATAATACTATTTAAAGATAAATTAAATGTCTGTTTTCTTTAGTTTAATAGGAAAAACATGTCAGACCATAATTGTTTGATATTATTATATCCTATGCTTTGGTACTGAATGGAATTTAAGTATAACAGTATTTGATTAACAGTATAATAGAGATTTTTATATATGTAGAGTATTTATGGATCGTTTGCATTGTGGAAATCTAGCATTGGCACTATTAGATGTCTGTGTGTAAGTTATTATATATATGTGTGTTTAAGTGGCCCTGTCGTTAGGAGAAAGAGAGACGTAGTGTAGTGTGTGTGTGTGTGTGTGTGTGGAAGGCGATCTGTAGCTTGTCGTACAGGTGCTTATAATTTGCAGTGATTAATCATTGTTGTGTTTGGGGGTGACATGTTGTTTAATGCATCTGTCTGTCTTCCTCTCTCCATCCCGGAGCAGCAGGCCACAGCATGCTGGATGTCAGTGAGGGGTTACTGTGCAGTAACACACCAACACACTCTGATTTACACATCACACGTTCTGCATTGTAATAGACACGCCACTCACTGTACGGTATTAGAAGAGTAGGCAGTAATCCAGTTTAATGTATGCTTTCTCAAAGGCTTTATACAAATAATGTATCTCTGTGTGTGTGTGTGTGTGTGTGTGTGTGTGTGTTTGCTTTGGGTACAGGGCAAGCAGTCTGGTCAGTGCAGACTGTAAATCAGCTGCTCTCTGATGGAATTCTGACAGACAGGAAGCTAATCTGTCCCTCGTGTGTCATTACAGCCAACCTCCCAGATTGCCACATATCCTGCTGCTACGCTCATCTTCTGCACACACACACACATTCGGCCCGGCTGCCAGAGACGGTAACAAACACACATGTTGAACATAAAGTGACTTTGGCTGTGTCAAGAGTTCATTGTCCACATCTGCCAGAGGCAGAGAAAGAGCTCAAACAGACCTTCACTCTCGCTCTCTGGCTGTATCCACATCTCCAAATTCACTTTCCCTCATTTATTGTTGGTGGTGATAACTATCCATTCACTATTGATATGTTATGTTTAACGTATTGCTTCTCTTCCTGCATAAAAGGGTAGTTTGCCCAAAAATCATTATTTTCTCAACCCCATGCTTCAAACCTGTACGACTGACTGACTTCTGTGGAAGCGGAGATGTTTTGAAGAAGGTTCAGGCTGCTGTTTTATATACGATAAAATCAGGACTAGGGTCCTTTTGACTTGAGTGTCAAACCTCTGAAGCCATATAGCTTTGTTTGAAGAACAGGTTTAAAAATCCTTTAAAATCTTGGTGTTTGAATGCAAGGTGTATTTATAAATACAGACAGTAAAGGTATTTGAGAGTGAACTGAAATTTAAGTTTGTTCCTCACACGTTACTATCATTTGGCTTCAGAAGACATATGGAACAACACAAAATTGATATAGACCATTTCTTTGGTGCTTTTTTTGTCCTTATTGGAGCTTGGCAGTATCTAAAACATTTAATATTTTATAGTATTTTATTAATATGTATAATTATATACTCCTGTTCATATGTTTGGGGTCAGTAAGGACAGTGAATGTTTTTTTTGGGTTTTTTTTGCTTTATTTTTTTTAAATTAATACTTTCATTCAGCAAGGACAATACATTTGATTGAAATTGACTTACTTTTTACATTGTTACAAAATGTAAAATAAATGCTTTGAACTTTCTATTCATGAAAAAATAATAATAAAAAATGTATCATGGTTTTCACAAAAAATATCAAGCAGCACAAATTTTTTTCTACATTGATAATAACAAGAAATGTTTCTTGGGCATGATATCAGCATATTAAAATAATTTCTGAAGGATCATGGGTGCTGAAAATTGAGATTTGCTATTACAGCAATACATTACATTCTAAAATGTATGCAAATATAAAACAATTATTTAAAATAATATTTGTATATTTGTTAAAATGAAATTTATTGTAATAATATTTCAGAATATTATTGTTTTTACTGTGCAAACATTTTGAGCAAATAAATGCAGCCATAGTGAGCATAAGAGACTTTAAAAAACATTAGAAATCTTAACTTTTGAAAGGTTTTGTGTATTTATAAAATGACATGAGGTTGAGTATATGATTTTTTATTTATTTATTTTTTTCATGTGAAATCTCTTTATTCAGCATTATCTGAGCTGAACTCTGCTTTTATGAGAAAGCTAGATGTGCTATAAGCCCTTTCATTTTGAGCCCCTTGTACCATCTCTCTAAACTCACAGGAGTTTAATTACGAGCATTCTCATGTATGTGTGTGAAAGCAACCATGTTTTTACTTGTACGCCCTTCACAGCGTTTCATGTCCCAGCCCACTGCTTTCTTTACAGCTCTGCTGTAATATCACAATCTTTTGAACAATTTCGGTCTGACAGTTTGAAATATTTTTTTTGAATCCTTTGACAAATTGCTGTATGAAAAAAAGCCCAAAGCATAATCGGCTGGTTTGGAGAGTGTCCAGTATTAAGAACCTGACCCTTCAATTACGGACTTATGGTGCTTGTTTTCATGCATGGTGCTGAATTTCATTAGTGGTTATAGTGCTTCTTGGTAGCATGAATGCTGCTGCTCAGCAATAATGGTGATATGTGAAAGAAATCTGTGTTTTAGTCAAGCTCATGAAATAATATTTTGGCTCAAGAAGGAGAAAATAAAATTTTGTTTCTGTTCCTTGTCATGTTAATTGCGTCAATAAAGTTTGTTGACTTATTCAACAACATTTTTAAAATGTTCATACAGACAAGGACTTGAACACATCTCTTCTATGAGCATGTTTTTAATTCATGGAATAAATAAAAAAAATGTACAAACCATTAAAAACTTGTGTATGTAAATAAATATAAATAAATATATATATATATATATATATATATATATATATATATATATATATATATATATATATATATATATATATATATAATTATTTTTATGATTATTTTTATGATTATTTATTTTATGGAGTTCAACAATAGTACAACAATGTCAGGGTGATAAAGTTGTCATGATTTCGTAATAAAGAAAAAGCCTCATTAAAAGAATACTATTATTATGAATATTATTAAATATTTGTATTTTTATATATAATATATAAAAATATTTTAACCTAAATGTGTCATTGCTTAATATTATTTGAAAAAAAAAAAAAAAAAGCTTTTATATGCAAAATCAAAATCATGTGATGTATCCAACATTCTTTTGTATATAATGTGGTGCAACTTTTCAAAATGTAATGGTATTTATGAATTAATAATTCACAATGTTGATTAAAAACTTTAATGAAAAATGTATATACAAAATTACAAAAATAATAATAATGAATATGTGTACAAATATTCAAGGTGTAATGAAAATAATACTCTTTACTTGAAGGTTACACCACGTGACATTTTTCTTTTTATGGTCATGAATAGGCATGAAAAGTTTCAACACATACAGTAGATGCGTTTTAGAAAGGCTGCGCAACTTTTGTGTTGGGGTCAACACACAATTTGCCAAAAATCAACACTGTGAAAACAATTTTCAAAGAATTACCTTCAAAAAAAAAAAACTTAATTGAAGATTGTCGAACACTAAAATATGAAATGCACTAGAAGTTTAAGACTCAGTTTACTCAAAATTGAAGACTCATCTTCTGAATCATCCAAGGAAATGTTCATGTAGTTCAGTTTGTAGTTGAATCTTAATCTATCCAATCTTAATTACTAGACAGTTGCAGCACTGAAAAGTGAAATGAGAAACTCGTTGTTCATTAAAAACCTTTTTATGAAAAATGTATATAAAAACTTAAAAAATAATAATAATAATAATATGTGTACACTCACAAATATTCAAGGTGTGATGAAAATAATACTCTTTACTTGATGGTTACACCACATGACATTTTTCATTTAGTCACTGAGTCATTAAATTTAAACTTCTTGAAAATGGTATAAAAGTTTTTCAAAACCATATGAAACCAACATGAATACAAAGAGTACATTTCTAAGAACTTGGCACATGTGTTTTAAACTAGATTTTTAAAAGATTTTTCATTACCCTAATGCATTTTCTGTGTATGTGTACCTGTGTGCACATGTGATTGTATGCCTCTGTATGCCAACCATGGATTATGATGACAAGTTAGATTTTTCCCAGTGCCCATGGAATCACTCCATGCATCGTTCTTGCCAAGTTACCTGATGCCAGGGAATGTCAGGGCTGCCATGTCATCAGATCGGACAGGGTATTTGCTCCACGGCTCAGGATAATTCATTACAATGCCTCCAATAATGATAATACATCACACACACTCTTTCAATCGCTCGAACGCACAAAAAAGACCAGGCCGCACGGCTGATTTCATAATTACCGCATCAAACCGCTGCCGTATGTAACACAATCACAAGCTCTCATCAGACCCAAACCGCCACCATGGCTGGCCAGCACCGCTTATGTAACGTTTGGAAAGAAAGAGTCTGTGTGAAATTGTATGAACTTTATAAAACCGAGACTTGTGTAGATCCCGACAGTTTAGAGATGCATAATGTGTTTGTACTTGTGTGTGTGTGTTACTCTTGTTCGTTCTCTCTGAGGACGGGTGGTGAAACATGTTTCTCTTGTGTTTGGCCAGTGCTGGCTGAGTGCGTTTACACTTCAGTAATGGCTTCCTGCTTCAGTCTCTCACGCTAAACTCGAGGAGGGGACACACGGGGGCCCTTCAACAATACTACCATAACAGCACACACACACACACACTCTTAACCCTCCTGTTGTGTTAAAGAAAAAAAAAAACTAGGTCTAATTTTTGTGTTGCATTGGTTTCCATGCAATTTGCCAAAAATTGCACTAAAATATAAAATATATGAGAAATGTAATAATTCCCATCTATTTCAATTGTGTTAAGACTCAATTTGACCCACATATCTTATGCAAAATTAGCTGCACAGACACAAAATAGAGAGGAGAGAGATTTCATGGCTACTTGTAGTGATTATTTGCACACTAAATTGCAAATAACTACAAGTAATAATTGTTATTTGTTCTTAGTTTAAGTAGTATTTATTGCACAGACAACATTTTTTAAAAAATGATTTTTTTTTTTTTTTTTTTTTGGTTATGGCGTCTTGTAGTGACTATTTGCACACTAAAATACAAATAACTACAAATAAAAATTGTTATTTGTACTTAGCTTAAGTAGTATTTATTGCACACAACATTTAAAAAAATTCTTTTTTGGTCATGGCATTTTATAGTGACTATTTGCACACCTAAGGTGCAAATAACTACAATTAAAAGTTGTTATTTGTACTTAGTTTATGTAATATTTATTTCACAGACATACAATATAAAAAAATTTGTTTGTTGTTTTTGGTTATGGCATCTTGTAGTGACTATTTGCACACTAAGGTGCAAATAACTACAAGTAGGTAAAAATAGTTATTTGTACTTGGCGTAAGTAGTATTTATTGTACAGACATAAAATATAAAAAATGCTTTTTGGTTGTGTCATCTTGTAGTGACTTAACTACAAGTAAGTAATTATTTTTTTTTTTGTACTTAGTGAAAGTAGTATTTATTGCTATTTGTACTAATAGTGTAAACAGCCTCTGCCCTATGTCTTGTTCTCAAACCCTTCTGAGAGTAAAATGAGTTTCTCATTTCACTTTTCAGATTTTCACTTTTTCAGATTTCACTGCAGTTGTCTAGTAATTAAGATTAGATTAAGATTCAACTACATAAACTCAACTACATAAACATTTCCTTGGATGATTCAGAATATGAGTCTTCAATTTTGAGTAAACTCTGAGTCTCAAACTTCTAGTGTATTTCATATTTTAGTGTTTGACGAGCTTCAATTAAGTTTTTTTTTTTTTTTTTTTTTTTTGAAGATAATTCTTTGATTTTTCAGTGTTGATTTTTGGCAAATTCCGTGTTGACCCCAACAGAAAAGTTGCACAGCCTTTCCAAAACGCATCTACTGTATGTGTTGAAACTTTGCATGCCTATACATGACCATAAAACAGAAATAGACACAAAATTTCAAGAAAAAATAGTTTAACCAATGTTTCAAGCAGTTTGAAAATCCTATGCGAGACAAACTGACCACAACAGGAGATTAATCACTACAGGGCAGACACACACATCTTGGCAACTCTAACTTGTACTATCATCAGCTATGTTAGATATATTTAGTATGCAAGCACACAATTGTGTTTGTTATAGATCTTTATTTACTCCTGAATATTTCTGTTGTTTCCTAAAAAAGACCCCCTGGGGAAAGGAAAGATCATATCACTCCCTAAGAATGTCCGTTGTTCTTTTCCATCATTCTCTGATCTGCTCCTGCACCTTGCAGGCAGAGGGCTGTTTTTCAACCCATCTTGCACCTCCATACAAGAGACGCCGGGTTCATCTGTTCGTTTAGTGAGGAACAGCGAGCTTGCTATTGATGGGACAGCAGGGATGAGTCTGTGCTCACATAAGCTCTCCCCAGCGGTGCCTCTGGTCGACGCAGATCCAGGGCCTCCATTCCTGCACTTGTCCAAAGAGACACAGGGTGTTAACAGGTAATTAAAGAATTTACTGCCCCACTAAAACTCTATTATTGCTGTTCCCGGCCCATAATTGGGTTCATTATCAGCTTTTATGGACTATAGGTGAGCGTTTCTGAAGCAGTGGACAAAGCGTTCCACAGCCGCTGTCCAGGTCGTGCACAGTGCGTGAGTTTGAAGAGGTCACATGTTGTCTCCAGATTTTATGCTTTCACAACCAAACACAATCTTACTAGTACTAACATGATAAAACAGACTTTTCATTTAGATTTGTCAGTAAACTTTTCGATTATAAAAAAAAAAAAACTTATCGTAAGGTAAAAATAGATCCCTAGTGAAAAATAAATATGTATTTGAAATACATTTATTTCATGCTAATGATACTACAAATACATTTACATATTTATGTACTTAATAAAAATACCCTGCAGTTGTACTTTTAGTATACTAAAAACTGGTATACTTAAGATTTGCAAATATGGAACAACCAATTTTGTACTTAATGCACTTTAATTGTGAGGAAGTAGTGCTGAAGTCCAACTAAAGATATACTGAAGTATATTTGATTGTGCTAAAGTGGAACTATTGCAAGTATACTTTAGGTACACTTTAAATATCTTGCGTTTGAAGACCGATATTATTCAAAGATCAAACAATCCTCATCAGTAGTGACATTAAAACATTTTAGGCATGATAATAAGAAATGTGCATTGTGCACAAGTAGTACTCCAAATAAAGTTTAATTATCATTTTTATATCAGTAAGTCTCAAGCGATATGCCAGTAAATATTTAAAATAGATTTGAACTACACTTAGTATTACATAAATTTATTTTAAATTAATTTAAATAAGGAGCTGCAGTTTTTATAAGAATCACCGGTAACACTTTAGAACAGTGGTCCATCATTCATTTGTAAATATGCAGAAAAATAATGCAGGATAATTAAGCAGTACTGCATTAACACTTCAGCACCTACTATTAACTAATATGGAAGCAAAATGAACTAATCATTAAGTAATAGTAAATTTAGGACTGAAATCAGGTAATCCATAATTATGGACTCATATTTGTCTTATTACAATTATTAAGTATGTTAAATAACATTTTGTGAAACCTATGTGAAGCCCTCACAGCTCGAATGTTAACCAGTCACTCTTCAGTGTCTAGTAGTGAAACTTTTTTCACTTTAATATAAGAGTGACATTAATTTCCATTATGAACAGTGGCCACTTATGGGTATGGCCAATGACAAAACTGAGAAAATGTTAACTTTATGCAAATTAGCAGCTAAATGATGCAATTTATAAAACTGTAATTTTCAGGAGTAAAATCAGTGCAGCTCACATTGGATGTGTCTTGTTAGTTACTAGAGTCAAGTTACAGAAAGGCAGAGAAGTTATGCTATTGTAAGCTTTTTATGATTTATCTCCCACAGAAATTAATAATAAAAATGTAATTTAAAGAATCATGCATTGAAAAAACTTCAGAAACTGTTGGAATGCTAAGTGAGTTTGTTGATAATCACTCATCATATGATATATTTATGCCCTGTTCCAGAAATGCTCTTTCCAGAAAAATGTTAATATTTAGTAAAAAGAAAATTTTGTTTTATTGTCAAAAATCAAATGACGCCAAACTTATAATTGCAGTACATCTAATTTATAATCAGATTTTCAGCTATGGCCAGTTGTGCAGCCCACCAGAAATGTGGCATAAACTCCTATTAGTGACCAAGAGTACAACAAGTTGGAACTTGAAACTAGATGTTGGAACTGTTGTTGTTTTGCTTGATTTGAGATAAATATGACATTATTTAAAATATGTAACTACTACACAATCTTAACATAATCTCTTTTGAAATGTTGTTTTTCCTCATTCAATGCGCTCCACTTGAATGTGTATTTACCCGCATGGAAAATAGCTGCTTGGGGACGTTATCAAGATGGCCACCGAGTGCATTCACTTTCTTTTTAAGGGACTTTGGTGAACGCCCATTAGGAGTGCAGAGCAAATGTAGCGAGAAGGATGTCATCATCTCTCACACTCTTCAAACTCTCATTTGGATGTATCCATGCCTCTGTTACTTCCCAAAACACTTTCACTTCTCTCTACTTTTCATGGTAGGTGAAGATGGCCAAGGTTGTTCTGCAAAATATAGCGACTCCTGGGTGTGTATTTATTTGTACACTGTCACAAATGGTGTGTGTCCATCTCTCCCCTTCTTCTCACTCTCTCATAACTGTCCACTAGGTGACAGTAATGACACAGCTCATCCTCTGGGGTGATTGACATGAGAAATATCATGTGTATTACACATATCACAGGGCACAGCATGACTATATGGCATGCCAATGGCCAGTTTATGTTTTTTTATTTTATGGACGTTATTCACCGATAAACATTAGTGTTCTTTTATGTATATATCAAATGTTAAATGATAATTGCCTATGTAATAATTGCCAAAACATTATTGCATTTAAAATATCACAAGTTTAAGTACATTTTCTAAGTATTTGACTTTGAATTAAGAGTTGAACATATTAAATGAGTGTGTTCTGTTAGGTGGGTCTCCAACTGCATGCCCAACTAAACTAGCTTAAATAAACAAAAACACAGACAAACAGTTGAAACGCATAAAGAGGCATGAAACTGACACCCACACATACTGGGCCCTGTAGCTGGCGGCCCCAGCCACCCCTATTTGATGGTGACTGGCTTATCAGATTGCACCGAGATTGTGCGTGGCTAGGCTAGTTCGAGGAAACGGTGCATTAACTTCAATAGCTCCTTCCGTGTATATTCTGTGGAAATGTTAATGTAAATGTGGGCAGCGTTTTTGCATATGTTGGTTTTTGTTTTGTTAACTTATTCAGGTGTTGGTGTTCACTGAATTGAGTGCTGAAACATGCTAGCTGTACATCTGTTGGGCTTTAGGGATCTAAGGAAATTGTTTAGCTACGAATGTTTTGTTTGGAATTAGGGTTAATTGTTTTTTTTGGGTTTTTTTTTTTTTTTTTTTTTTTTTGGGTTAGCTGGCCTAGCTAGCTTAACAAGTTGAAGCTGAAAGAAATAGCTTGTTCTCAACAGCAAAGGCGTGGACTACACACGGAAAAAAATGCTTTAATCTGAAAATCTGAAAGTTTAATTTAGGTTACTGTTTTCACTTTGAAGTATTATGTTCCGCATTTGTTAGCGGGCAATTCTGCCATTGTTCAATAGAGCGATGCAGTGATGACGTGTTTTTGTAGACCAATTGGCAGTTAGCATCACCCTGGTTACCTCAAAAAAACAATAGGATTTTAGGATTTAAGCAGAAAATAAGCTCTGTGATGTGTTTTGCTCATCATGAGAAACACTTTTATGAATTTTGAAGTCTAAATATAATTGCCAAAAGTAACAGACTATAAACAAACTATATAATGGTTGCATGAATTCAACATCACCATTACTAAGCTTCTGACAGCTCTTTCAGTCTTTATTTTAAAAAGTATACTACACTAAGTAGATGAATCACAAGGGGGTATTACAGATGTATTTTATGTGTGGAAACATTTTGAGCTTGCGATAACCTCAGATCTTATTTGACCAAAAACTCATTCAAAAAACCTTTTGACTTTTTACCCAGTTTTGTCAGCCCTGCAGCGCTATACAGTATATAGCTAGCTCGTTCTTCTGAACTGAATTGTGCTAGTTTTTAAAAGTTTCAAAAAATTACCCTTATTAAATTTTTAGTAAGATTTTGGTGGTTCCCTCATTTGCTTAAAACCTTTCCAGAGAATGGACTACGTCTCCAAATATATCTATAGTATCCTGGTTAGCATCAGTTAACGCAAGATTTGCATCTAATGTCCACCCTTTTTTCTGTATCTCTTGTATGTTTATATGTACTGTAGTCCTCATGGGATTTGCATTGTGTGTTACAAATGTTATCATCTGTGTTTTTGTGAAATTTGATCTCTGGTAGTTTCCAACTGCAGGAACCAGTGATGAGAAAATTACATGAATGCATGATCGTGTAAGGTCACGCCAGGTCTCGTTTAATAAATATGTAGAAAAAAATATCAATTACAATTTTTGATTACATATTTGCGTCAATGACAAATAGGAATGTGATTATATAAAGATATAGTTCAGAAAACAACTGCAAGTTGATGAGAGTTTAATACATTTTTGGAAAAAAAAGGCAAGTTGTGTAACCAAGTGCAAAGTTATCAATACATTTTTACACATTGAATACCGCATTGAATTCCACACTATTGAGTATTATATATATTTAAAAAGCATTTTCTATTTTTATAATGTTTGTCATAGAAAATATGCATTGAAGTAATTGTCTTTATAAATAAAAAAAAAAATAATGTATTTTGTGAATGATAGATCCAAAAAAAAAAAAAACTGCCTCCTGTTACCTTAGAGAAAAGACAGTGTCATGACACAGTGATGGTATCAGATGATAAAACAATAGTTCTTTGAAGTTTACTGTGGTACTGAATGATTTCCATATACATGTTCCATGGTATTACCAGAAAACCTTCGATGCGTAGCAGTATATTTTTGGGACAAACTTCCGTAAATCCTCTTACTAGCCATTTTTTTTTGAATAGAGCAGTGTAATTTTTGTATGAAGAGATGTTTTAGACATGCAAAAATGTCTAGACCAGTGCAGTAGTAGACCGATAAAAGCTGTTCATTGAAGGGGAAAAAACCTCTAGGGAGTGAATATCAACCATGCTTGACAAATGACTCGAAGCATATTTGTTTTTTTTTTTTCATTCCCTCTAGTCTTTTCTTCATCATTCTTTCTCCTACTAAACAGAAACACTTCAACCCCAAGTTACTATATATGAATATGTAAAGTCTTTGAAAATTGATGCTAGCATTTCTCCATTTCAGGCATTTACTTACAGTACAATTTCCTTTAAAAAATACTATTTTAGTTACAAGGAACATAAACTTCTATTTTGTGAATATATTCACAACTAAAGGCCATTCACATAATAAAAATACACAAATTTAATTACAACATTTTGTTAGGCAAATTCATTAATTTCTGCTAAAACATATAGCCCATGGCATGCAAACTAAGTTGAAATGCACAGTGCCAAAGTGTTATGTGTCATTAACCAATAAGAAAGACCAGAACTAAAAAAATCCATTTTATTACTTTCTTTACAGTGATCCCTTTGCATACATGACAATTCTAATTAAAAACCATTAGAATCATATATCAGGTTTGATGTGCACATACTTAAATGTATATGGATCTAACCACAGTCAGATACTATTGAACTTCTTATCAGCATACTGTAGCTCGCACTTCACCTACTTCTTTTATTTTCACCTTGGTGGAAACTGATGCCGGTGTGAGGTTTCGAACCTCTGATGGCTAATCAGATGTTCATTGTTAGTCAGGATGACAAATGGTTCAGTGCGGTCGTGCCGCCTGTATGTTTAGCATTCCTGTGCCTGTGTGTTTTGAGAAGCCGTATTCACGAGGTTTAGTGTGGAGGTGTCACCGATGATGAGGGTGTGCTCTATTAGCTACCGGTGGAAGCGGGAACGTGACCAAACCTCGTCGCTCTGGACTGACGTGAAAAGGAATGCCTGACACGCAACTCCTAGTTTGCCAACCTATAAAAAGCGTGCTCAAGCCATCTCAGGAGAGAGTTCAGAGGTGTCCTAATATTGTTGTCAACAAGATTTACGCCCGGAAAGGAAACATTTTGTGAATTATCTGGTAAAAGAATTTTTGAGGAGTGTCATGAATGGCAATCTGTCGAAACCATCGCTGCTATTTCACACATGGTTGCACAACTTGACTTTTCCAGAATGTCATGCCAGGCCATTCTCTCTGATTGATGTGTCAAAGAGAAGGATTAGCACCAGCCAAATTATTTAGATATGTAAATGAACTATAATCCAAGTAATTGTTGGGCTTTTATCTCAGTTTCTCTAAGCAGACAGAGCCAAGAGCATTTTCTGCCTGGTTTGAAGCAACTCAAGTGTGACTTTAACCCATGTAGCTGATGAGCCAATGCCAACAGCTGCGTTAGTCGAGTAGCACCGATAGTTATGATAGTTAGGTTACAACCACAACTGGAGAAAACCCACCTTCGCAACACTGTACTTCACGTGATCGCCCCTTCCCTCGGCCGCTAACCTTTTCTTAGAGGCTTTCAGGGGAAATCTGCTCACTCAGTCACTGTCTTTGGATGATTGATGACACCTGTGCTTGTTGAGCAATCATTTACTGTCACTGCGCTATTTTCCTTTCTCACTTTTGCGTGGGAGCAAGAGTCGGGTACTTGCCTGAGCCAAGACCAACTGCAAGATAGGGATCTTAACTGTGGCGATGTATAGGCTTGAATCAGGGAAGATATCAGACTATTATGAATGCACACTGAAGAACTGTTGCCTGGTGTACATGTGGTGTCGCCTCTGTGGACTGTTCTTATCTTTCTCTTTTCTAGAAACATTACTTAGTTAGGCGACAAAAGATTAATGCTTTTTTTATTTTTGCTGTTTTCAGTGACAGTTTTTTTTAATTTTTTTTATTTGCGTGCTTTAGGAGTTAGAAAGTTTGAGCTGTAAATTTCTCTCAGAAAAGTTGTCTTTTTTTAGTTCTGTCTGGACCACTTTCGTCAAAATGATTGACAATTAGCATACAGTTTGGTTTGGCGGTATGGTTCTGTTCTGGGCAAAAACTCCCTGCCCGTCCATGCAGCTTATCATGAATGAGCAGGGAGAGCAGCAATAATAACCCCCAAGGGTAAACAGAAAAGAACAAAGCAGATATCATTAATGTACTTAATGATATTTAAGTGTAGCACATTATTCAAGATAAAAAGAGTCTGATTCAACAAGGAATATCAGAAAGCCAAGTCCTGACTGTGGCAAAAGGAGGAGTTGGGGATGGAGGAGGGTGATTTGCTCCTGAGCAAGTGAAAAAGCTGCTGAGTAATACTGAATAGAGCTTGTATAGGAATGCCGTGTTAGGCGTCGTATTCTTATAGGTAGATGTGATCAGCTGAGAGTCAGCCGAAGCAAGCTTGAGTCACAGTAAAAATTTTACAGTTACAAAAAAATTCTATTTCAATTCAATTCTATCTTTCGAAATTTCTGTTGATAAAGAATCCTGGGGAAAAAAATTTAAAATATTGTGCAGCACAACAATATTTGTAATAAGAAATATTTTTTGAGCACCAAATCAGTATATTAAAATAATTTCTTTGGGATCATGCGACACTGAAGACTGGAGAAATGACTGCTGAAAATTCAGCTCTTCCGGCACAGGAATAAATTACATTTTATAATATATTAAAATAGAAACAGTTTTTTCAAATTGTAAAAATATTTCTCAACAAGATTATTTTAATGTATTTTTAATCAAATAAATGCAGCCTTGGTGAGTAAAAGACTTCTTTCAACAGCAGTTTACCAAACCTTTTTGAATGATATAGATTCCAAATATATAAATTTGATATAGATATAAATATATAATCTGGTCTTGCACATCCTCAGTATGTGCCAAGTCAACATTTAAATTTTTTCTTCATTTAATTATTTATATTTTACTTTACTTTAGCTTTATTTCAGTTACCAAAGTATTAGTTTAAGTTAACAATAACAGCACTATGATAAACATTTCCTGAATTATTTAGATTCTGATTGGATTTGACTGAATTTCAGGTTATATATATATATATATATATATATATATATATATATATATATATATATATATATATATATATATATATATATATATATATTAATTAGTGCTGTCAAATGATTAATCGTGATATATATATATATATATATATATATATATATATATATATATATATATATATATATACATACATACATACATACATACATACATACATACACATATATATATATTTTTTTTTTATATACATATTTATATACATGTTAACCCCTTCAGCCGTGATTTATTCATGATACAGCACAGCCTCGAGTACCTTATTGCTTTTATAAAACGGTTACCACACAATAAAAATATATTAAAACCAAAAATGTATGTATTGAAATGTTACTTTTTTGAAGCAAGTTCGTTAAATGCTGTCCTTCTGCTAAAAAATAGTTGATACACAGTGATACACAGAACTGTTGGATGAAGCGGTCATAGCCGTGCTGTATCGTGAATAAAACACAGCTGCTGACCAATCAGAATCGAGGAATGGAGCTAACTGTTTTATAAATATATAAATATATATTCCAAATGTATGACATATCAAAATTTACACTGTTATACTTCCTGAGTATGTGTCATGCCTCTCATGCCTGATGGTGAATGTTACTCACCTGGCTTGAATGACTTCCTATAGTGTGGTCTTCCCACGCCTCATTTGAGAAAACTTTACATCAGAATTTCCACGTAGGCTATGTTAAATCATTTACATGATTACGAGTTGGTCATTAAAACAGATAATGTCACTAATGATAAATTCACAAACATGTATTGATTTCTTTGTTGCAGAGTGTAGTTTGTGACGGCGTCTTGAGGGCAATCGCCTCTCCTTGTCAATCTGTTGCAGCGCATGTGTGGCTTTTCTTTGGCATGTATCTGCGGGTGTAGATGCTGCAGATGACAGAAACTGTCAGTGCTATTGTGGCTCAGAGACAAAAGACATGCCAAATAATGGAACTCAATGATATGTCACTCACTGAGGCGGAACTAAGCCTAAAACACCAACCAGATGGCAGGTCAATTTCTGCCTGCACTTTGACTAAATGGTAATATTACAGAGGAGTTCAGAAAGAGACTTTCTATTTCTCCACTTTCTCCACTCTCTGCTCCACTTAAGGCACATGATCAAACAGTAGCATGTCCTGACAGCCTCAGAAGTCCCATATAGTGCAACTGAAATTTTGGATGGGGAAGCCTACAGAGATTTTTGGATCAGAAGGACACAGGCACTTGATCATGTTTGGTTACATTCTTATTGATATAGTATCTGCGACAGTTGATCAGTTGTAAAATAAAGTTGTTGTGGAACAGCAAACTTAGATGTTGTTGCCAGCAGCTGCTCATATTGATTCTGTGGTTGTCGTTTGCATTGTTATCTTAGGTAGATACTGGAGCTGATAAGCAGAACCAATGTGATGATCCAACACGGAAGTACTGTGAAAACACAAGGCTTGTGTTTTCCATCCAATTGAATTCAGTAAATATTACTCAATCATGATGCTATGCCTGACTTAATATCTGATAAGGTGTCCAATTGTGTCCTTTGCATCTGCATAATGTCTTTAATCTTGACACGCTCATCATAAGAGTTTGTTCGTTTGTACTCAGCTGTCAAGGAAAACATGCAAATAGTGCAAGCGTACCATTTTTCTCCACCTCCACACATGGCAGAGCTGTCTGATTCTGTTCTATACCCCAGTGACAACTATTTTGTTGGGTAAACAACATTACTGAACCTTGCAATGGTGACAGGAACACAGAAGAAAGTAGAAACTGCTGAGTTGAACTTTGTTGTCCAAGGACTGGGTATCGATACACCAGTGTAATTTTAGTATTATTTACATACTATTATAGTATTTATTTAGTTTTTATTTTTATAGGTTATTTTTAGTTTTCATTTCAATTTTAGCTTACGTTTTAATAATTTTACGTGCTTCTTACATTTTTGTAATTTTAGTACTTTTTGTTAATCTTAGTTAATTGCCAAGGCAATGTTTATAATCTTTAAGGTTTTTTTTTCATCTAATATTTTTTTTTTTTATTATTGTATGTTAGCTATATTTAAATTAACAAAAATGATTTTTAATAGTTTTTGTTTTAGATAGCAATAACAACACTGTGATACATATTTCCTGATTCATTTTGATTCCTATTGGATTTGATAAAATTTCAGTTTATTATTGTATATTGTACACTCTAAACATTTAGCAGAATTTTAACGGTAAATGAATGAAAAAATGCTAAAAAAAACAATCAGTAGGTTAGTGTGTTAACATTACACTAGTTAAGTATTTTACTGTGATTTTAAGTTCAATCCATAAAACCTAAGATGTTGCAACATTTTTGGTTCTGGCAACGACTGCTGCGCCCTTTTTTTTTTTTTTTTTTTTTTTTTTGCAGTGTGTGTATATTTTGCAGTGTCCATTTTGTTTACATGTGATTCTCTCTAAATTGTACTAGGAATCAAGCATACGTGTGTTATATAAACTGTGAATATATTACCCACTACACACACACACACACACATATGTAATGCCAGCCAACTGTTTTTTATTTGAATATATTATTTGAATATATTTTTTTTATATAATGTATTCCTGTGATGCCAAAGCCGAATTTTCAGCAGCCATTACTCTGGTCCTCAGTGTATTATTATTATTATTATTATCATCATCGTCATCATCAATGTTGAACAGTTTGAAAAAAATCTATATTTTTACTGAGCCCTATTGCCCCGTATACCAAAATGATCTTGTTCCCATCCAGGGCTGAAATTTACAGAGCTCGGGACAAATGTTTAATGGATGGATCATCTCTCCCCTGAGTACAATGAGTAGGCTGCACCAAACTGGGCCCCTTAACGACGGCCCTGTTCCCATCGTGGTTCTACCAATAATTTCTTGGCCAACAACATCACCAATTCTTCATATATTGCAGCTGAAGCTCAGAGGCTTTCTTATTTCAAGAGCACAGCTTGCATCCACTTAAGCCGTTTTAATTACTTGCTAGTGTTGTGTTGGGAAAGTCTTGCTTTCGCTTTCAGTCCCTCCATCTCTTGACCCCCCCCATTCGTCTTTTTCCTGCTCACTTAAATCCACCCATATGGAACATGCCAACGATGGCTGTGGTTTATTCTTTGGCCCTCTCACCTTGTTTGTGCATTTTCCCCTCTTTGGAAGCTCTTAGACGATAACTCTCGAGTGTTGTTGCTTAACTAGGGTGTTCTTTTCTTTTCCGCCAAACATGGAGTTCATTAGTCTCAAATGAGTGACAGGCTTTCTCAACTACTCACTGCTTCCTACCTTTGATCCTCTACGAGCCCCTCTTGTACAGTTCAGAGCAGCAACAGGGTTCACACGGATTCAGGCTTCCTCCACATTTACCTTAACAGTGACCGGGATTTTGCCAAGTAGCATGTGTTTTGGGATCAAAAACCTTTTGTTGGTCCTCAAACAGCATTCCTGTCAACACATACATAGGGGGTTGGTGAATATTCTGAGTTCAATCGAAAGCACTTTTGGCATAATGTTGATTGCCACAAAAAATAATTTTGACTGGTCCCTCGATATCATTTAAAATAAACGGTGACGTACTTATAATGAATGTAAATAGGGACTATTTTTGAAGAATTTAAAAGCAGAAATGTGGTGCTTATTTTAAATGCACCTACATTAATTTTTATTTCAATGTTCTCATTTTTTAGTCATTTTATGGTTTAAGGCATTTAAGAAAAAAATAAATAGATAAATAAAAAGTAGAAGTAAAGAAGCAAAGTTTTCAACAACAGAAAATGTGTTGCTTTTTTAAATTTATTTATTCCCCTGCACTAAAATCACTGAGTGTATATTAACATTGACCACAGATTGGCCACATTCACTGTACGTTTTTATTTAATTTAATTTAATTTTATTTCATTTTGGGTAACACTTTAGAATAGGGAACACTTATTCACTATTAACTGTGACTTTTCCCTCAAAAAATTCCTAATTGGCTGCTTATTAACAGTTAGTAAGGTAGTTGTTAAGTTTAGTTATTGGGTAGGATTAAGGATGTAGAATAAGGTCATGTAGGATAAGGCATTAGTATATGCTTAATTAGTACTAATAAATGTCTAATATTGTAGTAATATGCATGCTAATAAGCAACTATTTAAGAGACCCTAAAATAAAGTGTTACCTTATTTTGTTTTACCTGGGATATTTGAAAAATGGCTTCCTATTTAATTAATTTGTTGGAAATTGTATTGAATTGACAATATCCACTGGACATTAAATTGAAATGCAGGAAATGGGAGAAATTCA
This sequence comes from Spinibarbus caldwelli, assembly GCA_039654775.1. Classification (NCBI taxonomy): domain Eukaryota; kingdom Metazoa; phylum Chordata; class Actinopteri; order Cypriniformes; family Cyprinidae; genus Spinibarbus; species Spinibarbus caldwelli. The sequence continues at coordinate 21,758,322 of CM077250.1, forward strand.
GCAACTAATGGCATTCTGGTAAATGACACATTCTTACATCATTTATGCTATTTATGTATGCTTGATATATATTTATACCTAAATTTATAGGTTGCATTTCAAACAGATCATTTGTTTGTCTGTAAGGCCTTAAACCTAAAACTTCTCTTCTGTTTAACTTTCGAACATGGTTTTGTAAAGAATTCAAAGTTTGTCTATACAGACCTTCCTATTTTAGTTAAGAAATGTGGCATTTATACAGTATGAATTTCTTTACATTTCAGTTTATCTGAATTGCAATTTTGCATCGTGTTTCCTACCTCAAATTCATCTCAAATTCAGAAAGTGAATAACCAAAAAATAGTACTCAATTCAGTTCTGAACAATAAACTGCCCCTAAAATCTGAGGTAAATAATAAGTTGATAAGAATGTTGTTCCAGGAGCATGTCCTACATGACAAAATTAATTCACTGCAATGAAAATGTTTATCAAGTGTTATGGCATTTTAAAAAGACATAACCCTTAACATGACTTTACAGCTCCACCTCAGCGTCAAGTATGGATGGGTCTATTCCTCCAGCTGTCTTGCTGCTGAGATGACTCTCCCAGGCCTCCTCCTTTTTTATTTCCTCAGGATGGATAGAGTGCTGAAATGGAAAACATGTGTCTCCTGAGTGCGTAACATTATTTTCCCCTGTGATGCCCTGGCAGCCGTGATTAATTAATGATAAACGTTACAGCGTTATATCACCTTGGGCGACGAGGAGACTATGACACACCTAATTTGCCTGCTTTCTCCTCATTTTGGTCTCACTGATGCATCTTCCACAAGCTCATGTTAGCCTTGAAATGAATCACACCACCTCGACCTGTCCCACTGCTGAGATTTGTTTATGAATATGCCACATCCTCTGTTCAAAAGACACGCATTACATGCAAAATCGACAGCACTGTATCACCTTTGTGTGTATCTATTGCGAAGTCTATTGCAATTCCTCTTTGGAATTTCTCTTGATTATTACTTTCCTGAAAAATCCCCAAGGAGGCAATGTCTTGTTTATGGACAATACATTTAATGGAAGAAATTAGAAAAGGAGCATATTTCTCAGCAGCTGTGTACACATAGAGGAATCTGTGAAGGAAGCCATTAAAGTAAACGCCTGAACGGGGCTGAGAATTGCGATGCAGATGCATAATTGCGCCTCTGCGATCTCATTGCAATGCATTGCACCCATCAAACACCCCCTCAATCTGTTTGTTTACAGCTACCTTGAACAAAAAAAAAAAAAGTTCTGTGAACTGTTTAGTGCAAAACAGATACTAAACTGAGCTGTTAACTACTTGCATAACTTGTAGCCCAACACAGATACGGTTTCAGCTGTTGTTCACCGTCTCCATTAAATGGAACTCGATCTGTGTGGTAACAACATCTGAAGTATTCGCCGTGTTTTGCAGTGTGAAATCACCATTATTCAGCATGTTAAACAGCCCTCGCTCCCTCTGTCATGGCTCGAGTGCATATGAACTGGAATCCTGGCATTAGGAAGGCCATTACGGCAGCCTCTCTGTGGGCCGGTCCAGATAAAATAGGATTTGAAAATACTTTGGGATTTTACGTCCATCAGCACATTGGAACCGAATAAAATGGATGATGGTAATGACTTGCAGGCCAGGCGAGCGCAACGTCCCACATCTCTGCATGGAGGCCATTTTGTTGCCAGATCCCTTCCCGCACGCTTGTCAGTTGCAGTGGAGTGGCAAGGAGGCAAAAACAAGATCAGAGTGACAAAGGTGGCTGCTGGCCAAGCAGCTCCTGTCGGCTGTGAGTTCAGGGGACTGTTACATTGGGATTTTTGAGGGGAAAACCCTCTGTCAACTGAATGTCGACACACAAACCGCACACATATGGCGAATGGAATCACACACAACACATCTGTGACTTTTTATTTGTATTTACAAATATATGAATCGTAGTGTATAATACATCACTATTTTAACACGGTGAAATATTTGTGGATTAGGTCAAACGTTTCAGTCTCGAGAGACTTTACTAGTGTTTGTATGAAATGAAGCTGTGTTTGCAATGACTAAAAAAATTTCACTGTGTAATGCAAAAAAGCTCTTGAATGAAATTGGATTATACTGAAATATTACTTAAAAAGCTCTGTGAAATATAACAAGAGTGAGTGAAAGAGACGGAAAGAAAGCTTGGCGTTTGGTAATGACAGCTTAATGGCCTGTGAGCGAATAATAACATGTTCGGTTGTGCTCATGTCCCTTTTTTAATGACTGATTTATGTCGGTTTTAACAGGGCAGATGCATAATTACTTATGATTTTTTTCCCTCTATAGGTCTTGTGGAAATTTGCTTGATGCACCCACTGGATGTTGTGAAGACCAGGTAAAATATCATTCCTTTCTGTTCTTAATTCAGGGCTAGGCATTTTCTTCTTCTTGTGGCAGTAGTGGAATATTTCTGTGGAAAATGAAATGCATCATTTACTAATTTTCCTTCAATGTTTAAGTAATACTTTTTAATGTTCTCAAATTGCTCACATACTTACCTCATTATTTCACTTAATTATATCCTTTGTTTAATGCCTGAGCTTCTATGTGAATTGTGAACCAAGGCTGCATTAACAAAACAGCACCCAATTGTTTTTTTGTTTTTCCATCAACGGCGCTTGAACGTGTGTTCTTCCACCAATGCTGATGAAACACCAACTGAAATATTGACACTTCCTTAACCCTAGAGAGCCTACTGTATCATATTTAATACAGCACTCTGAATTATCAACATGATCAAAAAAACCTAAACCTGTTTTACACAATCTACCACATGCCTTTGCTCTCTGATTAATAGTTCATACATTTTTAGTAAGTAAAAGGCCTTTTGTTATAATTCTTAAAAATGTGGTACATGTGTCTTTTTGCTCTGAAAACAAAAGTATTTTATGAAGTAAATGTAAGGATAACTTTTAGATTGTTAGTAATATTTCAAGATTTTTTTCAAGACATTTACTGGACTGATGCAACTTAGGTTTACTTGATTATCCATACGCCATTTTTTGAGAAATAAAACAGGAAAAAAATTAAATAAACTGTTCCATTTAAAAAAAAAAAAAAAAAAAAAAAAAAACTGACTACTATTTCATAAGCTCTCCTCTTCTAAATGTATAGCGTGCCCAGTGTAGTCTGATTCCCGAACAAATTTGTTTTTGTTTTATTTTTCCTTTAGAGTCAGCTAACAGTGAAACTTAAATTAGTAGTTACCCACTAGTTGTTAAAAAGCACATCATGCATTTTATCAGGAGAATTTTATGTAAATAAATTATTTTTTTTGTATATAGTGTTGTTTATTTTTTGGTTACAGTCAGTCATGAGACAGTATTTATGCTGCCTAAAATTAATAATAATAACAATAATAATAATAATAATAATAAACCATCTATGAAAAGTCATTTAGAAATTACCCTATTCTATTTTATTTTACATTTATTTATTTATTTAAATTATAGCTCATTATTTGGCAATTGAGTTGCCTTTTTCTTCCAAATAATTATTCTTTCTTTTGTATGAGAATCATTAATGAAAATGGAATCATTACCAGGACTTAGAATCGTTAAATTATTTACAATTCTTATTAGAAATACCAATCAATTCTGAAACTTTTGGGCAGCGATACCTCTTTCTCTCAGTCCTGCAGGAAAGAAGGAATATTGAAGAGAGGGAAAGAGAAAATGAATCAGGGCCCTCACACTGGAGTCGCTCAGTATGGCGTAAACAGGTTGTGGGCCGGTACTAAACCTTTACGGCTTCTGGGTGCCCTGCCAAGACCTCTGGCTCTGTGACAAACACCCCTCACACATACGCTATGATGTTTCACATTTTCCGCCACCGTTTTCTGGTAAATAAACTTTTTGAGATGATAATTAGATATTTGTACTTTGGAGAGCATGTGTGGTAGTCAAGGTGGCTTGTTTGTGTTTCTTTGTGTCTATTTGCATGAGTTTGTTTGTGGCAGTGTGTCTGTGTACACTTGTATGCAGCGACATTCGATACTCTAGAGTCCTGTAGAGTGATTTAGGATCTGCTGCTGCTGGTTGAGGGTTTATTACAGGTAAGGCCACAGTTAGGCCGCTCTCTCCTCACACAGGGTCAGGGTTAAAAGTGCACTCTCTATTTTCTTTGTAATGCTCTTCCTCAAGAAGTGATAAAAGCCCTGTGTAAAGAGCGGCAGTTTTATTTATTTGTTTTCTGTGGGTTTCTCTGTTAGTGTGAGTGCATCCAGTCAACTGCGTAACGCATGTGAGTGTGGCTCACATATGTGCCCTGATTATTCATAGACTCAGATTGAGAGGATCAGTCTTTCTGTTTATTGGTCTGTCTGTCTGTCTGTCTGTCTGTCTGTCTGTCTGTCTATCTATCATTCTATCATTCGATCGTTCTATCATTATATCTATCGTTCTATCTATCGTTCTACTGTTCTGTCATTCTATTGTTCTGTCTATCTTTCTATCTCTCGTTCTGTGTATCATTCTGTATGTCTATATATTTTCAAACTTCAGTGCTTAAATGGTTTTTAATATTTTAAACAAGGCTTTGTAGTGGTGATGAGTTTGCAACACATGACAGCTACTCAAATATCTGAAGAAAATGTAAAAAACTAATTTCTATATTACTTGTATACCGCTTTCTTTCTCCCTCTTTCTTTCTCTCTCTTGGGTTTTCAGTCACACTAAAGCAGGCTAATTGGCAGAATGAAGGGTTAGTAGAGCTGAAATCTATTAGCATAGGTCTCAGAGAGCTGCTGAAGCACAAATGCCCAGCACACCTCCTCTCCGACGCAAGCTGCAGGAATGGCTCCTATTAGTGACTGGCTGCCGCTTTAATGTCCACTGCTCCAAATTAGATGCCAACTGGAGTGAACAGTTTTTTTTTCCACCCCCTCGCTTTCTTCACCGAGCCGCCTTAGTGGAATCAAAGGCTTTTTTTCTGAGGGGAACCTGACAAAATGTATACTTAGGAATACATATTTACCCTGTGCAAATGAGGGTGCTGGAGCCATGTAGAGGCGGAGACAGGAATTAGACGACTGAGGGGGCCGTCGATCTCAGACACACGCAGAACTCACAAACAAACATCTGGAAGCAGATTAGGAGAACATTAAGAGGATATATTTCAAGGCCATGATTGTTTGTAAGGTTAAATCAATGTTTACTTTAAAGTCTTATTACCAATCTTCATACTTGTTTATATTCAGAATCAAGCACTTCCAGCTGAATGTAAAATTACGGGTCTCTCCTCCTCTGACCGTCATAAGTTGCTGCCATATATTCAGATCAGAGCAGTCCTTCACAAATAAACGTCTCTTAGACGAGGACAGGTCTATGTGCAACTTATATTCATTTGCGTTCAACGGTGCTCATTTCTGGGTTGGAATGTTGCCTTTTTTCAAAGGGGGCTTGCTAGGGTGAGAGTAGGGGGTTTCGGGGGTTAGTTAGACTTCTAAGGAGACAGTGAGACTGGAGTTACAGCTTTTCATTAACCTGGAAACCACCTAGTTACATGGTTCATGGGCTGGTCTCAGCTCACTTGGAGGTAACAAAGGGTGTCAGGCGGCACTTTCGGCAGGGGGCGGCTGCTCGGGGCACCCCATCTGACTCTGATCATCATGCCGGCCGCCCTGCCACACTAATTAGAGGCCAGGAATGAGCTTGCATTGCTCTTGTTGAAGGGCTCCAGTTACGTTGCCTCACCCCACCCCAAACACGCCCTAAGCCCCTCCTACAGTATCCGTTGTTCTTCTTTTTTGAAATGGGAAGGTATAGAAATATTATAATTCATGTTTTGTTTTTCACCCGCATAGTAATATAAATGGCTCTATCAAAACGAGTTCATAATATATACATAATATATTTCATGCAATATATATATATATATATATATATATATATATATATATATATATATATATATATACACACACACACACACACACACACACAGTGGGGCAAAAAAGTATTTAGTCAGCCACCAATTGTGCAAGTTCTCCCACTTAAAAAGATGAGAGAGGCCTGTAATTTTCATCATAGGTATACCTCAACTATGAGAGACAAAATGAGAAAAAAAAAATCCAGAAAATCACAGAGGTCAAACGTTTTCTGTAAGTCTTCACAAGGTTTTCACACACTGTTAATGGTATTTTGGCCTCTAGAGCAGTAATGTTTTGGGGCTGTCGCTGGGCAACACGGACTTTCAACTCCCTCCAAAGATTTTCGATGGGGTTGAGATCTGGAGACTGGCTAGGCCACTCCAGGACCTTGAAATGCTTCTTACGAAGCCACTCCTTCGTTGCCCGGGCGGTGTGTTTGGGATCATTGTCATACTGAAAGACCCAGACACGTTTCATCTTCAATGCCCTTGCTGATGGAAGGAGGTTTTCACTCAAAATCTCACGATACATGGCCCCATTCATTCTTTCGTTTACACAGATCAGTCGTCTTGGTCCCTTTGCAGAAAAACAGCCCCAAAGCATGATGTTTCCACCCCCATGCTTCACAGTAGGTATGGTGTTCTTTGGATGCAACTCAGCATTCTTTCTCCTCCAAACACGACAAGTTGAGTTTTTACCAAAAAGTTCTATTTTGGTTTCATCATTCTCCCAATCCTCTTCTGGATCATCCAAATGCTCTCTAGCAAACTTCAGTCGGGCCCGGACATGTACTGGCTTAAGCAGGGGGACATGTCTGGCACTGCAGGATTTGAGTCCCTGGCGGCGCAGTGTGTTACTGATGGTAGCCTTTGTTACTTTGGTCCCAGCTCTCTGCAGGTCATTGACTAGGTCCCCCTGTGTGGTTCTGGGATTTTTGCTCACAGTTCTTGTGATCATTTTGACCCCACGGGGTGAGATCTTGCGTGGAGCCCCAGATCGAGGGAGATTATCAGTGGTCTTGTATGTCTTCCATTTTCTAATAATTGCTCCCACAGTTGATTTCTTCACACCAAGCTGCTTACCTATTGCAGATTCAGTCTTCCCAGCCTGGTGCAGGTCTACAATTTTGTTTCTGGTGTCCTTTGACAGCTCTTTGGTCTTGGCCATGGTGGAGTTTGGGGTTGGACTGTCTGAGATTGTGGACAGGTGTCTTTTATACTGATAACTAGTTCAAACAGATGCCATTAATACAGGTAACGAGTGGAGGACACCGGAGCCTCTTAAAGAAGAAGTTACAGGTCTGTGAGAGCCAGAAATCTTGCTTGTTTGTAGGTGACCAAATACTTATTTTACCGAGGAATTTACCAATTAATTCTTTAAAAATCCTACAATGTGATTTTCTGGATTTTTTTTTCTCATTTTGTCTCTCATAGTTGAGGTATACCTATGATGAAAATTACAGGCCTCTCTCATCTTTTTAAGTGGGAGAACTTGCACAATTGGTGCCTGACTAAATACTTTTTGCCCCACTGTGTGTGTGTGTGTGTGTGTATATATATATATATATATATATATTAGTTGTTATATATATACAGTGGGTACAGAAAGTATTCAGACCCCCTTAAATTTTTCACTCTTTGTTATATTGCAGCCATTTGCTAAAATCATTTGTTCATTTTTTTTCCCTCATTAATGTACACACAGCACCCCATATTGACAGAAAAACACAGAATTGTTGACATTTTTGCAGATTTATTAAAAAAGAAAAACTGAAATATCGCATGGTCCTAAGTATTCAGACCCTTTGCTGTGACACTCATATATTTAACTCAGGTCCTGTCCATTTCTTCTGATCATCCTTGAGATGGTTCTACACCTTCATTTGAGTCCAGCTGTGTTTGATTATACTGATTGGACTTGATTAGGAAAGCCACACACCTGTCTATATAAGACCTTACAGCTCACAGTGCATGTCAGAGCAAATGAGAATCATGAGGTCAAAGGAACTGCCTGAAGAGCTCAGAGACAGAATTGTGGCAAGGCACAGATCTGGCCAAGGTTACAAAAAAATTTCTGCTGCACTTAAGGTTCCTAAGAGCACGGTTGCCTCCATAATCCTTAAATGGAAGACGTTTGGGACGACCAGAACCCTTCCTAGAGCTGGCCGTCCGGCCAAACTGAGCTATCGGGGGAGAAGAGCCTTGGTGAGAGAGGTAAAGAAGAACCCAAAGATCACTGTGGCTGAGCTCCAGAGATGCAGTCGAGAGATGGGAGAAAGTTGTAGAAAGTCAACAATCACTGCAGCCCTCCACCAGTCGGGGCTTTATGGCAGAGTGGCCCGACGGAAGCCTCTCCTCAGGGCAAGACACATGAAAGCCCGCATGAAGGACTCCAAGATGGTGAGAAATAAGATTCTCTGGTCTGATGAGACCAAGATAGAACTTTTTGCCCTTAATTCTTAGCGGTATGTGTGGAGAAAACCAGGCACTGCTCATCACCTGTCCAATACAGTCCCAACAGTGAAGCATGGTGGTGGCAGCATCATGCTGTGGGGGTGTTTTTCAGCTGCAGGGACAGGACGACTGGTTGCAATCGAGGGAAAGATGAATGCGGCCAAGTACAGGGATATCCTGGACGAAAACCTTCTCCAGAGTGCTCAGGACCTCAGACTGGGCCGAAGGTTTACCTTCCAACAAGACAATGACCCTAAGCACACAGCTAAAATAACGAAGGAGTGGCTTCACAACAACTCCGTGACTGTTCTTGAATGGCCCAGCCAGAGCCCTGACTTAAACCCAATTGAGCATCTCTGGAGAGACCTAAAAATGGCTGTCCACCAATGTTTACCATCCAACCTGACAGAACTGGAGAGGATCTGCAAGGAGGAATGGCAGAGGATCCCCAAATCCAGGTGTGAAAAACTTGTTGCATCTTTCCCAAAAAGACTCATGGCTGTATTAGATCAAAAGGGTGCTTCTACTAAATACTGAGCAAAGGGTCTGAATACTTAGGACCATGTGATATTTCAGTTTTTCTTTTTTAATAAATCTGCAAAAATGTCAACAATTCTGTGTTTTTCTGTCAATATGGGGTGCTGTGTGTACGTTAATGAGGAAAAAAAATGAACTTAAATGATTTTAGCAAATGGCTGCAATATAACAAAGAGTGAAAAATTTAAGGGGGTCTGAATACTTTCCGTACCCACTGTATATATAATATCTGTATATATAATATATTATATCCATATAATCGTAACATTATGAATTAAATATATTAAAAAGTTTATAATATAATATAATATAATGCAATATAATATAATATATAGTGCTGGGCAACAATTAATCGTGATTAATCGCATCCAGAATAAATATAAATAAGTTTTTGTTTATATAATATATGTGTGTGTACTGTATATATTTATTATGTATATATAAAAACTATTCTGTTTTATTCAAAATAGAACATAGATAACATAACAAATGTTTAAACTGAGAAATTTTACAATTTTATGCACAAAATGAGCTCATTTCAAATTTGATGCCTGCTACAGGTCTCAAAATAGTTGGGACGGGGGCATGTTTACCATGGTGTAGCATCTCCTCTTCTTTTCAAAACAGTTTGAAGACGTCTGGGCATCGAGGTTATGAGTTTCTGGAGTTTTGGTGTTGGAATTTGGTCCCATTCTTGCCTGATATAGGTTTCCAGCTGTGAGTTTGTGGTCGTCTTTGACGTATTTTTTGTTTAATGATGCACCAAATGTTCTCTATAGGTGAAAGATCTTCAGCACCCGAACTCTTCTTCAACGAAGCCATGCTGTTGTAATAGCTGCAGTATGTGGTTTTGCATTGTCCTGCTGAAATACACAAGGCCAGACGTCATCTGGAGGGGAGCATATGTTGCTCTAAAACCTTTATATACCTTTCAGCATTCATAGTGACTTCCAAAACATGCAAGCTGCCCATACCGTATGCACTTATGCAACCCCAGTAACACTTTAGAATAGGGAACAGTTATTCACTATTAACTACGACTTTTTCCTCAATAAATTCCTACTTTGCTGCTTATTAATAGTTAGTAAGGTAGTTGTTAAGTTTAGGTATTGGTTAGGATTAAGGATGAAGAATAAGGTCATGTAGAATAAGGCATTAATATGTGCTTAATTACTACTAATAAATGGCTAATATTCTAGTAACATGTATGCTAATAAGAAACTAGTTAAGAGACCCTAAAATAAAGTGTTACGGCACCCCCATACCATCAGGGATGCTGACTTTTGAACTGAACGCTGATAACACGCTGGAAGGTTTCCCTCCTCTTTAGCCCGGAGGACACGGCGTCCGTGATTTCCAACAAGAATATCAAATTTGGACTCGTCTGACCAAAGAACACTTTTCCACTTTAAAGCAGACCATTTTAAATTAGCCTTGGCCCACAGAACATGATGGGGTTTCTGGACCATGTTCACATATGGCTTCCTTTTTGCATGATAGAGCTTTAGTTGGCATCTGCAGATGGCACAGCAGATTGTGTTTACCGACAGTGGTTTCTGGAAGTATTCCTGGGCCCATTTAGTAATGTCAATGACAGAATCATGCCGATGAGTGATACTGTGTCGTCTGAGGGCCCGAAGACCACGGGCATCCAACAAAGGTCTTCGGCCTTACCCCTTATGCACAGAGATTTCTCCAGTTCCTCTGAATCTTTTGATGATGTTCTCCAGTTCCTCTGAATCTTTTGATGATGTAATGCACTGTAGATGATGAGATTCACAAAGCCTTTGCAATTTGACGTTGAGGAACGTTGTTTTTAAAGTATTCCACAGATTGGAGAGCCTCTGCCCATCTTTGCTTCTGAGAGACTCTGCCTCTCTAAGACATCCCTTTTATAGCTAATCATGTTACAGGACCTGATGTCAATTAACTTAATTAGTTGCTAGATGTTCTCCCAGCTGAATCTTTTCCAAATTTCTTGCTTTTTCAGACCTTTGTTGCCCCCGTGCCAACTTTTTTGAGACCTGTAGCAGGTATCAAATTTGAAATGAGCTCATTTAGTGGATAAAAGTGTAAAATTTCTGTTTAAACATTTATGTTCTCTATGTTCTGTTGTGAATAAAATATTGGCTCATGCGATTTTAAAGTCTTCTAGTTTTTATTTTATTCAAATTTTAAAAAATGTCCCAACATTTCTGGAATTCGGGTTATATTTAGAAAATATTTACATGTATTTATATGTTTATATATTGTTTTTATATGTTTCCCTGATCCCTGCCGCTCTCGAGGAACTCCGTGGGGCACGCATCTTTTCCAAGCTGGACCTGTGGAGCGCGTACAACCTCGTTCGAATCCGGGAAGGCGATGAATGGAAGACGGCCTTCATTACCCCTTCCGGCCACTATGAATACCTTGTAATGCCGTATGGCCTTGCCAACGCCCCATCCATCTTCCAGGAGTTCATGAACGAGGTGTTCCGGGAGTTCCTCCACAACTTTGTGATTGTCTACATCGATGATATACTCATCTACTCCCGGAACCTGGCCGACCATCGCCACCACTTTAAGCAGGTCCTTCAGAGGCTCCGCCAACACCATCTGTACCTCAAGCTGGAGAAATGCGAATTCCATCGCCCCACTGTGCAGTTCCTCGGCTACATCATCGGCCAGGAGGGAATTCAGATGGACCACGGGAAGGTGACAGCCATCGCGGAGTGGCCAATTCCTCAGTCAGTCAAGGAGCTTCAGAGATTCCTGGGGTTTGCTAATTTCTATCGACGTTTCATCAAGGATTTTAGCCTGCATACGGCTCCATTGACCACGATGCTCCGAGGAAAGCCCAAATCACTGTCTTGGAACACCAGCGTCCACGAAGCCTTCGAGAAACTCAAGGTCGCATTCAGCACGGCTGCCATCCTTCGTCATCCAGATCCCCATGTACCGTTTGTGGTGGAAGTGGATGCCTCCACCACTGGAGTCGGAGCCATGCTGTCCCAGCAATTCGGTGAGCGTCCACGCCTCCAGCCTTGCGCATATTACTCTAAGAAAATGACCCCAGCGGAGCAGATCTATGATATCGGAAACAGGGAGCTATTGGCCATCAAACTAGCCCTAGAAGAGTGGCGGCATTGGCTGGAGGGAGCTAACCATCCTTTCACTGTCATCACTGACAGCAAAAACCTCCAATATCTCCGTGAGGCCAAAAGACTCAATTCTCGACAAGCCCGCTGGGCTCTGTTTTTCACCCGGTTTAATTTCATCATTACCTATCACCCAGGAAACCGCAACTGCAAATCTGATGCCCTATCTCGCCTGTATTCCCTCGATGCACCATCAGATCCTGAGCCGATTCTCCCTCCAGCCCTCATTGTAAGCCCCATCCTCTGGAAGACCGACGAAGAGATCAGAGCCACCACTGAAACCGAACCCGCTCCGCTGGGAGGCCCAGAAGGGAAAACCTTCGTTCCTACATCCCAACGGCAGTCCCTTCTGGGCTCAGTTCATACTGTACTGGGCTCTGGACATCCAGGCAGTCAATGGACCCTCTCGCTCCTCCAAGCTCGGTACTGGTGGCCCAGTATGTCTCGTGATGTCCACAGGTACGTCCGCAGTTGCTCAGTCTGTGCCATGTCTTCGACCCCTCGTCACCTTCCGGTGGACAAGCTCGTGCCCCTGCCCATTCCTTGCCGACCCTGGTCTCACATGGGAATAGATTTTGTGACTGACTTACCACACATGTATCCTAGTGGCAGTGGACTGCTTCTCAAAGGCCTGCAAGTTAATTCCCCTCCGTGGATTGCCAACTGCCCTGGAAACCGCAGAACAGCGGTTTATCCATGTCTTCAGGAATTTTGGAATACCAGAGGATATCGTCTCTGACCGGGGCCCACAATTTATCTCCCATGTGTGGAAAGCCTTTTTCCGTCTGCTGGGGGTCACAGTGAGCTTGTCCTCCGGTTACCATCCACAGACGAACGGCCAGGCTGAGCGGAAGATCCAGGAACTCGGACGTTACCTCCGAGCATACTGCCAAGAAGACCAATACAGCTGGAGCCGTTTCCTCCCATGGGCCGAGTATGCACAAAACTCCCTCCGACAGAACACCACTGGCCTCACGCACTTCCAGTGCATACTCTGCTACCAACCCCCACTCTTTCCTTGGACAGGAGAGCCCTCGGAGGTACCAGCTGTAGACTACTGGTTCCGAGCGAGCGAGAGAGTGTGGGATTCCGCTCACATCCACCTTCAATGGGCAGTGCGGAGACATAAAAGCTTTGCAGATGCCCGGCGTGCCCCAACTCCCAATTACCATCTAGGAGACCAGGTATGGCTATCCACCCGGGATCTGCGCCTCCGCCTGCCCTGCAGGAAGCTGAGTCCCCGCTACATCGGTCCGTTCACAATACAGAGGCAGATCAACGAGGTTACCTACCAGCTCCAGTTGCCACCCAGGTATCGAATTCACCCCACGTTTCACGTTTCCTTCCTTAAACCCTTCTCTCCTTCCATTCCAGAACCCCATGAGCCGGACGAGCCTCCTCCTCCAGAAATCTTGGACCAGCCTTCCGTATATCAGGACAGAGACATCATGGACTCACAGCGACGGGGTGGCCGGCTCGAATACCTAGTCGACTGGGAAGGCTATGGATCTGAAGAATGTTCCTGGGTGGTCCGGGACAATATCCTGGATCCCATGCTACTGGAGGAGTTCCATTGTGTCCACCCTGATTGTCCCGCACCCAGAGGCCGTGGTTGCCCACATCGCCGCATGAGGGCATCGGGAGCCGCCCCTGGAGAAGGGGGTAGTGTCAGGAATTCACAATCACAATCACTTCGGTCACCGGCCACAACAATCACCAGATCACAATCACCTGAATACTGATCACCCGCACCTGCAGCCACTTATCAGCACCTCTTCAAATACACGCTTCACTCAGACACTCATCGTCCGGTCTACCGTTCACTACCCCGAACTGTGCCTGACTCCCTTATGATACTAACCTGTATTTACTTACCTCTTGATTTCCAGAGGTGCCTCCAGAGTTACTCCAGCGAACCTCTTCCGTTGATCCCCCTCATTCCTGGACACCTCAGCACCAGCAAACCTACAAAGAGACAGTCTTTCATTATTCAGCTAAGCCCCAAGAACTGGTTTCTTTATTCATACTCACCTGCCATTGCTCTCCATGATCTCCCATCCCCAGCTATTCAATAAACCTGCCTATTGTTCACTTACCTGTTGTTTCCATCCCTGTTTGTGACATATACACAGTACACATACATATGTACACAAAAATGTTTATTTTGGATGTGATTAATCACAATTAATCGTTGCCCAGCACTACTAATATATAATATTAAATAATACACATTTTCATATATTATATAAAAACATAGAGATTTAGAGGGGAGGACACATTTTGAAACATTTTAAACATTTCAAACATTTTAAAATAAACATTATTTTATTTATTTATAAATATTAACATTTATAAATAAATTATAAAATTTGGGTGGTGGGGGTTTTATGTCTGTATGTTTGTATATACTGCTAAACAGATTCCAATTTAAATAGTTATAATATATAAAGAATATGCTGTTAATGTTACATTAGAATTCAAATATAACAATTGTAATACTACATAGAAATCATGAAATAAAGCACTAGCACTGATTCTGTCATTGCATCTATCCATGTGATCTACCATATCTCTTATTTGCCATCAATCTATATGCTTATCTATGTTCCTCCACCACTAATGATTAAAACAACCTGGAGATACCTCCTCATGAGAGTCACTGTGATGACACAGCCTTCATCAGATCCCAGCACGCTAGACACTGAGCTTCACTGGGGAGGGATTGTAATATTTGACGAGGGCAGTGACAGATGACGTCCTGTCCTCAGGAACGGTGACGCTGAGAGAAGAGCCCAAGTCTTCCACCCCCGACTGGTGGCTGAACCCTGGTGCACTCTTGATGGAATCCCTCAACCAGCCCTTAAACAGCAGGGCTCAAAGCTCAGAGGACTAAGAGCCGATCAGGCCCAGTAAAGCAGCATGTCGCTCAGCTGTGCTCCAGTGATCTCTTAATCCTACCCTGCCCTGGATGACGGCGCTGACAGTGTAAAGTGTACACAGGTATCCGACTGTGGCTATCTGTGCTTAGGAAGCCGAGACTCCAATCACATCAGTGGTCGGACGGTATACTAACAATTCCAGTGAAAGAAGTCAGGAGAACATTGGTTGTGGCATTTTTCATTAGGGGAAATCTAAAGCCAGTCCAAAATAACTCAAGGCACTACTATTTGTGGTTTAGAAAGGGAATTAAAAAGCTTTTATATTAGTGGCTTACCACTGACATTTTTTGGCCAAAGTCTTCAACAGAGTGTACAGAGTACAATATTGACTGCTAAGCTTAACACAGATCATGGAAACTCAGGTGTATGTAATAATAGTAGTAACAGTAATAATTAGTTTGAGGTAATTACTAAAGACTGAAATTATATCAAAAGTTCTAGTGTCATATAATACAAACCACTAAAGTCCATTCCTTGACCATGGTCTCAAGTTCACTTGAGACTAAATTACATTAAATGTGTGTTTATGTAAAAAGAATGAAACTTGGCACCAAAACTACTCGCACTGAGCAAGAAACAAATTTTCATCAGAGAAAAGTTTTCATACCTTAACAAATTCACTCACTGTTCATTTGTGGGCTTAAATATGTAAGGGATGTTTTCACTTTCCTGGAATGGAACAATGGAAGAATAGGAGTGTGATAGCGTGACATATGAATATTACTGTATGTTGGTAATATTGGTGTTCTACTGTTAGTAATAATAATAATTGTGAGAGTAGAACTGTTGTAACACATCTGGTCCTTAGATATAGTATGTCTATATTAAACACATTTCCATTTTGTTAGCATATCACGTTTCAACCAAAAAAATAAAAATAAAATAAACTTTATGGCTTTCTTTCTCTTGTGGAACACAAATTAAGATATTTTGAAAAGTTTAAATGAAAGTGGCATTCAGTGTTGTTTTGGATCCCTTTGGCTTTGATTATATTGAAACATTCTTCAAAATATCTTATTTTGTGTTCTGCAGAAGAAGTGTAAGCAAATGATGACACAACTTTCATTTTAGGGTGAACTGTCCCTTTAAATGAGGGATCAGATTCTTATCAAGCCCAAAATATCATAGAATTTCTTTGCACACATAAGCACCCCTCACATTTTCTTCAGAAAATGTTTGACTCCAGATTCTAGAAAAGAACAACTAATGTGATCAGGTACCAGCGGTGTGACCTCCTGCTGATGTGACTGCCGTTGCACATTATGACCTGGTATTAAACAGGTTTGCTTGAAGGAGTTGTCACAAACACCTAAATGCATTATGTTACAAACATAGTAAATAAAGCAAAAATGTCCCAGTGTGCTGAAATGACCCGTTTTAGAGAAGCAGTAAAGTGCTTGATGAAAACTCATTTGTCTCCTGTATCTGTCAGACGCCTCGCAGCATCTGTGACCCACTCCTTCAGAGTTTTGTTTTGCAGCGGCCGTGTTCCTACCAGGCAGGGGGTGAGAGGTGCAAATGTAGAGTTGTAATTCAGAGAGTCCGGTTTCTGTTGCTGAAGAAGCAGAGAATGCAGTATTGATGACTGCAGTCTGCACTGTCCTGACCGTCTGTGTAATAACTGCCAGTCTCCTGCTGTCTTAAGGAATCTCCACCATCCTCAGCCAGCCATTTCCTTTCTTCAAAGCAGCCATAACTAAGCTGGACTGAGACGAATTATCCAGAGTCTCTCAATCTGATATTTCTAGTTCCGAAAAGTTTGTTTGAATGATCAGAAAGAGAAAACCAACTATTTGTTATTTATTTATTTGCTAACACTTTACAAAAGGTTTTATATGCCTTAATATTGCGTTAATGTAACTTTTACAAAAAAAAAAAAAAACACTTTCAGACAATTTCAAGTTGTATGAATTAGTTAAAATATTAATTAACAATGAGTAATTGTTTTCTACAGATATAGCCTAAATTCAAAATTTAATATTCTTTCATTATTTTATCATGTTGTCTAAACCTGCATTACTTTTTCACCTTTGGAACACAAAAGAAAGCTTTAAGAAAAAAAAAATCTGAAGAAAAACGAAGATACTGGTCATTTTCTACCATGATGTTTACTTCAGTCCTAAAAACATTACACAACTCTTTCATATTAACACAGTACATTATGCAATATATATATATATATATATATATATATATATATATTTTTTTTTTATTTTTTTTTTTTTTATTATTATTATTTTTATTTATTTATTTTTTTTTACTAATGTCTTCGATTATAAGGGAAAAGCAAAAAAACAGGAAAAAAACAACTTTAACAGGAAACTTGATTAATAAATGGTAGATGAAAGTAATAATAATTAATAAATAGATTAATAAATGGTCTTTTTTATGCCAATATATTAACTAATAAGTAGTTGTGCTTTAATTAGCATGCTTAGTTGTTACATTAAATGTTGCTTTATGCTTAAGCATTCACAAATGTTTACAGAACAAGCGGGAACCCAGTGTGCCTGTAGCTTTCTCTATCTCTGTTTTATCACGTGATAGATAGTCTAAGGCCTTCTCAAGCCGTGTGGCTGACCCATCTAATCTGCGGCCTGTAATGCATCAATCTAAGATTGTTGTAGAGACTAAATGTAATTCCATCAAGTTAGCATTTTTAAACATTCGCTCACTAAAAAATAAATAATTTCTGATCAATGATTTAATAACCACAAACAACCTGGATTTTATGTTTCTAAATGAAACATGGCTAGAAGACAGCTGCAGTGCAACAGTCCTCAATGAAACAGCCCCTCCTAACTTTAATTTTACAAGTGTCTGCAGGACTGTTAGGAGAGATGGAGGTGTTGCTGCTCTATTTAAAGATGTTTATCAATGCAAGCGTCATCTGGTCAGTATTTGTCTTTTGAATACCTAGGTATTGTGCTGAAAGGTGCTCCACACATTCTGTTTATCATTATTTACAGGCCTCCAAAATACTCTCCAGCCTTTGTGGAAGAGTTCACAGAACTGTTATCAATGATTTCTCAGAGTTTGACTGTTTTACTATTGCAGGGGATTTTAATATTCACATAGATAATGCAGAAATCAAAACTACAAAAGAAATTATAACTGTTTTAAACACTTTTGACCTGATTCAGCATGTGCATGGACCCACACACAATCGAGGACACACTCTAGATTTACTCATCAGTAGAGGTCTAAACATTTCATCTATTGTTATTAAGGATGTAGCACTATCTGATCACTTCTGTATTTTCTTTGATATATTGATCTCTGTTACCACTGAATCTAGATCTGTCTCTGTCAGAAAGAGATGCATTAACGAGAACACTAGTGCGCTATTTATGAAGGCTATATCTTTAACACCAAGCATTTCTTCAGACTCTGTTGATCTTCTCCTGGATTCATTTAACTCAAAGTTAAGAATGTTATTGATGATATTGCTCCAGTAAAGGTCAGCAAGAAGACTGGCAGACAATCAACAGCAGTTCAGAGTATGAAAAGACAATGCGGATGTGGCGGAAAACGAAACTTGAAATTCACTATAGCATCTATAAAGACAGCCTTCATGCTTTCAATGTGGAACTAGCCACAGCTTCTTCTCAAACCTCATAAACAGTAACTTAAACAACACTCGCACTCTTTTTGCTACTGTTGAGAGACTAACAAACCCCCCAAGTCAGATTCCCAATGAAATGCTCTCCGACAGCAAATGCATTGAGTTTGCTTCCTTCTTTTCTGAGAAGATCAGTAATATCAGAAAGGAGATTGGCACATCTTCAAGTTATCCAGAGGTCACAGAGAGTTGAACGCAATTTCAAAAAGAAGTAACTTTGTCTGTTTTTGAAGCAACTGATAGCAAAATTTTGGAAGAAATAGTACAGCACCTTAATTCATCAACCTGCTATCTTGACACACTTCCCACATCTTTTTTCAAAAGTGTGCTCAACTGTTAAGAAGCAGATCTCTTAGAAGTGGTGAACGCCTCACTTCTTTCTGGGACTTTTCCAAACTCCCTGAAAACTGCAGTTGTTAAGCCCCTTCTGAAAAAGCGCAATCTTGATAACACAATGTTGAGCAATTATAGACCAATATCAAATCTTCCTTTCATAGGTAAGAATATTGAAAAGGTAGTTTTTAATCAGCTGAACAACTACTTAAACTCAAATGGATACCTGGGCAATTTTCAATCTGGTTTTCGAGCGCATCACAGCACAGAGACAGCGCTTATTAAGATAATAAATGATATTCGCTTCAATTCTGATTCTGACAAAATATCAGTGCTGGTACTACTAGATCTTAGTGCTGCGTTTGACACTGTCGATCATAACATTCTTCTAGGGAGACTGGAAAACTGGGTCGGGCTTTCTGGGATGGTACTCAAATGGTTCAAGTCATACTTAGAAGGGAGAGGTTATGTGAGTATAGGAGAGCATAAGTCTAAGTGGACGTCCATGACATGCGGAGTCCCACAAGGCTCAATTCTTGCACCACTCTTGTTTAGCCTGTATATGCTCCCACTAAGTCAAATAATGAGAAAGAACCAAATTGCCTATTACAGCTATGCTGATGATACCCAGATTTACCTAGCCTTATCTCCAAATGACTACAGCCCCATTGACTCCCTCTGCCAATGCATTGATGAAATTAACAGTTGGATGTGCCAGAACTTTCTTCAGTTAAACAAGGAGAAAACTGAAGTCATTGCATTTGGAAACAAAGATGAGGTTCTCAAGGTGAATGCATACCTTGACTCTAGGGGTCAAACAACTAAAAAGCAAGTCAAAAATCTTGGGGTGATTCTGGAGACAGACCTTAGTTTTAGTAGTCATGTCAAAGCAGTAACTAAATCAGCATACTATCATCTCAAAAACATTGCAAGAATTAGATGTTTTGTTTCCAGTCAAGACTTGGAGAAACTTGTTCATGCCTTTATCACCAGCAGGGTGGACTATTGTAATGGTCTCCTCACCGGCCTTCCAAAGAAGACCATTAGACAGCTGCAGCTCATCTAGAACGCTGCTGCCAGAATTCTCACTAGAACCAGAAAATCTGAGCATATCACACCAATCCTCAGGTCCTTACACTGGCTTCCAGTTACATTTAGGATTGATTTTAAAGTACTTTTACTCGTTTATAAGTCACTCAATGGCCTAGGACCTAAATACATTGCAGATATGCTCACAGAATATAAACCTAACAGACCACTCAGATCATTAGGATCGAGTCAGTTAGAAATACCAAGGGTTCACACAAAACAAGGGGAGTCCGCTTTTAGCTATTATGCCGCCCGCAGTTGGAACCAGCTTCCAGAAGAGATCAGATGTGCTAAAACATTAACCACATTTAAATCCAGACTCAAAACTCATCTGTTTAGCTGTGCATTTGTTAAATGAGCACTGTGCTACATCCGAACTAATTGCATTATGTATAATCATTTTCTATTCTTAACTGTTTTAAATTCTTTTTAAATCAATTTTTATATCATTTTGTTTTTATTATTATTTTTTTTAATTCCTTGTTTTTATTGTTGTGATTATTATTATTTTTAATGACTATTTCACATCCTTTTATGTAAAGCACTTTGAATTACCACTGTATATGAAATGTGCTATATAAATAAACATGCCTTGCCTTGCCTTTAAGTTTTAAATATAACCACTTTAAATCACCGACACTGTAGCGGTTTTGTCATTTCTCACAGTTATTTCAGCATGCTGTCACATGCGTTGCATTTTATTTTGTCAAGTTAGAAATAGTCCAGCTTTATAAACCCATTCTGCTCTTCCTGATTTAGAATGAAAGAAAGGTAAGAAAGGTATCCAATTGGGGTCATTTGAAACCTGCATATTTATGTAAAGCTTCCATAAGACCAATAGGCCAAGTAGTGTGCCGATAACCTTCTGCTTAGTCATTTTTGTTTGGAATGTCTTAGCAAAGTGAGACACAACGTTTTCACAAAAAGTCAGCCAGAGTTTGGAAACCTGAGGTATAAATCAGAAGGAGCGTTTTGTGGGATGTCAAACTGGTCATCTTGAGGACGTCATTCCTTGTCCCACTCCCCCTCTTGGGCAGCTTCATTACCCCAGTCACAGTGGGTCAAGTTGGCCTGTGGTGCCACTGAAACCCAAGCTTTCCTAACCCAGACTGAGACCTAGAAGCATGCGGTGTCACAAGCGCCATGACTTTATCACTTCCCCTTTGCCCCATCTTCATCTTCTCTTCTGCTTTATCTCCTTCCCTCCAAAGGATCATCTTTATAGGCCACCTCCAGCCATAGGCCCAGCGGTATTAGCCTGAAAAGCCAAAAGAACAGAGGAAAGCAGCTATGTATGTCTGCAGTGAATCAAGGCAGTTTTAAAAGAGAAATTTCCGTGTGGTTTTCCAAAAGCATTTATATTCCCCCCGCTACTCAAGTATCAATGGTGTTTTGCTTATGTACAGTCCGATTAATGTAGTCACAGAGCATTAATTGATATTCATGAGTAGTGTGATCACAGAGGGTCGATTGGTCCTCTTCCATATTGGAGCATTTAGGTTAGAGAGGTTTAACCTCATGTACCATTGCAATGGACGTCTGCCATCTTTATGATCCTGCTCATTAAAATTAACTGTCTGGCTGTAAAAAATAGATTTCCTTTTAATGCTGCCTTCTGGATTCTCTTACTCACCGCTGATTGTGTGTAAAAGAAACCTTGCTCACGTGCGTGTTTCACTTTTTCTAATTTTACTTTCATTTCAGCTCTTGATGAAAGTGTCGTTGGCTCAGAGGCAGCAGATGGAAAACATATTAACATGAATAAGAATTAAAGACTGAATAATTTAAATAAAAACATGCCATGACCAAAAACATTGGTGAATAATTCAGTTTATAAAGAGATCAGCCATAGTGATATTTGTTTTACTACCATAAATGATTGAAGCCAACACATTGCCAAAAATTTACAATTAAATTTATAATAATTTCCAGCAATTTTTTGCCTTACTTATACCACACAATATTTGGTTATCATTGTACCAGACTGGAAACATAGATGGCCAATATCAAATGCCAACTGTTTAAAAATTTTCCTGTCACAGCTACAGTCACACAGTTTCAGTTATAAAAAGGAAAAAGGAAGTCATACAAAAGTTATAAATGCCGCATTTGCAGGATGGTTTTTCGCTCATGGGACCTTGTTTATCATGGGGTTGATATTATAGTCATAAATGAAATAATGCAGTTCCCACTCCACGCTCCATTCTTTGGGGGAATACCCTTTATTTAACAAGGCAAATTTAAGAGACCTTTTTAAAAGTTTAGCCTGCCCCTTTAAAGGCAAACCCATCAAACTCAAGCCTTTTGATCAACCCAGTAACCTCCCGCCCTTCCCACAGGGCTTTTTTTAACACCATCATTATTAGGCCTCAACCCATCAAGCCCGTCTTCCAGCGGGGCACAGCCCCCCCTGTCGGACCCGGTGCTGGCCCATTACATACAGGGTCTGAAAGGGGACGAGGCCCTAGCACTCAGCCTGGACCTGAAACACTTCACTTCTGTCTATAAAAATACAAAGAGTTGGTGTTCTCCTGCTCTTTATTTTCATTTTCTTTCCTGTCAGAGCGCTCAGAGTTCGCCATTTTACAGGGAGTTTGGGGTCAGGTGGAGATGGTAGGGTTATATACCCCCAGTGCTCATTTCACCCGTAGAAGCTCCACGTTGGCCTTACCTTCACCCTCACCTGGCTATCCAGGATGGTGCTGTGGTCCTATAAAAACAGAGTACAGAATGTCGTTGGAGGATTTTGATGAACTCACAGATATCGTCACCTGTAAGTATATCTTTTCTTTCTGGGTTTACTTTGAGAGGGATTCTGAAAGCTGGATCTTTTAACAAAACCTTTGGGATTTTCGCAGTTCCTCTGTTTGTTGACTTTACATCTGGGAGCTTGGCTCCAAGGCCAACCGAATCGGCCCTCAACTCTTCTCAAGAGTAAATATATGTCTCCAAATCTGTCTAAAGGTTTCACTCCTCATCTTCTGGCTAGAGGACTCATGTAAAAACAAAAGGTTCACCTTATCCTAAGCTTCTTTTCTAATCTGTACTTTGTTCGGTAAGCGAGGGAAGCCTGGTGATGCTTTTTGAAAGTCCTGAGGCATCTTTCCCATTATCTTCCACTCCCCGGGCTGTGACGTTTGGTCCAAGGCTTTTATGACAGGGTAGGCAAGGGGCATGAGGAAATGAGGTGACCCCAAGGTCAGCAGTGGAGTCAGGCAGCTGAAAGCGGACCGTGGCCCTGCCACCTCTGGGCTACAGCGGGTTGGGCCATACCAGTGTACTACAGAAATGGAAACTCTGGCATTGGTGGGACAAGACCATCTTCGATCCTTGACCTTGCTCTCATGTGCCTTTAATTAGGATGGATTTAAATTGGTTTACAAGCTCCACTGGTCTTAAATCTTTTGGTTCGGTGCCCCATCCTTTTGCATGCCCCCATCCCTACATCCCCCCTCACTTGACTGCCTGCTGTTTCAGAGTCCCTCTTTTCTTCTTTCTCTTTAATATGGTGTTGGACGTTCGTTTATGATGCTTTTTTAACTGGTTCTTAGGCACGAGTTACAAGCTATTTGGGAATCTACAAAATTGGATGTTGGGGACACCCCTCTAAGATGTTAATCTGTTGCCGATATGAAAGGCTGCTCACCTCGGTAAACCCTCTCATCCGATGGAACCAGGTCACATTTATAGCCCCATCAGGCACCCGCCAGGATGACTTACTGCTGACCTCTTGACATGGCAGTCAAAGCCATATGAGGAGAATCTTTCTTATTCTGTTTCTTCCACCCAGAGTTCATCTATTCGCGCTTGGAGGCCAAAGGTTGGTTTATTTATCATCTCTGTGTGCCCAAAAAGATACCCAGCCTGAACTCCTGTTAATTGTCCTGGCATGTCAACCTATAAACAAATCATAGTGTGTGGTGTCAAAGTACCAAAGGTCTTACAGTTGCTTTGTCCATTTCTTCATGCTAAAACAGCTAAATCACATGAACCCTTGGTGGGGGGGTGGGGGGGATGAAGCAGTAAATCCCTTTCCCCAAATTCGCACTCTGCGCTGGTACCACGTTAAACATTTACACGGTTCAGTTTGCGCTTTATTAGGGAGTTACTAGCATGCTTGTTGCTACAAAAACATCTCTTGACCATTTGTATCATATTAAAAATTTACACGGAACTGCAGAACTGTTACCTGCAGGTTACTAGCATGTTAGTGACAAAGTTAGCAGCTACAAGGTCTGTGGCTATAGGAGAAGCGAAGCTAATTGGTAAGGATGGGTTAAGTAAATGTTTGACTTCTCCGCTGTGCGAAAGGAACCTAGAAAGTCAGCGCCGCCTCAGAAAGAACAGAAAGTGGGAGAGAAGAGCGGTTTGGGTTTTGATAGACGTCTAAAACTTGTGTCGACACTTTGCACAGATTAGCCAGTGTCCCACATGTCTTGCACACAGATAATTGATAACATATGGTGGTCATGCTCTATGATCTCTCACTCATCTAAGTGAAAGAATGTTGAACATAATGTATGTACAGCAGTGATGTTTTCCAGAATTTATGAATTCTCAATCATTGTTTTTCTTGTTATTTGGCTTTTTTCCCAAATGTGAAATGTAGCCATTACATGCATGAACTACATTTATTTAGAGGGAGAACATTGTAAAAAAAAAAAAAAAAAAAAAAAAGGTCTGTAAGATCATGTCTTTATTTGTTGTTCTAATTTTTTTAAATGCTCTTTTCATAATGTGTGTGTGTGTGTGTAGGCCCCATTAATATGGTAAATACAAAAATAAGATTTCTTTCATTAGTTTATTATTATATTACAGCAGTATTTTGATTAGTATGTTAGCATGGTAATTTTTTTGTAAGTGATTATAATCCATGGAATAGACCACACTGGTTGGAAAAGTTAGTTTAATATTTCTGAATCAAGGTTTGTTAATTCATATTTTGTGTAAATCAAGTCTTGTGGTGACCAGTTGGCATCATTTAATTTTTCAGGTTTCAAATCCAGAGAGGGAAGGCTGACCCAAATAGCTATAAAGGCCTTGGAGACAGTTTCAGAACTATCTTTCGCACTGAGGGGTAAGTTATAAATGACTGTCTGTCCATTGTCCATTCGTTTATCCATTTGTCAATCAATCCATCCATCCATCATACTGTATTGTATTGCCATGCCATCAAAATTTCTCAATAATTTCATTTATAATTTAAAAATATATGTAATCTACCAAGCCGTATCAGACACCAAAATAAAACAAAAATAAACACTTTTAGGATCTTTGTAGTTTATATAATATAATATAATATGGAATTGTCTGGTGGTACAGTTTTTGTTTAGATTTCCAATCTTGACCCAGTCCTTCATCACTATTCAGTTTCATTTGGAAATACATCTTTGCTTTAATTTTTTAACTTAATTTTACATTTTTCAGTTATTATTACTTTTTTGTTTGGAAGTGTGAATGACACTTCTGGTTTGTAATGTTTTCTTTCAGTACTTCCCATCTGCTGTTTTCATGTATTCAGTGTAAACTAGGCACACATGTCTGCTGTATGCATGGTAACAACATACACCTGGTGACAGGGAATGTTTTGATCTTTGGAAAAGTAGTAAACCTGGTGTACAAAAATCACAAATTTTAAGCCCACCTGCTCTGGAATATGCAGTGTGAAGTTCTGTTTGTGCATAGATAAGATCCCTGAAGTTGCAAAGACTAAAGTCTCAAAACCAAAGAGATATTCTTTATAAAAGTTAAGACTCAACCATACCCCCCTAAAACGGCTGATTCAAAGATGCCCCCACATGTCTACGTCACGGTGTGGGGAGATTTGAAAAACACCGCCCAAATGTTTGCGCAAAGAAAGAGGGTGGGACTTTTATTCTCGCTGTAGTTTTGTTGCTGCCGCCGGCGCCATGTCCTGGAGATGCAGTGTTTCTTTGTGAAAGAGAAACTACTTTGTTTGGGCTTCCAAAAGAGGACAAAACTAGAAATCAGTGGTTAAGTTGTATTTGCAACACTGTTCCAGAACAGTTCAACCCAAATATTCGAGTGTGTGCAGCGGATTTTAACGGAGGACTATTTCCTGAACCTGGGAGAGTAACAATGCCAGCTGTGCACAAAGACTGTTTCTATAAAGTGGGGTAATTCCAACTTTGCAAGGACAGTCTGGCGCTTATGAGTCACAGCCTGTAAGTATGTTTTCATATTTAAAGAATTTGCCACTGACGATTCAAACGTGAGTTTTGAGCTGTGTAGAGTAGTACTTGTTGTTTGTCGTTTCTCCGATCACAAATGCAGACATGGTAATGGTAAAAACACAGTATAAGTCATTATAATCAGTAATTATTCCCCCACTGAATGCAACAAATGCCTCATTTATAATGGGTTTATTGTTTTTGTGTCGTTGCGCCGGAACACGGCATCACAATACGGTAAGGGGCGTAACATTTCCGTCTCACGCTTGAGGTATTCGGCCAATCACAACACATTGGATAGCTGGCCAATCAGAGCACGCCTCGCTTCTCAGAATGATGAGCTTTGTAAAAATTGCCGCATTTCAGAAAGGCGGGACATAGAGAAACAACAATAATGTACAATATGTGGAAAATGTGTTTTTTGAACCTTAAACCGCATAAACACATTGCGTTACACCAAATACACAAAATAATGTTCTTTTTAGCAATGTCATATGACCCCTTTAAGCACTGGTAGTGGCATGCTCAACATGTGTTATGTTAACTGCCTCTGCTCATAGGAAATCACACATATGACGTAGTGTGCTTGAGGCAGAGATTTATCTGTTTCTGTCTCCCTCCTCCTTTTTTATTTTCCCTCCCCAAATGATTTGCTCTCCTTTCAGTTTTTTCTCCCCTCCCTCCGCCACACAACATGAGGCACGTGTCAGATCCCAGACAGTGTGCAGACTTGAAAGAAAGCTCTGTTTATGGCAAGATGACAGCTTTACAGTGGATCTAAAGCTGATCCGCAGCAAGGTGTGAAAATATATGCGCGCGTGTGGCCCTAGGCGACGCTGACGCAGCGGCTCTGGCTGGCCGTTGTGAGATCCATCGTACTTTCCCTCTCCACGGAGCTGTCATCGGCTGCATCCCACAGGCCTCCCCTGCAGATTATGCCTGTTCTTTCTTCTAAACCAATTATCACCCTCCGACTGTTTGTGCTGTGGCTGGAATCACCACACAGTAGCCGGTAGCATGATCAGCCCCAGGCTGAACCACTTAGTTTTAATTTACACAAATGGTGGTGGGAGTTACTGTTGTGAAATTATTATTGAAAATAAACATGCTCTTGCTGTATGGGCCAGCATTGCACTTTTGCTCTCGGTCCATATTTTGCTTCGGTCCTCCCCTCTGTGCGGTAGAAACCTGAGCCCTTCGGCTTCCACACACCAATTAGTTCAGAGCTGGAGATCCATCTGTGAATTGGCTCCAAGTCTGTTTGAAATGTTATGAACATTCACTTACGTCATGATGTAGCATGTGTGAATCATCATAGAAAGAAAGCACTAATAGTTTTAGATCACATATATAAATAGCTTGATTGTGCGTAATTATTTAACAGTATGTGTCTTAGCCAGTGATTTATAGAACTTTTTGTTGGTACTTTAAGCAGCAGGTAAGTTGCTATGGCTCCAAAATGCTTTCAAAAGTTTGAAATGAATTATTCTGAACCAAGCTGCATTTTTTATATCTATCGATCGATTGCAAAGCTGAATTTTCAACATCATTACTCCAGTCTTAAGTGTCACATGAACACATTTTTCAGGATTCTTTGATGAATAGACAATTTGTGAGTCATGGACATTGTTTTTTTGTTTTTGTTTTTTGCATGCATGCATGCATGCATTAATTTATTGGTGATCTAAAAATCAGCATGATTTTAATTTCTGGATTTCTATAAAATAATAAAATAATAAAACTTATGTTGTACATGAAATGCATAAGAACATATATTGGTTAAATAATTTTATAGTGGATTCTTTGAAGTTTCTGACTGTGTTTAGACGACTGATTTCCAAACAGGAATGCTGTATGAATGTATGTTTCTTGTAAATACAAAAAAGGAAGGCTTATATTGCTTTACATTATAAATTTTTCTTATAGTAAATATATATGTATATGTAATTAATACCATATTTATCTTTTAAGGTTTTAAGTTGCATACCCTGAAGTGAGTCACATCCATTGGATAAAACCTACAGTAAATATGAGATGTATGGCCGATTTGATGTCCATTTTTAATGCTTTTTTATTAATACATTTGTGTGTCAAACTCAGTGATGAACACATTTGTTTATCTGTAAGACGGGATAGAAAACCTTACATATTTGCCCTTATTTTAAACATTAATAATATATAAATGAGGTAACACTTTAGAATAGGGAACACATATTCACTATTAACTAGAACAAGCTCCTTATTTGCTGCTTATTAATAGTTAGTAAGGTAGTTGTTAAGTTTAGGTATGGGGTAGGATTAAGGGATCTAAAATATGATCATGCAGAATAAGGCATTAATATGTGCTTTATAAGTAATAATAAACAGCTAATAGCCATGCTAATAAGCAACTAGTTAATAGTGAGAATTGGTCTTTAAAGTGTTACTGTAATTGATTATATAAATAAACATTAAATTTTATTTATCCAAGTTCAAATTCAAATGATCAGATCAGTTCTGAGCTTCTTTTCTGCATTAATCACTGGAGGCAATTAGCTGATGAATTGGTGTTGTTTTACTCTGCCTGTCATGTTTGATTTCAAGCCTCAATCAAGCCAAATCTCAATAAACGTCCCTGCTTCTCATCTCCCCACTCCTTGATTTATGAGCCTGGAGCCGTTGTGCTGCCCCAAACCAATGTCAAGGTTAAAGACTCGAGAGGCAAATGACAATATTTGCAGATCAAGCATTCAGGTTGTTGACAAGGGATAGGACAGGAAGAGCTCAAAGTCACCCGGTCCACCACGTAAGATCACAACTGTACGCTTACTTACAGCAGACAAATACCGAGATGTAAATAGTCCATATACGTTTCCCCATCATCCCAGTGATTCATTGGTGGTCGGCCCCATAACAGGGATCAAACATTTTGCCTCATTATCCAATTTGGTTAATGTATCATTTCCTTCCTCTGCTTTTGTTATGTTGAAGGATGTGGCTATGAGTTGAATGGGAGAAATGGGGTTTGATGCAAATCAAAGACAAATCACACCTATACAAACTCCAGCAGCTGGACCCACACGTACCTAAATGTGTGAGCATTTGCTTATGAGGGCCAACTGCGTGCTTACATTTAGAGTCAAATTGGCATTCAGGCATAGTCAAACCAGGCATAGTCAAATGGGGTCCTAAGTGCGTGTGTAACAAATTGGAGCTTTATCTCACCACCTGATGTTTCTTAGACTGACCACACCCTGGAAACACGCGGCCGGTGTTTGCATGCGCCACAAGGGGAGCGACGGGAGGGGGGCTTTAGTTTCGCCAGACAAAAGCCCTCCATGTCGGTCCCACTCTGCCAGACACTTCCGTTCGACACAATGCCCCTCTGTTGCCATTTCACCTGACAAGTGAGGCTTGTGACATCTGACACATCGTGATGCTGGTGAAATCGAGATTGTTTGTCATCCGATAAGATGTGTGGTAGTAATTAGCCACGGGTCAGAGGTTCTGGAGTGGCGGTCACGGCGTGGGCAAATTCGCTCGCTAATCGCCTCATCTCTGTTCGCAGAAACGATAATATTTACACCCCAACTAAATCAGCCGAGGACATCTCTGTTGACTGCTCGGGCATGTTTTCACAATACAACGACAGAAGTTCACATGCAGCTGTCACGCTACTCTGTCCACCCTGTCCACACACGTGTGTTCAATATCAATACATGCTAGAACTGATACTGAGAAATCTGTTTCATTCTTACCCGTCCCCTCCTGGGATGCATCAACCCTCTTATACGCATACATGGATGTTACCTGATCTGAAGCTTTGGTTATTAGTAAGGCTGTTCATGTAAAAGGGATAGTTCAGCCAAAAATGAAAATCATGTCATTTATTTTCCCTAATGACGTTTTTTTGTGTGGAACATACAAGAACCTTCTTCACTAAGCTTTCCAAGAACAGACAAAACAATGTTCTTGCATTCAAAAAAAAATAAATTGACTTTATACTTTTTGTAATGGCAATTTAATGCCTTTTTATTATCAGAAAGTAATATAAAAACATTCAAATATTTTGAAAATATTTTGCATTAAGGTTTTATAGTTAATTAATCCATTAGGTATCAGAACACTGAACAACAATTTTTAAAGCATTTATTAATCTACACTACCATTCAAAAGTTTGGAGTCAGTGAGATATTTTTAATCTTTTTATAATTGAAAGAAGTCTCTCATTCTCGCCAAAGCTGGATTTATTGAAACAATGGAGCAATTATTACAGTTTAAAATAACTGTTTTCTGTTTTAATGTAGTTAATGTATTTAGAGAACTATTTATAAGTTATTACTATTTAATACTATTTATTTGAAATATTGAATATGGTAAATGTCTTTACTATCACATTTGATCAATTTAATGCATCCTTACTAAATAAAAGTATTAATTTCTTTCAAACAAATCAGCAACAACAACAAACAATCTTACTGACCCCAAACTTTAGACAAAGAATTGTAGAATAATGTTAACTGATAAATTAACAGTGTCCGCTAACATTATAGTAATTGGTTTATGTATATTTATACTTTAATTTACCTTGAAAGGTAAAAAATATATCTGTATATGTAGAAATTAACAATAACCTATTAATAAATGCTTTGAAAGTATTGTTTATTGTTATTATAACTGTTATTAAAGTTAACAAACTGAACTGTATTGTATTACCAAAATATTGCTATTGATAGCCGTTTAATTTAGATCAATTTGATTAATAATCATATTATGTTATTCTTGTTTTCTTTCTTTCTTTTGGTAACCTGTATACATTGTATACCTTTGAGATATTTCATGGAACGTTTTAGAGGCATGATTAAATTTGTTGGTTTAAATACTAATGACTGAATCTATTTACTCAGTTTTGTTTTGTTTTGTTTTTGTTTTTGTTTTACATTTCTAGATAAACTACTTTCAGTTCTAAAGAAAATGGTATAATCCTCATTCTTAACTTTAATTCTTAATATGTACATTATGTGAAATTCAAAGAATGAAATCGTATTTTGATTTCTTTGATTGCAAGTCTTTAGCTAATACAGCTTTAAAAAAGGAGGCCAAATGACCTGATGATTTCAAGCATCAATATTTATTGTCATCCCTACTAACCAATTGTATCACCCCACAATAAATCCAATGACAGACCTTTTCTTTTTGACATATTACTACAATACCGAAACTGCTCAAACAATTCTAGGTAAATGTTAGCTCTTTACCATACTGCTGAGTTTTTTGTATGAGAGAATGAGGAGCGAGAAGAAAAGCTCAGGTGTTTCCCTTGCTCAGGCTTGTCCTGACTTTCAGATTGACAGAAAGCATAACAGAGTCAGGTTTCAGCTTCAGAAAAAGTACATGTGCTCTCCAAACAATGTCTGCTTCTCAAAGTGCACATGTCTGCGTTTAGGGGTGGTGAGAACGTGCTGAAGCATTGATCAGACTGGAATCTCAAAATGCGGACACTTATTTTGGTTGCCGTTTGCTTAAGCAGGCTGTGAATGTCCATGAGATCCTGTATGAGATTTAAAAAATCTAAGAAAATATTGGACTGTCACAAAAAAAAAAAAAAAAAAAAAAAAGTTTCTGTTAAGATACAGCATGGTAGCCCAACACATTCGGATCATTTACAGTTTGAGATACAATTTGTGCCGTTACAACGTTAAACTCGTATCACGACAGTTATGCAAGTAGCCTTGATATAAGTTAATGGTGATATCAAGATTAATTCAAACACGTTTTAGCTTTCTAAGTATATTCAAATGAGAAAAGATATTAGTGATACTGCTGTTGGACGACAAAGACTGTTTGTGTTCATTTGCTTATCATACAGATACCTGTCAAGGGTTACCGTCTATGTCTGTTTGCACTTCTAACTCTATTATTTGATATATTAAGTATCCCTTAAAGCTGTTTTCTCTGATGCAATACTGTGACAGTTCTTAAGAACTCATTATTAATTATATAGCAGAAGCTGAAGAACCTCACCCGTTTTGACACTAATACCAAGAGATGATTTGGCTGTCTTAATCTTTTTAGACACTAAAAACCTAAAAATGTAGTTCCTTTGGTTGAGGGCTTTTGTTTTTCATTTATAAGTGCTTGTTTGTGTGTTTAGACCAGTTTAACCTGTTCTGGTGTGGAAACAGTACCCTGGAAACAGTAGTGCATTACAAGCGAAGTTGAGCTCAATGCACGGTAATGGGGGTGGATATCCATAGTATTCACACATCAAAGTAGGATTCAGCATTCTTATGTGAAGCACCATGAGTCAAGATGTGTAATAGTTGCAAATATTTGTCACATCTTCTGTGTAACATACTTAAGACACTTCGTCATTTACTTATGCCAGTTTGACACATTGCACCAATTAGGATTAAATTCAATTAAGATTCTCCTAATAATTCAGCTGCACCAAACTATATATATTAGAGATGCACCAATGCATCGGCCAATAATCGGTATCAGCTGATAAAAGAACATTTTTTCACTTTGATTGTTCAAAATCAGCTGATGATCAGGGCCGATTATATCCTGTCAATAAAAACGTGGTAGAAAAAACATGTTCAAGACTGCAGTTCATAGTGTTTCTAGAGAAAATTCATTTTGTTGAATTTGGCACTGTCAGAATTAATGTGACAATAACGCATTAACTGTTAAAAATAGCGACATTAAAGCAGGCTGTTTTAGATCCTATGAATCACCCGTAGTTCAATCCAGGGTTCAATCCAAATCCATGCTTTTTCCCTATACCAAACATTATTTGTAGCGTGCCTCCCATCTAATAATCGCAAAGAGCTTTGTGCTTTCTTACCTCTAAGAAACAAAGTTTCCAATTTAAGTTATAGTGCAAAATAAACATGAATGGACATCAGAACGTATGTTAAAAGATACAGTATAGCTCACCAAAATGTGACAAAATGTCTCTTGTAATCACTCAGTGTTTCCATTGCAGAGAGACGGCAATAAAACAGCTTGTGAACAATATTTCACTTAATGCTGCATTTACCTCAGGAAAGTTATCCAATGTTCACAGTTCATTAGTTATCTATAAAAAAACACTAAAGAGGTAAAAGGTATTTATGAAGACTTTGTTATGTGCAACTGAGTTGTATATTTCTGTTTTGTGTTTGAGTGTAATTA
This sequence comes from Spinibarbus caldwelli, assembly GCA_039654775.1. Classification (NCBI taxonomy): domain Eukaryota; kingdom Metazoa; phylum Chordata; class Actinopteri; order Cypriniformes; family Cyprinidae; genus Spinibarbus; species Spinibarbus caldwelli. Next base: position 21,791,698 of record CM077250.1, read on the forward strand.
TGATGTCTGAAAATAAATAGCAGTTGAATATAATAGCTCTGCTGTTAATTTTAACCTTTAATGTTATAGTAGTGTACCAAATGAGAAGGTTTCCTGTATTGTTTACAGTACTGGTTAGAAGAGATTTTTTTTTTTTTTCTTAAGAAAATCAAACTATCAGTATCGGTATTGGCAGATATCATTCTGAATAATTGGCTATCAGTATTGACAGAGAAATTCAGTATCGGGGCATCTGTAATATATATATATATATATATATATATATATATATATATATATATACAAATATATATATATATATATATATATATATATATATACAAATATATATATATATATATACAAATAAATAAGTTAGTAAGTTAAATAGATAATTACTTTTAATCCTGTTGCTAATTATTTTAAACTCAGATTTAAAGGTTTTAGATTCAGATTTTATGATTACATTTCTAAAATGATTGCATTTATTTGATGGACTCTGGAAATTTTATTTATTTGTTCATTCATTCATTCATTCATTCATTCATTCATTCATTCATTCATTTTAAATATTTAAAAAAAAAATCTGTCCCTTTGTCTTCTATTATGCTTCCATATTGCTCCATTGATTAATGCAGTAAATATTTTTCCATGCCATATTCAAACTGCATATGCACTACTCCAACATTCACAGGCTGCTTGATCATCTTTTTGCCAACAGTGATAGTGAAAGTATGCTTAATCTTCAGAAAATATATCCTGCTGCCAAAATGTCTAAATGTATTTTAACCCTTATTTATTTTTTTATGTGTCAATATGTTTATTTACTTACTTCAGTAACCGTATTATTACGCTTTATGAATGCAGTCAACACAACAGTATTTGTAAAAAATGAGAAAATGGAATCAGATTATTGTTAGGGTTTTCTTGGTTGTCACAGTTTCAAGAAATGTTTGCAATGATGCTAAAATCAAGTGTTAAGAGAGTTAGCACATTAGCTACAGTACATATTGGTGCAAATCGCCCATAGGGCCTAGCTTGAAGTTTACCATGTTCAACTGTTATTCTGTATTGAATCAAATTTTCTATGAGATGCAAACAAATCTTTGGTTTCATTACAGTACACATAATTGGCCAAACAGACATTTAAATGTTGTTTGTCCATTTATCATGTGTCTCAAACCCAATGAGTGATGTCTTTTCCTCAACAGAGTGTACGGCTTCTACAAGGGAATCCTTCCCCCCATTTTGGCCGAGACCCCAAAGAGAGCAGTGAAGGTAACAGGAACCACATTTGACTCTGAGCTTAAACTCATCACTTAAACCATACACACTCTGATCTTTGCAACCTGGCCTTCCGAGTGTAAACATACACACAGACCACATACGTATGTCCTCAACATACCGGCTCTAGCCAGGAGGATCAAAAACACTCATCCCATCTCTATGTTTGTCGTCATGCCACATGTGTTTGCTGTTGAGAACTCCCAATATTGACCTACATGGCCAAAGATTGCTACCGGCCTCACTTTAGTATCATGTATAAACAGTACATATATACACTCTTGAGTTTAGATGAGCTCTCACTGTGGCTTTAGGCCATTGGTTATGGGCACCTCCAAATGGGTGTCTGAAAGGAGAGTGAGCACATTAATGTCTCACTTTTCCAATCTAAAAACATCTGGAAGGGGTTTCATTCCATTATTGGAAAGCTTTGGATTTGTAGACTTGACATGCTTTAACAGTTTGCCATAAAGGATTTGTTCACCTGAATTCACATGAAAATTCTGTCATCATGTAATCATTCGCATGTCATTCAACTCATTTTTACTTTCTTTCCTGCTAGAAACACAAAAAGAGAATTTTGAATAATATACTGGTCACTATCTTCCAGTGAATGGGGCCTGGAGCTTCTAAGTTTCAAAAGGACACAAAAGCATCAGAATATTAATCCATACTTTACTCGTGTGACTTAAAGTCTTCTCAAGCCATGCTCTCTTAAAAATAAATGTTTCAAAAAGACGTTTTCACAGTGATGCCAAAGAAGAACCATGTTTTGGTTCTCCAAAGAACCTTTCAGTAAACAGTTCATAAATATAACCATTTTCTTCTTAGTGTAAAGAACATTTTAACAATCTAAAGAAACTTTTTCCAATGTAAAGGATGTAATGGAAAGGTTGGTAACACTTTAAAGCCTTTATTAAAGGCTGTAATGCATTATAATTATTTATAATGTGTGCTGTAATACATAACGTTGTCGTAAATAATTATAACTTTATATAAATATAATAATTATTATATTTATTTTTAAAAGTGTACTATAGTTTTGTGTCGAACAGACCAAAATTTAAGCTGTTTTTCACTGAAAATGAAGAGTAACGGCCGCAACTGGATCATTGGCTCAGTGATTATTCACAGAATTTTTGAACAAATCATGCAAAGTAAACTAGATTAACCTGTTCAGGGGGAAGAAAAAACCTGACTGAAAAGCACTATTTGTTCAGAAATCAGACATCATTGCTACTCTGTTTTACTCTAATTAACTTGCCAGTATTGTCAGAAAAAAAATGTCAAAACAGCTCATCACTGGGGCAATACCCTTAAAGGGATATTTTTGTATCTTTTTTAGGCTTAAAAAGTGCATATTAGTTCCTTAGAGTAGTAATGTGTTCCCTTATGTTAAAACAAATCTTTACTATTTTTTTTTTCAGTTTTTTATTTATTTATTTATTTTTTTGTGAAAGTGAAGAAAAAGAGCTAAGGGTGTATGCTAGATTTTCTGTTAATAACAATTTAAATTCTGGTCTGTTCATCACACAAAACTATTGTATAACTTAGGAAGACTTGGAATATAGTGCACAGGTTTTATGGCATATTTTGGATTATGGAGTATTATGAAGTATTTTGGAGCTTGATGCCCCCAGTCCTCACTCACTTTATGTTGAAAAGAGTAGCTAGGATATTTTTCAGAATTCCTTTTGTTTAGCATGAATAAATCATACAGATTTATAACGACACAAGGTTGAGTAAACAATGACAGAATTTTCTATTCATTTAACACTGGTCCATGAATCCATGATGCTCCAAATCTGTTGATTTAAACCTGCTAAACAGGCTTGGTTTATTCTACAGGCCCTGGCCTCCATCAGTCTTACTGGATGTTTTATTTTCTAATATGTGTCAAGCTTAGCAAATCTTTACTGATATAAAGAATTATATGTCATCCTACTAGTCGCCTATGTGTTTTTGTATTTGCTCAGTGTCATGTTGACAGCTTGAGTGTTCTCATTTAGTTGAGCTGTGTTTGCTTAGGGTGTGAGCATTCATCTTGTCTGCGTGCATGTATGTGAATGCATGTTGTGTCTGAAAACACTTCCTGACAAGTTGTCTTGATCTTCTTTGCAGTTTTTTACCTTTGAGCAGTACAAGAAGCTGTTGAGCTTTACTCCTTTATCACCGGCCATGGTAAGTCATCTGATACAAGCAAGATATATGCACACGCACACGGTCATTGATACTATACACACAATCACATTCACAGTCAAGCGAAGCACTCTCCTCATTACATGGCATGCTGGCAGCAGGAACCAAGTGTAATCGAGATGAATGCTGCTCAGCGAGGCATGTGAAAGATAGCCCATTACTTTGACAGCAGTCTATCAATGTGGCAGCAGTCTTGATGGCTGAGCCAGGCGGCGACTCTCGAATCCATGGCTTCGTCGAACAGCCAAGAAGACGCAAAACATTCACCTGCCTTATCAATCACACCTGTCTCCGCCCACTCTAGCTAGAGATGTCAATCCACACAGAGCCCACGGGTGCTGGGAAGATTGATGTATGGAGTGTGTGAGTGAGATCGTCTACAAGGCAGTAAGTGAATTCAACAGAGCGATTGAGCTGTGGCTCCACCCCACAGCTGAAACCTCTCCGAATGATTGATGAAGACGTATTAATATGACAAATAAAAAATGAAAGAGCGGATGGCTGGCTCTGTAAACACGGTCAAGGAGATGTCCGGTTTTTAGACAGAAAATGAGTAATGAGTCTCTCACACTGTCTTGCAGTGTATGCACAAGCTCGTATACAGTGCTTTGCGAAAGTATTCATACCCTTTCATTTTTTTTCACATTTTGTTATGTTGCTGCCTTATGTTAAACTGCTTTAAATTACTTTTTTCCACATCAATCTACACTCCATACACCATATTGACAAAGCAAAAACAGAACTGTCACAACTTCGTAAATTTATTTAATATAAAAAACTGAAATAAGTACATTGTATAAGTATTCATTCCCTTAACTAAATATTTAGCTGAAGGCCCTTTACAGTCTCAAGTCTTTTTTGTTTGATGCGACAAGCTTTGCTCATCAGCATTTGGTAATTATCTGTCATTCTTCTCCTCACTTCTTCACCTCTCAAGCTCTGTCAGGTTGGATGGGGGCAGATGCACATTTTCAGGTTTCTCCAGAAATATTTCATTGGGTTCAAGCTCAGGCTGTGGCTGGGCCACTCAAGGACATTCACAGAGTTGTCTATAAGCCACTCTTGCTGTGTGTTTAGGGTCATTGTCCTGTTGGAAGGTAAACCTTCTGCCCAGTCTGAGGTTCTGAATGCTCTGGACTAGGTTTTCATTAAGGCTATCTCAATATTTTGGTGCATTGAGCTTTTCTTCTACTCTGACGAGTCCCTCAGTCCCTGCCTCTGAAAAACAGCCCCGCAGCATGAGGCTGCTACCACCACACTTTACTTTTGGGATGATACTCTGTTTCTCACAGTCTGAGGGTCCTTTAGGTGCTTTTTTGTTTTCATGTGTCTTACCTAAAGAGAGTCTTGCCACACCGCCATAAAGCCCAGATTGGTGGAGTGTTGCAGTGATGTTTGTCCTTCTGTAGGTTTCTCCAATCTGCATATATGATCATGGAGCTCAACTAGAGTGACCGTCAGGTTCTTGGTCACCACACTAACCAAAGCCCTTCTCCATCAGTTGCTCAGTTTGAACAGATGTCCAGAAAGAAAGAGTCCTGGTTGTTTCAAACTTCTTCCTTTAAGGGTAACAGAGACTACATGCTTCTGTGACCCTTCAGTGAAGCAGAATTTTTTCCTGAACTCTTCCACAGATGTGTGGCTTCACGCAACCCTGTTTCTGAGCTCTACAAGCAGTTCTTTGGACCTCAGAGCTTGGTTTTTGTTCTGATATGCATTATCAGCTGTGAGACCTTTTATTAAGACGTGTGTGCCTTTCCAAATCATACCCATTCAATTGAATTTGCCACAGGTTAACTTCACTCAAAGTGTAGTGACATCTGCAAGCAATATGTATGCTCCTGAGCTCAATTTCAACTGTCCCAGATAAGGGTATGAGTACTTATGCAATGGAATCATTTAAGTTTTTTATTTTTAATACATTTGCAAAGATGTTAAAAACCTGTTTTTTGCTTTACCATTATGGTGTATGGAGTGTAGATTGATGAGGAAAAATGTCATTTAAAGCAGTTTAACATAAGGCAGAAACATAACAAAACGTGAAAAAATAACGAAGGGGTACGAATACTTTCGCAAGGCACTGTACATGGCTACGCATACACACACACAAAAAGACAAAATGTGCGAGTGTAATCATCACACACAAAATTTCGTATTAATCGAGGGTGTGGGTGTGGACTATCCCCAGCTCACCTTATGCAAACACACTCAAAGATCTCCTTTGTCACTCTTCAAGTAGGCCTGAAGCCTGCAGACATACAGGTCAAGTGCTTAAATGGAGAGCCACTAATCATAAGAATTAACCCTTACCACATATTTTATTAGTCTGTTTAGCGGGGTTAATCTTCCTCAAAATTACTGAGGGAAATGTTTGTTGATTAATGTCTTTTTTTTATTGTTGATAACGAGATACATTAGATGCATTATGATGATGATTAAGTGATTGTACTAAACATGCTGAAATGTAGGACAAGAAAATTATAACTGCAATATATTGCCAATTCACTGCAAATGAGAAGAAAAAAATTATTTAGTTGTATATATAAAATAATGTAAAATATATAATAAAATAAAATGTGTGTTTGTGTAATCAGTATCAGCAATAATAATTATTCAAGTATACTACTTTTTAATTTCAAACAAATGTTCTTTTGAGCTTTCTATTCATCAAAGAATCCTGGAAAAATGTTTATCAAAGTTTCCATAAAAATATTAAGCAGTTTTTATAATAATAAGGTATGATATTCATAATAAGATTATCATCACAGGAATAAATTACATTTTAAAATGTATTAAAATAAAAAATCTGTTTAAAATAGAAATAATATTCACATTATTTTATTGTTTGTTTTTTTTGTATTATTTTTTCAATATTTTTTTTTCAAAAAAAAAAAAAAACAATGTTATATTCAACCTCTAAAGCACTGAAAATGTTTGATACATATTTAAACTGAACATTTTATGTAATTTGTGCCTGATGCAGTCGAACACTGCAGTCAGACATTGCAGTCAGTGTAAAATGCATAACAAATTAATATGGCATGGCAAAGCATTAACTAAACTGAAATGACATTTTTCATCAAAAGACAAAAACTATGACTAAAAAAAGCTATGCTAACATGAACACTGCTGTTAATTTGCTGAACTAGGGCCAATGCTTCTCTTTTCAGCTATTATGAAAATATGAGAGCTTTTTCTCGGTCATACAGTTGAGTTGAGCTGTTATTGCAACATATGAAGTAATTTATCTTTGTCCCAGTCATTTTGTCTGAGCCACTTCATTCATCTTTGATTCCTGTCTGCGTTTCCTTTCTAACCTCTGAGAATGATTGACGGTGGCAGTTTCATTCATTCGTTTGTGGGTTAAAGTCAAGCTCTGCATCTGGACAAACATGTTTCTAAAAGGCTAAGTGTCACAGTAGCATTGTTCCTTTGAGTTATGGGATTTGTGTGACATACCTTAAGTGTTGACTGGTCATCTAAAAAATACAATCTGTTCTGAATTAAACACAAAGCGACTTTCTTTATAGTCTCTGTCTTTCTCGTTTGTCATGTGGCGTCATGTTTTCTTGTAATGTAATTCTGCCTGCTTCAATATGCTAGGCTCTCTCTGTGGCTGGCCTGGGGTCAGGGTTAACCGAGGCTCTGGTTGTAAATCCATTTGAAGTAGTGAAAGTGAGCCTACAGGCCAACAGGGATTCATTCAAAGTGGTAAGAGACTACAGCTGTTAATTGTCATCTTGGTATTGTTTTTGCCTTTGTCTTGTCACAAACGTCTTAGTCATTCGTTTTGAGGGCCCTAATGTTGTTTCTCTCTGTTTTTCTCCATGCAGCAACCGTCTACATTTGCACAGGCCAGAACGATTATAAACACAGACGGCTTCGGTCTCCGTGGGCTTAATAAGGGCCTGACCTCCACCCTAGGACGGCATGGCATTTTCAACATGATCTACTTTGGTTTCTACTTCAATGTTAAAGATGCCATACCTGCCAGTCAGGTAAACAAAGTGTCAGATTTTGGGATAGTTCACCCAAAAATGAAAGTTCATCCATTTACTTACCCTCATGTCATTCCAAACCTGTGTGGCGTTCTTTGTTCTGTGCATCTCAAAAGATCTTTTGAAGAATATTTTGATTGTTTTTGTCCATACACTGAAAGTCAATGGGGTCCAAAACAGCTGACTTTAACTGTCTTGACAAAAAACAATGAGATATATATATATATATATATATATATATATATATATATATATGTATATATATATATATATATATGTATATATATATATATATATATGTATATATATATATATATATATGTATATATATATATATATATATGTATATATATATATATATATATATATGTATGTATATATATATATATATGTATATATATATATATATATATGTATATATATATATATATGTATGTATATATATATATATATGTATGTATATATATATATATATATGTATATATATGTATATATATATATATATGTATGTATATATATATATATGTATGTATATATATATATATATATATATGTATATGTGTGTGTATATATATATAATATTATTATTATTATTATTATTATTATTATTATTATTATTATATATATTTTTTTTAAATACCTTCAAAAGAAAATGCCATCTGCAAACAAATGATACTAGAGCTTTTCTCACAACAAAACATTTTTGACTTTGATGCGATTGACATTTGCATACTTTGTTTCTTAATATGAAAATAGCTTTTTACATGTAAAAGATAAATGCAGGTCTGTATAAATCATATCTTACTATTAGAAGAAATATGGATGTAAATGAGGGAAATTAGGTTTTCCATAAATATTTACTGCTGGAAACATGCTGTACACACATTTATACAACATTCAAAAGTCCTATTTGGATACAGGTTGTCCCGTACGTATAAATGCAACATATTAATGGATGGTCAAACTATACTTTTCATTCTGTTGACTTCCATTCATTTGCATATGAATGTTCATGTCTGATGTTTTTTGAATTTTGAATTTTGAATTTTGCTGTATTCCAAAGTTCAAAAGACATGTGACCAATAGAAGATCAATACATCATGGCATGACCTCTTAGCTGAATTAACCCTCCTGCTGTATTCAGTTCAACTGATTGAAAATTGGTTAATCTAAATTTTGTGACTTTTTCTCATTTAGGGTCACCTCCTAAAAAAAAATGTTAATTTTAACATAGGGTTACATGATCTATATTGAAAAGATATGAGACCGTCTAAACAGAAATGTTGAATTTTTTTATGAATTGTATGTTTTCTTGTAAATGTATAAGAAAAACATTTTCCTTTATATTACATGCATATATTTAGATATGATACATAAAGTTCCACATTTATCTTTCACATGTATTTACATCACATGAATAAACCACTTTAGGTCAAAAACTACAGTAATTGTACAATGTCATCTCAGAACGTTTTAATTTGAGATGCAAGTCTAAAAGTAATACGAAAGCCAGAGTTTTTTTAAATACGTATTTATAGGCTGATGACTGAACATGTCGCCTAGCAAATTAAAGGAGGGATCAGTCATGCACATCAGGAGAGAGCGAGAGAGAGAGAGAAGGAGAGGGAGGAGGAGGAGGAGGAGAGGAGCTGCTAAGATAAACCTCACTAATACCTTCCCTGTTTGCTCTCCATCACATCCTCAAAGGTTCAGATTACACATCCGGCAGGGCTCAACTCCCAAACAAAAGTTAATTTTGTTTAATGGAAACGTTACCATACGCCTGCTCCACATGTATAAACTGGAGCATTAGATTTACTCAAATGAACTAATTGGAAGCAGACTGAGGTATTTGTTGGGGGGGGGAGTTACAGTTGAAGTCCTACTGAAGATTAGTATTCCCCCTTCATCTGGTGCTAAGATCGTTATTGCCTGAGAAGCCAGAAACCTCCAACGCTCAATCATGCAAAAGGGCAGAGATCACCATCCCTGATTTGACTATCTATTGCAAAAAAAAATCTCTTGGCTTTTTAGGTGGAGCATCTACTTCCTTCAGTATTTTCAAAGAAACCAGTCATTCACTTGGGATTAGGATCGAAATCAGTGATCCTTCTCCAGGGCTATCAAATCCTGCATAGACTTTGAGATTTAAGGAGCTTTCGCTATGAAACCAATGACTCTTTTCTGAGAACAGCGGTAAAGCGTCCTGCAAATGTAATGGCGTTGAAGGGAGTGTTTCGTGTAGAAACTATACATAAGGCGGAGCGCTGTTGTTACACATCGACGCTCCTCCCCTACAATGCGATGTTCAGGTTTAGCTGTCGATGTTGCGTGTCGCTGCTGGGCTGCTGTCATTTGTAGAAAATATCCTGGCCAATTAGATGTCAGAGCTGCACTGGTTCAGGCTTCTTTTTGTACAGTAATACACCAGTGTCGAGTCACAGCCCAATTACCCAAATTGTCCCCATATGCCTCCCAGTCTGCCTGCATGAACTCTGTTTATAAATCCTCTCCCAAAGTTTGCCCTTGGTCACATGACCCACTTCAGCCAATAGTAAAGCCTTGCTTTTCTCATGAAACTCTAATCTGTGCCCCGCTACCATAAAATGATCTGAGGTTTTATTCCAGCTTTGCCATTACATCCTTGACTCCATGCCCCCTTTCTTTCACTTCTTTCTTTAGTCCTCCTTTGCTCAATCACTCGCTCACATTTTTTCCATCCACATTTTCATATCTCTCCTCCTTATTAGCTTCTTTATCTGTTTATATTATCTTTGTATGCGTTAATTTGCATTTTCGTATCAACTAGAGTGTTATCTCAGAATTTTGAATAATATGGCTCTGACTATAAAACTGTCATCAAACAGCTTTTGTTTTATCATTAAAGGAGTAGTCCAGTTAAGCTTAATCTACAGCACTTATTTCAGCAATTTATTTAGACGTCCCTGTTTTTCAATAAAAGAAGACAATTAAGGTACAGTGAGGCATTTACAATGAAAGTGAATGGGGCCAATTTGTGAAGTTAACTCGTTGTTTCAATTATGTAGTGACAAGACATAAATTATTTTAACAAAATTATTTTAGTGTGTTTAATAAGTGAATAAAATCACTTATTAACCTGTGTGTGTGTGTGTATACACATACACACACACACACATATATATATATATATATATATATATATATATACAGGTGCATCTCAATAAATTAGAATGTCGTGGAAAAGTTCATTTATTTCAGTAATTCAACTCAAATTGTGAAACTCGTGTATTAAATAAATTCAGTGCACACAGACTGAAGTAGTTTAAGTCTTTGGTTCTTTTAATTGTGATGATTTAGGCTCACATTTAACAAAAACCCAATAATCTCAACAAATTAGAATACTTCATAAGACCAATAAAAAAAAACATTTTTAGTGAATTGTTGGCCTTCTGGAAAGTATGTTCATTTACTGTATATGTACTTAATACTTGGTAGGGGCTCCTTTTGCTTTAATTACTGCCTCAATTCGACGTGGCATGGATGTGATCAGTTTGTGGCACTGCTGAGGTGGTATGGAAGCCCAGGTTTCTTTGACAGTGGCCTTCAGGTCATCTGCAATGTTGGGTCTGATGTCTCTCATCGTCCTCTTGGCAATACCCCATAGATTCTCTATGAGGTTCAGGTCTGGCGAGTTTGCTGGCCAGTCAAGCACAGTAACACCATGGTCATTTAACCAGCTTTTGGTGCTTTTGGCAGTGTGGGCAGGTGCCAAGTCCTGCTGGAAAATGAAATCAGCATCTCCATAAAGCTTGTCAGCAGAAGGAAGCATGAAGTGCTCTAAAATTTCCTGGTAGATGGCTGCGTTGACTGTGGACTTCAGAAAACAAAGTGGACCAACACCAGCAGATGACATGGCAGCCCAAATCATCACTGACTGTGGAAACTTCACACTGGACTTCAAGCAACATGAATTCTGTGCCTCTCCACTCTTCCTCAAGACTCTGGGACCTTGATTTCCAAATGAAATGCAAAATTTACTTTCATCTGAAAAGAGAACTTTGGACCACTGAGCAACAGTCCAGTTCTTTTTCTCCGTAGCCCAGGTAAGATGCTTCTGACATTGTCTCTGGTTCAGAAGTGGCTTGGTAGCCCTTTTCCTGAAGACGTCTGAGCGTGGTGACTCTTGATGCACTGACTCCAGCTTCAGTCCACTCCTTGTGAAGCTCTCCCAAGTGTTTGAATCAGCTTTGCTTGACTGTATTCTCAAGCTTGCGGTCATCCCTGTTGCTTGTGCACCTTTTCCTACCCAAATTCTTCCTTCCAGTCAACTTTGCATTTAATATGCTTTGATACAGCACTCTGTAAACAGCCACACCTTTCAGTAATGACCTTCTGTGACTTACCCTCTTTATGGAGGGCGTCAATGTTCGTCTTCTGGACCATTGCCAAGTCAGCAGTGTTCCCCATTATTGTGGTTTCAAAGAACAAGAGATACCCGGAATTTATACTGTAGGGATGGTCATTAATTGAAACTAAAATGTAAATATTCTAATATTTTGAGATACTGATTTTTGACTTTCATGAGCTGTAAGCTCTAATCACCTAAATTAAAACAAAAAATTTTTTTTTTAAATGTTTTACTTTACATGTAATGAATCAAAAATATATGAAAGTTTCACTTTTTGAAATAAGTTACAAGAAAAAATGAACTTTTTCACGACATTCTAATTTATTGAGATGCACCTGTACATACACATACATACATTTATTTATTTATTTTTATTTTTATTTTTTTTTAATGAGGGACAGGTCAAAATAATTTTCATGTTAATCAACATCATCCCACAAATCCAGTCTTTACTTGTAGAATATTTCTTTAACTTTACATCTAAAAGTTCACTTTTAGACTTGCAGACCACTTTATTTTTCAAATTTAATTTCACAATTTTATTTTATCTTTACAGAATATTCGTTTAACATCTTCAGCAGACATTAAAGAAAAGAATTGTTTGTGCCCTTCAAATACAGGAAATGTGTGTTGATCATCATTAATCATCTTATAAGCAAGCTCCAAATAGTTCCCATGCTGTAGCAAAGCTCTTGCTCTCTTTACCTTAAATTTATCTCTCTTGTCTGTATTGTATACCAGGACCCTCGACTGGAATTCATGAGGAAGTTTGCTATCGGTTTGGTGTCAGGAACGGTCTCATCCTGCGTGAACATTCCTTTCGATGTCGCTAAAAGCCGTATCCAGGGTCCTCAGCCCGTTCCAGGGGAGATCAAGTACCGCAGTTGCTTTCAGACCATGGCTCTTGTGTACCGTGAGGAGGGGTAAGGCCATCACCCAACAACTACAGGTGTCAAAATTATACCCAACAAGAGGCATTAAACCAACCAGAACTGCCATGAGGTTCACCTACAAGAAAAATTATACAACATTTTATGTTTATCCTCTGCCCACAGGGGACAAGAGGGCAAGTTTTGACAACCAGCATGTTTAAGCACCCTCTAAATCTCAGTGTAATTATGTTTCCCTTTTGTTCTGAGCTGTATGCTGGAATGATAAAAATGAGCACTTTGTGCCACTTCTTTTGTCTAGATATGTTTGAATTACATAAACTTTACCCAACATTTTTACTGGATACTTGATCGGGATCCATAAACTGGATGGTTATGTTTCACCATGTGCATATCACATCCTAAAACTTAGGACAATAATAATGGGTGAATGATATAAGGCTGAATTTTTTTCTATTAATAAAGTCTATTAATATAGTATACAAAAATGAATTCACAGACAATGGCATAAATACACATCTTCTGTGATTAGCATGTTTTTAATTTTTAAAATAAAACTTATGTATTTGTTTATTTATTTATTTACTTACTTACTTGCTTATTTTTATTTTTATTTTTTTAACCATAAAGTAAAAATATGAAGGGGCTACAATAAAGTCTATTAATAAAGTATACAAAAATTAATCAAGTGAAATTCATACACAATGACTTAAACATCTTCTGTGATGAGCATGTTTTTAATATCTAATTTAAAACTAATTTTAATTAATTAATTAATTAATTAATTAATTTTTTATTTTTTATATATATATATTTTATTATTATTTGTTGTTGTTGTTTGTTGTTGTTTTTGCCATAAAGCAAACAATATGAGGGGGCTACAATTATGTCAGTTTTTTTGGCATGATCTTTTGTTATTTCTTTTAAAAAAAAAATTAAACCTGCTTCACTGCTTATAAATATGTGAAAAGTACTGACATTGTTTTATAATAGCTAAATATTTTAGCATATTATGACAAATAAGAATAAGACCTAATGCTTAAAAATGGCATTTAAAGGAAGATCTTATGCAACAAGCGTGAGATCAGCTGGCATGTTAATACAGCGTGTGTACATTCATTGTGTAAACACTATGTCGATTCTGACGTGGGCTGTTGTTTCTTAGAGGAGACTGTAATAGTGCCCATAGCGTCTTTCTGTCTCTCTCTCTCTCTCTCTCTCTCTCTCTCTCCATCTGAATTGACAGGCCTCATGGGAAGCTGTGAGAGAGAATCAGTAGTTTTATGGCCCTTCAGGGCCTTGATTGGCCCCGTTCACTCTGTACAAAGGGAACGGCAACTCGTTTGTTATTAGAGGCAAAGAATTGAGGCCTGATCTTGGGCAAGGCAGGGTGTGTGTGTGAGTGAGTTAAAGAGAGAGACACTGAAGCTGTTTTAGTTTTAGGGGTGCTGAGAGGGTACCCCATCCTGTCCAGCCCTCTAACACGACACAGTCCTAGCTAATTAGTGGTCCCTATGGGAGACGTCGTTAAGCAGGTCCTAACGAGGCGCGCGGCGCTCAGCAGGTCAGTCTAATCAGACAGCGGGGCAGAGAGGAAGTGGCTCAAGCCTTATTAACACCAGCACAAGCAGAGGACAGAGGCTGGGACAGGGAGACCGCCAGGCCCACTGCCAGAAATCAGCTTGAACACATTAGGGCAGGTACGCAACTAGACCAGTTATTAGTGCCCTATACCTGTTCCAGCATCACAGACAGACCGAGCCTGAGAGAGAGAGAGAGATGAATTACCTTAAAGGGATAGATCAGTCAAAAAAACGAACAAAGAAGAAGAAAATTCTGTTATTTACTCGCCCTTGTTTCTTCCCTGTAGTGAAACACAAAAGAAGTTTAAAACATGTTAGTGCTGCTCTTTTCCAAACAAATAATTGAACTTTCAAGCTCCAAAAAGGACATAAATGCATCATAAAGGTATTAATAAGTCATCCATATGATATGACTACTCTACATTCCAAGTCCTCTGAAGCCACATGATAGATTTGTGAGAAAGCAATTAAATTTTAAAGGGATGTCATTTATTCACCCTCATATCATTCTAAACCAAAAAACCCACCCTTATATCGTTCCAAACCCATCATCTTCAAAGCAGAAATTTAGATATTTTTAAAGAAACCTGAGATTTCTGTCCTTCTATTAAAAGTCAATTTCACCAAAACTTTGAAACTTCAAAAAGTTTATAAAAAAAAAAAAACTAATCCATATGAACATCAAATATGGTAAACAGAAGCTCGAACAAGCTTACTTGAGGAATGGGAACTTGTTTCAGCTTCCACAATCAGACCAGTGAAGTTCGTTCTCATGCGTCAAGCAAGTACGGTTGACTTTCTTTTAACCGTATTTAATGAGATTTATGTATGTGTTGGTCAGTGTGAATAAAAGCCCAAATTTAAGTGTATTCAAACATGCCTTGAGAGAACCAATTGCATTTGGTGTTGTTGACATTTGAATAGCAATTTACATTTTAGTCCATTACTCATACAAATCAAATGGCTTCAGAAGACCTTGAATATAGTGCACAAGTAGAATAGACTACTTTTATGATACTCTAGTGTGCATTCTTTATGGAACAGAGGAGCATTAACATTTTTTAGAATTCCTCTTTTTGTATTCCAGAGAAGAATTAAATTAAAATCATTAAATTATAATAAATGTAACTGTTGCCTGTGTGTGTGTGTGTGTGTGTGTGTGTGTGTGTGTGTGTGTGTGTGTGTGTGTGTGTGTGTGTGTTTTTTTCTTCAGATATCTTGCCTTATACAAAGGACTGATTCCCAAGATAATGAGGCTTGGACCAGGTAACACAAATAAAGTAGATAGTTTTCCTATGTTAAAGGTATAGTTCACCTAAAAATGAAAATTCTGTCATCATTTACCCACTTTCTTCTGTGGAACAAAAAAGAAGATATTTTGAGCAACAATGGTAACTGTTTTGGTTCGTCCTCAAAATATCATCTTTTGTGTTCTGCAGAATAAAGAAAGTCATACAGGTTTGGAACGAGGATGAATAAATGATGACAGAATTTACTATTTTAGGTGCACTATCCCTTTAACATATAATTTTCCATGCCTTTTAACTGATGTTTACTTTCTGAATATAGGAGGCGCAGTCATGCTGTTGGTTTATGAATACGTATCTGGCTGGCTGCAGAAAAACTGGTGATCATCTGCACATCACCATCAGTCTGTACTCCATTCCTCCCCAGGTCGATCAAACACAATGCCATGATTGTTCCTCAACAATTAACACTACCAACTGCATTCAAAATCACAGCTCCTCAGACATGTGACATGTAGACTCTCCACCACAGATGCTTTGCAACAGCACAGTCACTCCCTGGATCTTGACATTCCAAGTCTTGTTTATATATAGCAGAACACAACTACTGAGACATCTGAGAGTTACCTGTCCACATGCCTGCATATGTAATAGTAACCACAGCAGCTCTACACACCCTAACTGAAAATACCAAACAAAAACAGCACCTCATTTTTAACCTAAATTCAGAATTTTTGACTGAGCAACACTGAATTACAGTAAGCCTGAGGGATGCGTCTGCTGTCTTCTGGATTGCTTCCATAGGACTTTGACTTTATTAGATTTGGTTGTAAATCCGTCATGAAGCTATTCAAAGCTCTCAAGGTCCCGCTTCTCAATAGCCATGTCAACAGTGTTTTAAATTCAAAGCACCCTTGATATGCTTAATGCTTGAAAATGTGTCAATCAATATCATATTGGTAAATTTAGACATAAGCACAAATTGAACTATGGACATTCAAATGGATTTCAAAATCATTTTTGATATACAATAATTATAAATCAGCAATTATAACAACTTGTAGCCCAAAGTGGTTACAAGTAGTCATGTAATAGCTGTATTTTGCTAATAAATGCTCCTGAACTACAATAAATCTGTGAAATTTGTTGTTGGTGCCTTTAAATAAAACTCTTTAAAATTACACCTTTTGACCAGTGAATTTTCATGACCTTTCCAGTTGATTTCTAGATGAAAATAAATATTTTATAAAACATTTTATTTAGTTTTCGAGCTGGTTACGTTTTTTTTTTTTTTTACATCTAGAAATTTCCATTGCATTTCAGAACTTGATCTTAGGCCTAGGCATCACAATTTTAAAATTTGCTGATATTTCTAAATTTTTCCTAACTGTTGGCTGAAACATAGCTGTTGTTTAACATTTAAATCATCTGAATTTCAAGGCTTAAGTTAATTTACTGTAATTTACTGGTTTGTTACTTATAATTTCTTGTTATTAGTAATAACAGATTACAGTGGGAAAGGAATCTCTGTGGTGACAATCACTAGCGATGATGTATCACCTGATTTTTTTTCTCTCTCTCTCTCTCTCTCATTTTTTTTCTCCCTTCATACTGCAATCCAGTATGTCATCATAGCGTCATGAGCCAAGACGCTCGCTCTCACTCATCTCTCCTGGCCTGCAGGCTGATTCATCATAGCTCAGCACAACTTGAAATAACAAAACTGAAAAATGCAAATAAAATCTAAACAATCAAGACGGCCTCTCAATGCTGTCATAATAAAAATATGAAGCGCTGTGGCCTAGTTGAGGAAGACCGTTTCATATTATTCAAACAGTCTACCTCTGTGTTGCTTAAAGATAACTAGTTGGATGAGTTAAAACAATACGTCACACTTTGAATTTCACCCTGACTACATTTCCCTCCTTCGCTTTAAAGGCCATGTTTTATGTCACTCCATTGACTTGAAGACAGTGAAGGCAATTGTTATACTCATCTTATGTATAGATGTCAGTCTGAGTTGCACCTCAGGCTCTCATCCACCGCTTCAACTCTTGATTGGTTGTTCGCTGTCAGTCCTTTCAACAGCCTTTTAAAGCTTCTATGAGTTACAACACCGACGGCTAATGACACCAGACACATTTTCAGACTGTGCTCATAGTTTTCCGCTAAATGCTTAAAAGACCTTTTTCCAAGTCATTTGAAGCATTATATCAGATAATTTAGTCTTTTGTTATATAATCCCTTAACCTTTCTTTCCCTTTCACTCTTTCGTTTGAAGTTTTTCCTCGCCGTTTCTTCAGATTGTGAGGTTTCGTTGTGGCAGCCAGATACACACCGTACCAGAAGAACGAGCAAAAACTGAAGCTTACCTTTGAGCGTTTAAGACATACTGTTCTAGTGCACGAGGGAAAACAGTCTGCTTATGGTCAGCCGGCCTTTAAAATCAAGCTAGCACCTCGGCCCGGTCCACCCGCAGCCCCTGTGCAGTGTTACGGTGCTCCGTGCTCCTGTCTTCAGCCTGATTGCACACAGTCAGCTAAAGATAACCATGTGACATTTGACTTGACTTTCCATAGGAATTAATTCTAAACAGATGTGGGCGCGTGAGCAAGTGTGTTTTCACTTTACTCCGTTTCAATGGTGGCTTTAAGATTAAGGTGTTTGTCATGTTTCCTCCTGTCATGACTGTACGTGTGCTACGCCGCCCTGAAAAAATACACTTTTTCTGTGTTATTTCAAAAATTTCCCAGTGATTTTTAAATTGGATTAATCGTCACGTTTTATGACTTTTTTGACTGTACGTTATTATGCGTGTCAAACTCCCAGTTGTAATGAACCAAAGTGTCATGGCTTTCTCAAATAGGCTGGTCTTGCTGTGTTCTCTGTACGTTCGCCTTTGTTTTGAGAGGTTTTTTTACGTCTGTTGCCCCTGTATTAAATGAACGGCTGTGATATGTGCGTCCAGTCGATGCATTTGTATTGTCAGCAAAGCCAACGTCCGTGTCAATGCCGTCAGAGTAGGAAAATGTCATTCAAAGCTGTTCATTTGAATAGAATAGGGTCTGGGGAGTTTGTCTGGTGCATTGTGACATGTGATGCCCTCTATGTGTGGTGGTTTCGTGTCTGCCTTTTTGGTGGTTTATATGTGTTCAAAACAGCACCTCGATCCCGAAGCAACGGTCCGTGACCACGGGGTTGGGGTGAAAGTGTTTTCCAAGTCAAATCAGCAGCAGTGCCTGCCAGAAGGACTGTTTGCGCTGCAACATGTGGGGATCTGCGTATATCGTAACGTTAGGGACAGAGAGCGTGTGTTTGTGAATTTTCGGCATGGAGGTGGTGTGTTTGTGGAGGCTGGGATTTCTGAATATAAATGTATTTTGTTGTGTTTGTCATGTTTTAAACATTACATGGAGCTCAATGCGATGTCTTTCATTTTTATGCTATTTTCGACCACCAAAAAAGGAGGCAGTGGGTGTTTAAACAGTGGGGAAGCTTTGCCCTATTATGACATGTAGCCCACAATGATATAAGCTTTTCCCTTCTCTCTTAACTTTATTGTTTCACATCAGCTCTGACTTTAGATAAAGCTCGGAGGCAGGAGCGCTCAGGAATGTGTGGCCATTCATGTAAAACCTGAGTTGAAAGGCCTTGCAATGGTGTTTGTGCATTCATGTTGCTGCATGTGTGTATATACGTTTTTTTTTTGTTTGTTTGTTTTTGTTTTTTCTCTTGCTGGGTATATAGAACTTCAAATAAATTCTATGTGAATTGCATAAATTCTTGCATTTGCATAAATTATGCATATGCATAAATTGCATAAAATTAAAAAACAAATAAATTAAGGCATTTGTGTCTACCATTCATCATGCACGGTATTTATTTTTGTATTATATTGTATTATATATAATGCTTTTTAATTGATACTTCTTTTTGTAAAACCAGACTTTTTATCTGGCTGCTCTCCATCACCATTCAAGTGTCAGAAAAATTTCGTCCTCGTATAAATGACATTCATCTACTAAATTAATAGCAATTGTTTAACGCATTGTTTTTTAATGGGATGTGGCTGTAATCTTTGATTTCATTATTTCATAGCAGAGATTATTTTTAAGGATATAATAAATAAACGAATAATAAATAAAAATAAACTATTATTATTTACAGCAGTTATAATTAGTACACTTAATTTTTTACACTTACACTAAATGTACTATACTTTTTTAAGTAGTAGTAATAATAGAAATTATTAGTATTTATAGTATCAGTATTATTATTAGTAGTAGTGGTATAGTATATAGTGGAAATGTCATTAATAATTGTTCTTCAGAATTAAAGTAGGCAACAAAATAAATAATGAAATAAAATTATATTAAACAGGTTTTTACACATGTCTCTTTTAATAAGATACATTCAATTTCATTGTGCAATGTCTGGAGGTGTGCAGCTTCACTGATCATTAATGTTGCATGAATGAATGCTCCTGTTGTCAGAATGTGCGTCAATGTCCCACATAATGCCTCTTCTCCCCGATGCCGTGTCAAGTGCACTTCATTCAACGTACCTTACAATCTAATAAATAAATGTAATAACTTTTCCCAAGAGCTCTGGCATACAGTATTAGTGAAGTGAAACTGGTATCCATAAAGACAAAAATGTGATTTTTATCAAAAACATTTTAAAAAAAAATTAAACAAAGCAAAACATCTAAACATTAGCCATTTTTAACACCCTGAAAAAAACATTTAAATGCAAACTGGTCAATTGTTTTACATGAGATTTGCTTATTCAATCATTTTCTCGGAAACATACAAGAACAACATATTCACAGAGAAGCACCAAAATTTAACTCGGGCTAGTGATGACGCAGTTTCATGAGGAATGGCCACCACTATCAGACCAAGTGCACTGCACACCATTGCTGATGTTCTTTACTGATAAATCCTCTGCTCAGATCAGATCGGACTGGATGGCCTTTGCATATCCTCACTCTTGCTCTTTTTTCCTGTGCAAGTGAGAGATGCTGATATGGAGCAAGAGAATGTGGGCATACAGAACGGTAGATGGCTCATCTGACAAGTCTTTTATAAATATTGTAAAGCGATAAAGATTGGTCCATCTAGAGAGAGCCAGGATGAAAAAGTCCAAGGTGTTGTGTTTTGCCCCATCTCTCTCGTTCTCTGTTGTTGCCTTTCCGTTCTGTTCTTCGAACCCCCTGTGCTCCTACTACAGTCACAGGGCCGAGGCGGCGACCGAATGGACGGAGTCTCGCGTGGCAGCCGAGCTCATGAAGGCCAGTGGTGTGGTGAAGTCACAGCTGTGGGGAGAGAGAGCACTGCCACTGGGCGGCTGCCATGTGGGGCCGGTCACATAGGCCGACGTGGTGCCGCTGTACCCCATGTAGGGTGACACTTGGGTGGGAGGGTGGTAAGGATGGATGCTGGGAGCTGTGACATAACTGTTCACTGTGGGCAATCCATTCGGCGTCTGAAAACAGAGAGCAGTCAGCATAAGACTTCTGGCCGCAGACCACACACGGCCATCGAGATGAGCATAAAGATATCACGACAGCAAGGATAAGATAGTGACGGGTGAATGTTAAAAACAGAAAGGGAGATTTTCTTGCAGAGTCTGTGAATGGAGATAAAGGACAAGATATTAAAAGATTTGATGGAAATGGAAAATCTATATGGAGGGAGATGCAAGAGCAGGAATGTCTGTAACCCTTTGGCAGAATGTCAATATCAGTTCAGGATGAGAGGAATTCACCAAGGCTTTTCTACATAAAGGAAGAAATTCTGATGCAGGGTGGTCTCTGACTACTGGAAATGTTTTCCACAGATGAAATCCTCTTTGTTGCAGAGTTAGGATTTGCCTATGATTTACTCATTATGACACTCTTGACCCTTAGCACTAGCACACACCCGTGTACATACATACATGTATACGGTATTCATTCAATTTTTAATTCATTACTTAAACAGCACAGAAAATAACCAATTTGCATTCTGCCACAATTTATAATGAATGATTAAAGTCATGCACGAACTAATAATTAAGGCGATTGCAGATATTACGGTCAAGCTTGACATAAAAACTTTGAAAATGTTACACTTCTTATTAAGAATTCACAAGGAGTTTATGTTTTCTCAAGTAAAGGCATATGTGTATATTGCCTAACAGCGTAAAGTATGTGACATACTGGCCTATATGAACATTTTCAGGCGGCTATTTTATTAGCTTGATTTTTACTCAAATGATCTGATGTACTTTTTACACATCGTTAACAAAGGGTTATGATTTGCCAAGCTCAAAATCCAATCGTCAGAATTCATGAGCCCTAAACCACTACGCGAACAGGAAAAAAAAAAAAAGTATTGATTCCAAAATGTTAGATAATTACGTATTTGTGCTAAGGCTATAATTTGCAAAAGCATTTGTGAGTTGTTGTGTATTGCAGTGTATATGCGTGGTAATATATTTCCAAATAAATATTTGTGCTGTCTCACTTAGGAGTCGACTAAAATAAGAGGTGACAACTTATTTTAAAATTATTTATATCAATCGTTAGCTGTATTTTAGGTGTGTTGCTATGAACAGATCATCAGTTTCTCAATTATCGTTTTTTTTCCGACATCATAGATAGTAGACAATATTATAACATTAAATGAAGTAATCTTAATGTAAGTCATATTTTATCCTCTGATGTTTCTGTCTATTGTGTTTGTTAATGAAGCATGTCATCACGCTGTGTCTGGATGATTCAAATAATAGACATATACTCATATCGCGTTATGCTTTAAGGTTTAGATAGCTAAATATAGTATTTGATATTTGAATAAAAGTTTTCGAAATAAAGTTAATAATGCTCAGTAAATTGAATATTATCAGCCTACACCTTAATTCACTGCACAGTAAATGTAAATGAAATTTATCGGTTTAGTTCGGTTATGAGAGACGCATAAGATAGCCTAATCTATTTTCATTAAAATCGTGTGAATGACGATTCATTTTCAATGACCCTTCTTGGTTTTTATTCTTCTTTTTTTTTTTGGTTTCAAGCTATCGGGCTTTCTAACAGAAACAAATAACCTCTTTAAGCCAGTGATTTATCTATTTACTGTCCTCATTTATTGCGTAATTCAGCCTGACTCGTGATATCTGATCATTTATCCAAGATGACAGACTCAAACATTCAGTAGTCAGTGCTATTCATCATCTATCCGAAGGTTACAATCTTTATTTCTTAAGCAAACTACATTCTTAATTTTTAGGTTTCAATCAGTACACGCATAATTTACGCCAAAACAATGTTTCAGCATCAGTAACAAAGATTTATTCCATCGTATTCCACGACACATAAATCTCTAAGACCCACAACAAACGATTAGTCAATCTGTTTGTTTCTGCCTAGCAGTGCGCGAATAAATAATTCGAGCGTCTGCACCGGATGGCACGCGCTTTTTCCGCGCGCACTCTCCCCTCTCATCCAAGCGCATGAGCAGCCAGACACTGGTGCAGGAGTTTCTTGACAAATATAAAAACATTTGTCTTTTACTGTCGCTACGGCGCAAGTGTGCAACACCAGTGTGCAGAACAACCAGCCACGAGCCAAAGGAGTTTCCATAATAGCATATTAATAATAACAATCGTGATAATGATGGCATTGTATATCCGAGTATTGCTCTAATGTAAAACAGGTAAGGGGTTTAGCAATCCAAAAGTTTCTGGTGAATATAAGAATGGGCGAATAGAAAAAAATGAATGTAATAACGTATAAGTGCACGTGTTTATTAAAGAATAATAGAATGCATATTTAAGGAGCGTTGGCTTCAAGTGTAAATGTGCATTAAAAACAAAGATAGACACTTTTAATATTTATTTACTGTTTATTATATTTTACATTGATGTAGGCTATGTAAAGCTTTAATTAAAGATAAGTAACTGATAAGACTTCGGTAAGCCGTACACAAAATATTTCCAATTTTAAAAATGAACTATATAATAATTCATCATAAACTGATTGATTAAAAAATAACTCTAATAATATTTAACCTTATTGTTGTTCTATTTTTCTTCGGCTGATTTTGGGTAAACACGGGTTACATAGAAATCGTAAATCATTGATCTCGACAAAATAATTTTCTTCAGAAACAAAATAAAAATTCGTTAAGTCACAGAAAAAAAAACATATTTTGACTATAATAAAATAAACGTTTATGACAAGTAAACGCATAATTCAAGTAATTCAAGTCTCTTAATCAGAAAAGAACAAGATAAAAAAAATATTGGTTAAATGTTTAAAAACTATGCAAGATATTGGATCAAAACGTTTATTACAAATTTATTTGTCACACACTCAGTATTACGCTCTCAAAAAAAAAAAGCAATGAGGAATATGAATACATTTTGATTCGGGAGTATTGTACGCATAAACCTTGCACCATACAAAAGCTTCGTAGTCATGCTGTGCGAAAACAGACACAAGTAGGCTAAATAGTGTCGTTCATTTTATTAAAATTAAAATGTGAGATACTACATTTAATTTGTAAATACTTCTAAGAAAATGAAACCCAGTGACCCACACTCTGCACAAGGCCTCATACACCCGCCCACGCCAAAGAAACACACTCGCATATTCTGTCTCACACACACACACACATACACATACACACACACACACGGAATTGAGAGAGAAAAAAAAAGTTATGGAATTTTGACTATTAATTTGCTGAATCAGATTTTCTTTTTTCCCCTGCTCCGTCCAGATTTGATTTGATTGGTTTTACGTTTAGCATAGGAGGCTTCTTTACCTGTGTGTATTTTGCTTCAGGTTCTAAGTGAGGCTTATCCACACCATTGACTAGAGGAGAATTCGCTGGTGAAAAATTACTCCTGTTAATAGCTCTCCATTCTTCTAGTTTGGCGCTGGGAAAGGACGGACTGTCACTAACTGGGGGGCAAAACAGAGACATGGAAGACTGGAGTCAGACAGGACAAGCGTGGGGCGCAGAACTGCCACAAGAAGAACTTATTCAGTACAGTCTGCTGCACTGCCAACCATCTCAAACTCACCATACTCACTAAACACAAAAAAATGGTGTGTCACGTGTATGCATAAATATTAACAGCGTGTTCAGTCTGTTCCGTAAAAAAGCTCAAACACGTTTTTCATAAGCAAGTTATGATCATAATGACGTAATGTTAACATGTTTTAAATTAAATGAAAATATATGATGGCCTATGCGAATTTCTTTCTGCATCGAAAATGCGGAAGAGATATCAAAATTTGGATTTATGTAGTTAATTCATCAGATGAAGCCTACAGTGTCCTTCGGAACATCTACCCAGAGTCTTCCTGGGAGGACAAATTAGATTTACTTTAACCGTTTCCCCTTTGTGCCTGATGGATATTATATTATACACGGTTCCTAAAGTTTGAAATTGGAAAAGCAAGCCCACCAGTGTTGTAACCTGAGAGGGCCACAAAGTAGATTTTTCCCCCTGCCTTCACGGAATCTGTGTGTGTCTTTGTATTGTTTCACAAAGTATAAACAGGGATACACCATAACGATGCCATACTTTGATGGAGTTTAGTGCAAATCGATTGTAAGAGATCAATTTAGTTTTAAAAAGGTCGATTTGGGTAAACAAATCTACAGTTACATAGACCAAATTTAATTAAAAGGCATACTTAGCATGAAGACCAGATTATGTCTGAGCATGACCAACCATTACTCAGTGTGTGTGTGTGTGTGTGAGAGAGAGAGAGAGAGAGAGAGATAGAGAGTAGCTATTGGTTGTAACAGAACTCTAAATGATGACAAACTGTCCAAAAGTTCGTGGCACGCATTCTTCCTGTCAAGCCGTCTTTGAAAGTATGTGATTGTGGATGTTTTTCGGTGTTTGCTTCGACTAATATTGTAGTGAAACGGTTGCATGCGACACCTTACTGAGTGTAGCCAACATCATACTTAATTTAGGTTTTCAAAAGCTACCCTAAACATCTGCTAATAATTTAGAAATGCATTAAAGACCGCCTATACGCAAAATCCTCCTCTGCGTTTGAAACATTATTGTTAACATTGCCCTTGAAGATAGGCAAAGAACTACAGTTAAACAGGACAGGCTGCGGCCTTCACACTTTACTGTACAAACACACCACATAGAACAGATAAACCGATTTTAAAGACTGATTCAGTTTCCATGAAATCGACATCTCTTAGATTCCTTTAATATACAACTATTGCTTAAAAGAAATCGTGACATTAATTGTAAAATGCTTTCTGCGTAAATTTTAAGTAGGCTAACGCGTTGCTTAAGATGGTTACTGAAAAAGCACAACATTGCTGTGTAAACATTTGCAAGTAAACCTAAATTGCTGTGTGAGGAGTTGAGACGTAAATGTTGGCCTGGTCTTGTAACACACTGCTAACTATGAACACCTAATTTTATTTTTTGCTCTGCTGTGTCGAGTCTTCGTTGTCCAAAATATTCCACATCCTGCCTAATTATTACTAAAAAACTTAAACCATCTGTTTCAATGCAAACGTGGGGCTTCTGCACAAATCCCAGCACGCTGTTTGTATCATCACACCTCGCTGTAAAAAAAAAAGTTTGCTTTTTTTACGTTTTCTTGAGGACCCTCCGATGCATGATAAATAAAATAATTCAGTTAAATAAAAATGATTTTGGATAGCTTAATAATCTTATCATCTTCCATCACAACCAAAACGTCTCTTTTAATTTTTTCTCTGTTGCGCACAAACATACACAGTCACACACACACACACACACACACACTTTTGACAGGCCTGAGAACATAGACTTTTAGCATGCCCCCACACGCACTCACAAGGACAAGGACTTTCTTTTACCAAAAACTAAGAGGATGCTTACTTTGCTGCTCCGTTATTGATCGAATGCCCAGAATATCTGTAACAGAATGAGAGGAAGGCCATATCCTATGCATTGCCATGTGTCCAGGAAGAGTGGGCATGCCAGGCGGAGTTGGTACTTTAGTCCCAGTGGCTCCGATCGGAGTTGGATAGGAGTACAGGTGGTTGTAAGGTAGGGTGTGTTGAGGCTGAGGATGAGGGGCCTGTTTGCTCGACTCGTACTGGTTCTGTTGAGACAGATTTCCGATCTTGTTGCGGAGAATCCTACTAATCGAGCTGACAGAGGGCAGATTGAATTTATCACACACACCGTCCGCAAGCAGTCTGTCTCGAATCTCCCAAGCGAAAATGCCGGGGTCCCGTTGCTTGTAAGTCCTAATGTGCTTGACTACGGTTGGGGTCGTGACCCTGGGTTTACTGCCGCCAATTGCGCCGGGAAGTATTGAGCCGGTTTCGTTGTACCGAGCCAAAATCTTGCTCACGCAGCCGTGAGAGACGCGGAGCTGCCTGCTGATGTCGCAAGGCCTGATGCCCAGCTGTGCCAGCTCTACTATCCTGAGCCGGATGGCATTGGGTAGGGGTCTTCCGTTCACAAAAACACCGCCTAGCTGGTTCACCTCCCCAAAGGCTGGCTCTAGTGATGCAGATATATGAAGAAAAAAGGATTGCATTAAACATCAGATTTTTACCAGGCCCTGAACCGCGTCTGAAATAAAAAACTTATGGATAAATGTTTCGGTAAAATTACTCTTTATCTGCTGTTTATATTTGCATTGAATCAAAGATTGCAGTTTATGTTCAGTTTTATGTTTCAGTTTATTGCATTGAGTGGAACAAACTCACAAGCCACTGCAAATTCTTTAAAAAAAAAACAAAAAAAAAAAACACAAAGTTGCTACATTCTTTAACACGTAGGTCATAATAAACGAAATTGCACATTCAGTAGTTTTGGACGCGATTAAACTCACTCGCGGCAAAGTGCCATTCTGTTTCCCGAAGTGACCATCAAAGCATCAGTCGATTAAAAAGTTTGAGTCGAGACCTGGATCATACGTTACTAAATTCCCTAACCCATTTTTTCCCCAAAAGTGTTTATGCATGCCGTTCCCATGTGGGAAAACATGAAATATGGATCTTACCCATTGCGTTTAGCCTCCCGATGAAAAAAGAAACTTCACTGTGCTGTCCTTTTCTGACCTGTTCCGAGTCCAGTTTAGCTGATTTTTATTGCACCGAAGCCGATGTGGATGAAAATTAAGCGTCCGAGACGGATGCGATACCGATTAGTTGCAAGAGAGGAAAATTCGCCTTCTGTTTCCTGATGGCAGGGAACACAGGCTTACATTTCAATCCCAGAAAATGATGGGCTGGCCCTCTACACATGTCTCCAAAGCGAAGTGCTGCCAGCCAATCAAACCGCGCGTTTCTTCCATGTTCTTTTTCTATTGGCTGACAAGTTTGACATGACAGGCGCTTGCACTGGTGTAAGATTCCCCTCTCGCTTTTGAACTAGTGGACAGGGTTACCCGAGTGTTGGTTTTCTTTTTAGACAGATCTAAGGATGGTAAGTGTTTGAAACATTGCACTGTAATTTTGTTTCATAAGCATAAATTCTAATTATTTCGTCGACTAAAACAAGGGATAAATTTGCAGGGCAGTATTTTTAAACAGGGGCCCTGTGATTTATCTTATGTCATTTAAATTGCTCTTAATACGCGTCCTATTTATTAAGTGGTTTGAGTAATAATGATTACAAACGACATCTTTATAAATGCATTTTCATTTTGTCGTATGGCCTAGTTCCAGAACCAACATTTAGACGTGCTGTTTTCGATCTGAAGAAGAAAAAAGTAGGGCTAAACAAGTGACCATTGAACAGTCCCAAAAGTCGTTCTACGTTAATGGTTTTTTAGCCCTTATTTAACATTTACCTGTAAAGTGCTGATTCTTTACATAAAAAATGATATTTTGTATAAACTCTTCATAACACATTGCCTTTTCTGCCACAACTCTGCGAAAATATGAAGATTGAAAAAATATGAAGGCCATAAACGAGATTATTTTATGCTTTTATTTTCATTGGATTATGTCTCCATTGCAAAGCAATTACGGACGAATGAAGTCTTTGTAAAGGAGACAACAACTTATTTGTTAAAAAGAATAAATATTGTCTGGTGTATGTTTGATGCTGAGGATACCAGTAGGCTAAATGTGAGCTATCATTAATAACATTAATAACAAACTGACCTAATGTTAAAGAAGTATATATTTAAAAAATAAATTAATTAATTATTTTACAGTTTAATTATAATGTGTTTTCGGTAGGCTAATTGGTTGGTACACTCTAAAAAATGCTGGGTTGTTTTAACCCAATTTTGGGTCAAATATGAACTAACCCAACTTTTGAGTTAAAAATTTAATGTAAAAATTTAACCCAACAGCTGGGTTAGTCCATATTTGACCCAAAGTTGGGTTGAAACAACCCAGCATTTTTTAGAGTGTACACATAGGCTATATGAAACATGAAAAACGGGCATATATAGCCTACATATATATTTGTTAGTATATAATACGTTTTATGTTGAGGCCTACAGGATTTGAAAACCCTTTTAAAGTTGTCAGGTGTAGAAATGTAAGGTATTGTTTAGTGGCCTGTTTGAACACTATGGCAAAGATAGTGGGATGTTATTTGTAATGTTGCTTCCTGTTTAGTCAAAAGACTTGGGCCCTTTCATGGTTTCTTCTATCAGCGTTTGGTTTTCTCTTACTGTTCAGAGTATTTCCATCTCAAATCTCACTGAGGGCTTTACTCTTAATTCGGATCTCGAAGCTAACTAGTTTTTTTTTTTTTTTTTTTTGTATCCGTTTCACAAACTTCGTGTGGATAAAAAACGAACTGGCGTCCATTTATGTGCATTTTAGCTTTGTCCCAAAAAGTTATTAAATTACGATGCTCCTTGACGTTCTCTAAGCATTTCCTATATCATAGAAATATGTTTTCATCTGGGCTGGTTTTTAAGGCCCATCTCCTACTCACTAAAACGATTCCTATTTGTCGAGATGTCTTAAATCCCTCAAATAACTAAGTTTCCAATCGATCTATGAGGGCGATTCAAAACATTTGCATTATTCAAATCAGGCTCTTACTTTCTGAAGAACTACCTCCAAAGTAAACACCATAGGTTTGGCTTGTTTGTGGCTTCGGCCGAGTGAGAGGACAAAACAAATGTGGAGTAGGGAACTCCAAAAGAAAGTGGATTAAACCTGATGGCATGCTGTGTTTAGGTGAAGTGTCTCTGGAGACGCATATATCGAAAGAAAAAATACGATGACTAGGCCTATTCTCCAGATTAACTGTTGGGGTATCTTAAAGCATTTTCATGTAGGTTTAGTTTACCCTCTGTATTTAATGTTTCCTTGCGTCTTTTGCTATGATTGCAGAAGGAGAGCATAAATCCCGCGCAGCACTGAAAGATAGAGAAAGGGGTGCGTTAATGAGGTGTGAAGACTGCTGTGAAAGGCAGCCTGCTTCTGCCACACTTTCAGACTTTGCGTGGGAGAGACCCACATGATATTAGACTCTACAGTGGCTTTCCAAGACACTGTGAACTTCTTGGAAATAGTCCACTAATTAATTATGAAAACGAAGTATAAACGTAGTATTCCGCGATAGTAGCAATGACAGTATATCCAAAATTTTATGCAGTATTTTTTAAAAGGAATACTACTGAAACAAGTAGGAACTGAGTAATTAAAAAAATGATATTCCTTTATGATTGCATGCTGCTTTTTATAATGGGAGATTTAGATGGAACATTTGCATAGGATACCTGATAAGGCCCAAATTAGAAACGCTATTAACCAATTTAAAATCATTTTCACATTATTCGTTTATTTATTATTTCTAGGCTACTATAGCTAATACGAAATAGCACATTTCTATTTCATGTTAGAAAGCCGATTTGTAATTATATAAATTCATAATTTCTGGCATCGGTTCTTATTTATAATTTGTTTGTTGGTTATCATTTATTAGACATTAATATGGTGTATTTATTGTACATCGTAGCGTTGCTTGATTATCGCCGGTTGCTATGTTAGAATGGAGCTGATGAAGTGAGTGCCTTGGATGAGAGTACACAGCCATTCAGTTTACTTTCAGCTTGAGCTGCACAGACTGGTCAGAATAATAATATTTATTTCTATGACCTTCTGTGCCTTTCTTTTGAAGATTTAAAGGGATCGTTCACCCCACCTTCATGTTGTTCCAAACTTGTTTGATTTTTTTCTTCTTCTTTTTTTTTCTACGGAACACAAAAGAAGATACTTTAAAGAATGTTGGTAACCAGGTTTTGGTAACATTGGCATTTATTTTTATGGGCAAACAAAACACTGAGACATTCTTCAAAATATTTTATTTTGTTTTCCACCTAAGAAATAAAGTCACGCAGGTTTGGGACGACATGAGGATGAGTAAATGATGACAGAAATTCATTTTGGGTGAACTATCTCTTTAGGTTTACATACGTGAGATGGTTCACAGCGCGTCAGTTCAAGTCAAAAGATTTCTGCACTCTGCGCATCGCATCTCACCAGCACGCTTCATTAATAAATCTACATGTTTCTATGTGGTTCTCAGTATTTCTAGGACGATGAATGTTTTATAGGCTAGATTAAACGATCTGGAATATTTTTTCATCCAAATAATGGGTTATATTTCTCTATGACACACCCCAAATTTATGAAGAATCGTTTGTGCTAATTTCAGAACACAGCTCGAACTCTTTTTCGTTCGGAAATGTGCAGCTCACAGCTCAAAATTTTTCTTTTTCGTCGCAAGAGCATTCCATCATCCTGTCCTACTTGGGGAAAAACATATGCATTTATAAAATTAATATTATTATACGTGGTAATAAATAACCTTTTGTGTGGTCAACTGAAGAAAAAAAAAACAGCGCTTTAAATTTAATAATAATAATAATCATCATCATAATAAAAAATAATATTAATTTTATTATTATTATTTAACAAAAATAGTGAATTTAATGAATCTGTATAATAAAAAGAAGCCAAGTTCACATGATACGCTTCATGTTAATGACACATGGTCCGAGAGGGTGGAAGTCAGAAGTTTATTTTGACTCATTACACACATCTCAGCTGCCATGAGCTCATTACTCTTGAAAGCATCTGACCCTCTGATAGTAACGACTTCGTACTAGTTAATCTCGTTTTAAGAAGCACGCTTCAAGAATTTCAGGACCAGAAATTAAGAGAACACTGAATGTGGCAGTGATTTCAATCATCTCCTCTTCTCTGTGTTCTTTAGTGTAAAGCAGATGCCATCAGTCAATATGTGGGGGCCATGATGAGAAGATATTCCTAAAACGTGACGGATGAACGCAAAAGAAAATAGGTGATTCTACGACGAGCATGCAGAGTAGTCTACTATTTACGTTATAGCTAATAAACTAATCGAAAAGATCCATTGTTTTGAGCTTACTTGAGGGGCTACAGTGTTTTGATACGGTCTTGAACATTCATCTTCTGGCATGGTCTTCTCATTCATAAAAACGGAATGGAAAGTGCATGGTTCGAGTCAGTGTCATCCACTTTTTAGATCAATGTAATTGTTATGTGTATCATTAGATACCAGTGGAGACACCAAGTGTTTACCCACCTCTAAAGAAACATTCGCAGCGGTTACTAACATATCTTTATTTATACACTCGTCTCGGCTGTTTTTGCCTGGAAAATTAGTTCGGGTGTGTGGTGAAAAATAGCTTTCAGCGACAGCCCAGAAATATTGTATAGCCTACTATTTCACCGAGGGAAAAATGGTCATTTGACAAGCTATTGTCCTGGAGCCATTACAGTTGCTTGGCCTTCTGACGATTGTGATTGGATATAGATATATAGATAATCTATTAAACATTTAAATGTGAGAATGCACAAAACAACCAAACATTGCTAAAACAATCAATGCGTTGCATTATACTAAGCAGTCAAAAAAAACTGACTGGAATATTTTAGAATCACCATATCGCTTATTAATGATTACATTTATAAAATTTGATTGTAGACTGTTTATTATCAACTCACACATTTTTAAGCCATTCCTATATGCATTTTGACCAGAATGTATTTTGTTGCATTGCTAAAATGTAGCATGATATTTGGGGCATTTGGGACAATATACGAGTTTGTTCGGTTGATTGAAGTGAACCGTCGAGTGTGAATTCCGCTAATAATGTCAAAAATATCTTAATATTTCATATGTAGTTATGAAAGTGTGTATTGTATAAAAAAGCTTTTCTTTCCTAAGAGCAAAATGTTAACTTATTCCAGGATGATTTGATTAACTGATATCAATATATTATACAATATAAAACTGCATTTGACTTGACATTGTGCTTGTAATTTAAGCATACATTCTTACGGAAGTTCTCTAGAAAAACATTTATAATTGGATTGGTTTAATGTTTCTTTAGGTTTTGATTGGTTCAAAGTTTCTTTAAAAAAGTTACCAATCCAGCTTATGATGCTTAGCCTATGCAATAATATTTTATTTCCCGAAAAGACAAATCGTCTGCTGCTAATTATGCGTATCTTCACAAAAGTTCCTATTTATCATTATTACAACATCATTCTAATTCTTGTCATTCATAACACATCTCGTCCTAATAATTATATAGTAAACTTAGGTTATGTTAATGTGTAATTTTAATTTGGGTGTCAATCAAATATTATAGCCTTAATCAAAACAATAGGCTTCTGGGTCTACCACAAAAAAAAAAAAAAAAAAAAAAAAAAAAAAAAAAAAGATGGAAAAAAGTTATCAGTTAGGCCAACCGTAGGCTGATGATGAGATGAGTCTCAAGAACGCTGAGAAAAGTGGGCCCAGTTTTTTCTATGTGGTCACTTTCGAGACAGCATGTCACAAGCATCGATAACATTGTGGTTTTATACGAGTTCTTTAAAAAGTTTTAAAATAAAACTGGTCGCATTATGTGAGTTAATAGGAACAACAATAATAATTATAACAACAGCAACAATAATAACAATAACAATAATAATAATAATAATAATATTAATAATAATAATAATAATTTAAATAAGATACATTAAACCAATCAATTATCTAAGTTGTTACGGAGTAAAAATCTAGTTTAAATTACATTTTAAAAGTTTAAAACGTTGTGGCATAAATTATTTTTAAACATGTCTAGATTACATTACTCAACAGTTATTATTTACAATTTAAAAGGATCAACTGATAACCATAACTTTTATCTACCAAATGTAACTGACACCATTAAACTGCTTTGCCAGTTAGCACCTCTAAAAGGTTGACTGCTCCTGTAACTTAAATCCGGCCGTAATGAGGACTTTTGTAGATTAACGATGGGTGTTTTGGGGCCACAGCGGGATTTAGAGGACAAAACCAACAATATTTACGATAGTTTTAAGCATCGATCACATCGACAGCTTTTAGTTTCTCCACCTGTGTTTAATTAGCATTAAAGATTACATTCCAGCCTAGTTCACCCTTTTTTTTTTTTTTTTTTTTACATAAAAAATTTACACGAAATTTTTTATTCTATATTTCATATTTATGTTTAGTTACGACAGATGGACACAGGCGGACAACTGCATAATTCAACTGAAATGCTGAAAATGCTGTATAGGCCTATCCCACAGTCAAATTTAAAATGTTGTACGCCCTTTAATTTTTGAATTTTTAAAATTAATTTATTTTTTATTTTAATTTCCATCTCTTTACGTTTGTACCACTATAGAGATCATCAAGAATATGATATATCAATTAGCCTTTAATTTTGAATTTGTTTTTCAAAGGCATGATGGTGTAATTTTGACATTCTTCAAAAAAAAAAAAAAAAAAGCCTCAGTTTCTACTTCATTGAACCTCTTTATTGTCGCAGAGGAAAACTATTGCTATTTTAGCATTTAATGCGGTTCCATTTAACAGCACCAAGGTGAGACAATGATGGGGAAGTAGCTCCCTCTGCTGTTCACTTTTCGTTATTACGTGGATGAGAAAAAGAGTATTGGTCCTGCGCACAGGACAATAGGCCTACATTTTCAACTTAACTGTATGTTGTTTGAGGGACGCCGCTAGCAATTTTGGGCCCTATGAAAGAATATGAGGTTGGCCCCCTACCGCACCAAACATACACAATATTGCCCAAAGTATTGGGCACCCCCTTCTAATAAACAGGTTTGACTACTTTAGCAATTTCCATGAGTACAAATCTTAATGTTTAAGCATATAATGATATTCTAGGGAATTGTGTGCTTCTAATTTTATACCAGTAGTTTGGGCAGGACCCTTTTTCTATTCTAACATGACAATGCCTCTGTGTATAAGGCAAGGTTCAAAAAGAAATGATTGATTTAGTCAGTGTAGAAGAACTTGACTGGTCTGCAGAAAGCCAAGTCCTAATCCAAGCTGAACACCTCTGGTGTGACTTTAAATACATACCTTGAGCCAAAAACTCATCACCAAACACCAATGACTTGTACACATACTATATAGACAAACATATTGGGACACCCCCTTCTTTAGAACAGAAAAAGGCACTTCCAAAACTGTGGCAACAAAGATGGAAACATAATTCATGTATTTCCATCTTTGTTGCCACAGTTTTGGAAGTGTCTAAAATGATTGTACGCATATGTACAAGTCACTGGTGTTTGGCATTGTCATGTTAGAATAGAAAAGGGTCCTGTCCAAACTACTGGTATAAAATTAAAAGCACACAATTCCCTAGAATATCGTTATATGCTTAAACATTAAGATTTGTACTCATGGAAATTGCTAAAGTAGTCAAACCTGTTCATTAAAAGGGGATGTCCCAATACTTTTGGCAATATAGTGTACAAGCCAACCTAGCTATTCAAAATCTTTGTCTGCAATTTAATAATAATGACCTATTACTTTTTTATTGTTTTTGACCATTGGGTATCAGTAACATAATTCATTCAGAACCTGTTCTATGGACGTAGACTTTCTGTACCACACTATTCTGCTGATATGGAATGAGTTTGACTACTTAATCAGTTATATATTAATAGAAATGCTTCACTGGGGCAAACTAAAAAATCCTAAAATAATAAATAGGATACCCCATAACACCAGCATTTCCAGCAGTATCCAACATTTCTCAATCATGATCTTACTCAGCTAAATGTGACTATTAGCTTAACTGCTGTGTTCCTTGTTTGCTAGCTACCTATGCACATACAGCGTACAATGTTAAAAATGTTCTACATTATGAACCTTAACCCAAAAACCTTTAGCTTCATACACTGTAGATAATTGTGACCCTGCCTGTGGAAACCCAGCTAAAGTTTTTTTTTTTTTAAACAGTGGATGAGTAATTCACTCCTTGATTTGCTCAGTAAAAGCCTCCTTTGAGATCGTTTTGACAGACGTGTTTATTGTGCATTATTTTCAACGTCAGTTTGACAGTTTACCATCTGATCTCACTCAGTGACTCTAGGCTACATAGGACGGGAGATGCAGAAATAAGCCATAATTTTGTTTTATTTTATTTGTAACTCTTTGGTAGATACATTTATAATTTCTATTACATTACTACTACTACTGTTACTACTAATAAAACAGATCTCTGGGGGCCCCAAAAGTGTGTGGGCCCTTAGAAGCATCCTAACTTTTCCCCCCTTAGTGGCGCCCCTGTGTTGTTTAGCATTGCATACAAAAATTTTTATCATGCATAGAGAGATTCATCAACTTCACATAAAAAGGGAGCCAGTGAAACTAAAATTGTGTTGATTTAAAGTTGCAGAAAGAGTACAAAACACTGTCAAACAGACCACTTACAGATTTCAGATCTGTTGTGCTATACTTATTTGGGGACATTAATGGGCCACTTAGTTAACTAGTGGCCCATTGTACCCGAAAACTCCCTCCTGTCATATACTACATATAAATGTACATAAATTGCAGAAAAAATATATACTTGCGGTATATACAAGCAAACGCGTAAAACTTAAAACTGAACTCATCATGCCTTACCACAGGGTTGTACAGGAAAACATTTGTTACTGTAGGCTACAATACGTCGTATTGTCGTATTTGATGCACAGTTGAAGACCACAGAAGATCCAACTTCTTTCAGCAACAGTGTTTCCCAATCCTGGTCCTGGAGCACCCCCAAAAGGTGATTCGTATTACAATAAACCGTAAAAGTGCATGCATTTCTGATTGAATTTTTAAGCAAATTTACGGGCAACTAATTAACAGGTAGGTTCTAGCATTAAGTAGTCTTATTCTCAAACTACTAGGCTACTTTTTTTGTTTGTTTGTTTGTTTTGCAGTTCAGTCTGGTAAATTAAATTTTTCTATAACAGCGAAGAAATGTAAAAAGTTGCAATGTGAAGAAATTGGCATTTTTGTCACACCATGAACAGACAGAGACGTCTTCATAATGAGTGCATTGGAGAAATGAACAAAAGTTCTTAATCTCGCACTAAGAGATCGTAATAGTTGTGATAGGCTATAACTTATAGGCCCATTTGAAAATCGTTGTATTTATAAGTGCTGTGCATTGAATAGCTGGGTCATTGTTTTCTAAGTTGCACCTAAATTATTACAAAAAAAAAAAACTATTTATTCTATCAAATAAAGCGATATTTGCGTTAACGCAGGCGATTATTTAAGTTTAACGCGTTAAAAATATTTAACGCAGGGGCGGGGCCAGGGTTGGTCACCCCACTCACAACTGAACTTTTTCTTGACTGTAGTGCTTTTATTTAGTAGCAGAAGTCTTTACTGCCACATCAAACTGGAGACGTTTCAGACGCGCGCTCCAACTTCACTTCAGCGCCAGGCGCGAGTCAAGCGAGCGCAGAAACTACTCGTAGCGCGTGCTCTTCAGTTGCAAGCACAAAGGCACCGGTGCGCGCTGTAGCCTTTATCATTTCATAATATCAAAGTTCAGATGAAACTACGTGCATGCAATGTCGTGGCCAGTTAAGTCATGAAGTTACCAAAAAGTCGATTAAAGCTGCCTTAAAACTGTGCATGCATGTAATATGTTATATAGCCTATGAGTCACATTTAAGAACATGTCTCTGATGGTTTTCAAATCTATTCTGGAGCAGCCTGTCTCCCTCATTTAACACCCGATTCAACTCGTCAGCTCATTAGTAGAGACTTTAAGACCTGAAGTGGGTCAGAATAGGTAAAGAGATGCGTGTCAGATCCGCGTCACGTTTAGCAGCGGCAGCTCTTAAAGAAATAGCAGCCAAATAACCTAATAACCCAGTTTCTGTGATGTGTTAACTAAAGGAAAAACAAAAAGAGGAAATCAAATAACTTTTATAGCTTTAAAGATTCATCTATATTTAATTTAGAATTTAGTGTTTGCTGGGTTTATATAAAAATTTAAGTTCACTTAAATTAAAAGTTATTTTTTAAAGTCTAATAAATGTTAAAATTGATAGCTCTCAATCATACTGTAATGTTGAATGGCTATAGTCAGTGGTTAAATATCAGTGGCTTTCAGTCATAAAAAAGATGCTATTAAACAAATATTAACAAATATACTGTCTTTATGTTGTTTGCATTCATTTGAAGATTGAATGTGAAATTATTGAAATTTGAAAGTATATTTAAAAACTTTAAAGTTAGATGGAATTAATCGCGATTAATTTCAGAGAAAAATGTGTGGTTAATGAGTTAATTATTTTTTTAATCGATTTATGCAGCATGCATGTGTATCTTTAATCTCAGGATGTTGCTTCCACTGTGCTTCCTCTTTGCGGTGCAATATGTTCAAATATTTTCTGAATATTAGCCTAATTATCTTTTAAGCCCTACCTGAGCGGGCCAATAGGTACAAAGATGACGCAATCACTGTATTTAAGCTTTTTTGCGAGGTCTGTGACATTTACAGAAAATCTAATATTAAGAGTTTTGTTTGAGACTTTTGCGCCATAATTTAAAATATTTTTCACTCGCTCAGATAACCCTACTACTAGAACGGAAAGTACGAACAAAATAACTTTAGACTCATTGCTTGAATGTCAGTCAAATGGCTTTTCTGTCTAAAGCCCTGTTTACATATAGTAGCCATTAAATCCGTCTTTGGAAGCTTGCATTTAAACTACAATATGGAGTTCTACTCCAAAAACTAAAAGAATTATGTACAATTAAAAATGTGCATAATTTCATTAAATGGCGCATACATATATTTAATAGGCCTGCTGTTCCAAATGTCGTTTCTTACAGACCATACCTTCAAGATCACAGGTGGCTCTTTGTCTTAATGTAACTATGTTCATGTAGGCTATATGAATGTGGCTTAAATTGATAGTTCACTCAAAAATGCAAAATTCTGTCGTCGTTTACTCATCTTCATGTTGTTGCAAATCTGAGTTTCTTTTTTTCTGTGGCACACAAACATTTTTGGAAGTATGTTGGTTTTGCTTAGCTAATATTGACTTTCATTGTATGGGTAAAACACTGTGATTTTTGAAAATATCGTCTTTTGTGTTCTACAGAAGAAAGTAAGTCATACAGGTTTGGAATAACATGAGAGTGCAATAATTTTTATTTTTGGGTGAACATATACTATTAACATGGCAAACTATTTTGGAGACTACTGTATCATGTTAGTTTGAGGTTCTATTTCTGCCCTGACCCTTAAAATTACACCTGTTTAACTAATAATATTTATATTACATGATATCTAAATAATATTTTTAACTTCAGTAAGAACAGATAGTTTAATTCAGTAAAAACATTGTTAAAAACAGTCACAGTAGGCCTATGTATGTTTTTTTTTTATAAAGCATCCTGAGCAACAAAACAATAATAGGATGTTGAAACTCACAGCACTATTTTATTTTCCTAAAAACCACAGTGT
Organism: Spinibarbus caldwelli; assembly: GCA_039654775.1. Classification (NCBI taxonomy): domain Eukaryota; kingdom Metazoa; phylum Chordata; class Actinopteri; order Cypriniformes; family Cyprinidae; genus Spinibarbus; species Spinibarbus caldwelli. Next base: position 21,831,080 of record CM077250.1, read on the forward strand.
TACAGATGTACAGATTGTTACACTTAGGCTACAGAAGTGTTAGAGTTTAAGCATTCATCTTAATTATATGATTTGTTGAATTTAATTATTGCAATTTGCAGTTAGTCCCCGGCCATATTTAAATCTCATAAAATATTGATTTTTGTTGGTTGCTTTTCATGCTTTCTGTAGATTATTCTCTAATTCCTGTTGTCTGACTCCTTGGGCTTGAGAAGTCAAACAACAAGGGTAAATATTTGACAGTGAAGAGCTCTTGGGTATTTGAGAGTGCACACTTTTCCTCGAGCATACTTCTATCTGTGGGTGTCTAATAGATTAAGGAGATATGAGAGGTCATTAGAAACTAAACTGTGTGCCTACATGGGGCTTTATTTATTCTTTGAGAGCGTGCGCCTAAATTCCAAGAGCTTGGCAAACATTTTAACTCACTTTATACAGGTTAACATCGATATGTGAATGCAGCTTGTTGCAGTTACTAACCGGCAAACGCTATTTAGAACCGAACCTCATATAACAAAAATAACCATTAGCCTAAGAAAATCTGTTAAAAAATCTGTCATTCCGAAATTCGTCTTTATCTTGACCATTGGAAGATTTAAGAAAATTATTAACAGAGAATGTTCACAATTAAAGAAATGTTGTATTTTAATACGTAAAAACTGATTTTAGAAGACTTTGATTAATCGGGAGACAGCTTGAAGTTTTATGGAAACGAAAAGCCTTTTAATTCCGTTTGAAAACGCATAACTAATAATTCAGTATGGACGTAAGCAGCTAGACGTGTAGCAGTAGATAGTTGCCCAGATCCCGTTCGGCTCTATTCAAAACCATGACAACAAGAAACAAGCACGGATTTATTTGAGAAAGTTAAAGGACATTGTGCGGGGGCGTCAATCAAGCATTATTTCAGGACTGAACAAATGCAAAATCTTGACTGGAACAAATGCTTCCAACGGGTCTCGGACGCGGGGCTACATTTCCCTCTTTTGTTCCCGGTCGCTGGTTGGCATCTATTTGTGTTCCTTTTTTCGCCCGACCACCCAGGACGACTAGACGAGAACGGATACTCACTCTGTTTGGGAGGGTCTATGCAGTCATCCAGAGCGCGCTAAGGCTAGGCAATCTCGGGAATCATCAGAGCCCAATGATATGCCTAGTGCACTTTCTGGTGAGGTGCAGGAGTAAGCAATAGTCCATAATGAAAAATTACTGTCTCCTTGATGCCTGGATCTTTTCCCAAATAGAAGTTCTTAGTTATTTCAGATTTCTCGCTCGTTAGGAAGAAATGACCTTCTAAGTTAAACAGAACTGATGTAAAAACTTAAACAGCAATGTATAGTGTAATGTATCCGACAGGCTAGCTGTAAGGAAACATCCTATCAATTAAAAAAATAATAATAATAAATAAAATCTAGCAATAAGGATTTTTTTTTTGTGCTTATACAGTATACAAGGGTAAGCCACTTTTCCATTAGCCACGAATATAAATTTCATTAATTACCATGTAATATCACCCCACTGTACTGAGAGAGTGCAGATTTATCCCGTGTTTGTGCAATAACACCTGCAATAAACGACAATACCCCAATAAACGAATTAGGAAAACCAACTCTGGGACGCTAATGGATCACTTTGTATGCAAATATCCGATATGTTATTTGAGCGGGGGAAAAGAAGGGAGGGCTCTTGTTGTCACTTACCACCCAAGACGTGATTCAGCCGCAACAATTACCATTATCTGTTTCCCACTTTTCACCAATTCGGACGAATCAGTAAAGATAAAGAGAGTTACCCTCCATCATTGTGAAAGTAACGGGCTATTCTTTGCCGAGTTCACACCTACCATTACAGGGATTTAAGTACACGAGTCATTGAGGTACTTAGAACCCATAAGGAGGAGAGGCCTCAAAGCAGCCACCAAGTGCTGTTTATATAAACATCGCGACATCAGTGTACACATTGTCACTTGGATGCGCGTCTTGAGAACGCACAGATCACTTCAGCACTGCGCGACCGAGGATAGCTCTTCAAGATCGAGGACCAGTCCTGGAGCTAAAATCAATCCAGCGCTACAGATGGCTATTTCTAACAAGTTCAGTTTCACTGTGAGAAGTATTTTGGATTTGCCAGAAAATGACACCGAGAGCATCGCTCACCATTCTCCAGTGGACTCCTTTTCCGTCTCACCTTACTCGTCCTGGACTGAAAACGAGAGAGGACATATATGTAAGTTCTAAAACATTTTCCTGTCAATTTTAAGAATACATTTTTTTAATGTCAATATCATGAGGGGATATAATTTATTTTAGTTTGATTCAACATTGAAGTTCTTGTTACATTTGTTAACTTGTGAAGCACATACACATTTAGTTTCTCTCTCTCTCTCTCTCTCTCTCTCTCTCTCTCTCTCTCTCTCTCTCAGAGGATAGATAAATAAAGGCTAATCATGCTTCTTTTTTTTTTTTTTAAGCTTCAGACGAGAGCAATCTTGAGGCTTCACCAGACGTGCTTTCAGTGGATACAGAGCATGAAAAGCGGAAGAAGCGTCGCGTGTTATTCTCCAAGGCTCAGACGTATGAGCTGGAGAGACGCTTTCGTCAGCAGCGGTACCTGTCCTCTCCAGAACGAGAGCAGCTCGCGCACCTGCTACGCCTCACGCCCACGCAAGTGAAGATCTGGTTCCAAAACCACAGATACAAGATGAAGAGAGCGCGGATAGAATGCGCTCAGGACCTCAATCAGCCTCCAGTGCTGCGCAGAGTCGTGGTGCCCATTTTGGTCCGAGATGGCAAACCGTATCAGAACTGCACTATTGATGCAGAAAAAGGAAGCTGCATCGTTCCACCAACAGTACCCCCATCCTCGCCCTTCAGCGTTCAAGGTTTCCAGTCTTTACAACAACAAACGCCCTTTGCGCTTTTCCCCACATACCAGCACTTTACCAACACAGCGGCCTCCCGTCACCACTTCTGTGTTTGGTGAGATTCACTTAGGACCACACGAACTATTTTTGGGACTTACCCCACAGGACAGGGCATGGATTCCTCTTGATTCAAGTTGTTTTTAATTACATAAAGTGTTAGGTTTATTAAAGTAGAAACTCTCGGCGTTGATAAGATAAAATAATAATAATAATAAAATAAATGCTGTTTGCACATATTATATGTTCTATTTAGTATGTTCTATTGTACTAGCATTTCGTGAGAGTTTTGTATTAATTGATGTTGTTTATAATTACCTAGATAGTGTATTTTTGAACTGTTTGTGTTTGTTCTAAACCAAAAGTTTATATATCAGTGAGGAAAAAATGTTTTATGTTTTATACTGTGAATAATGTAGTGTCATAATTTGATGAAACTGCCTCATCTTAAAGTGTTACACGTTTTCGTTCTTTATTCTATGTAGCCTATTACAAAAAAAAAAGAGAATAAAAAAATAAATTTTTAGCAATTTATAGTTGTTTGAATTGGTCAAATTATTGTTGGTTTATACACATTATACTAAATATTCCGTAAGCTTAAAATCACTCCTTTTAATTATTAATGCTTTAAAATATTTAATTTCTCCTTAGGCTTTAGGATTATTATTTATTTTATTTTATTTTATTTTTTACATATGTTTAATTCGTTCACCTTTTTTATTAATCCCTTCGATTGTTACATACTGTTTGTACAAAAGATCTCAGACTGCACTGAAAAAGAGTATGAGAATTAGCGCACAGCAAGAGATGAGTGGCTTTTGTAATGTTAAGACATCCACTTTCACCCAACAGAGAAGATCAAATAACCAGCTTAAAGAAAGAACCCTTATTTAAGACTCAACAAAGTAGGTAAACACTGAACAAGAAATGTAGGATGCGCAATTGTTATTGATTCTTGTGTGAGTGAAATTTTAACATTCTGGCTTTTATCGTCTTTTAATATACCGCATTAAAAGCCTTTTTGTTTGTTTTTAAGCATATTTGAGTGTTGGTTGAAGCTTTGATGACCAAATAAGAAAACAGAAGTTGTTAAATGTTCTTAAAATTGTTACCCCAGCACACCCAAAAATAAATTAAGCAGCGGTTTGTCACAAATGGCACTTTGACCTTAGAAAGTGCAGGCAATTCATTATCTGCTCCATACTTCAAAGGAGGGTGATCATTGTCGTAACATTAATGAAAGAGGCGTGATTTCTCTTGCTTTCTCAATCCCGAGCTTGTCCCAATTAATTCAGCGACCCAGTTCATATCATCCTTGTCACCTGGCCTTTTGTTCCCTCTCTCAGGCCGCCTTGTACTACATATGGAGGGGACTGACCGCAGCGCTCTCTTCTCTATATCTTCCCTAAAACACTTTTTTGTGTCGTCCTCTGAAAGGACCATTGTGTGGTTCCCAAAAGGGACCTAGACAAAATCCGCAGCGTCTCAATTCTCGTGATGTTTAATCAGTCCCGGGTGACAAATTTATGGGCTTTAACAAGACAATGGAGTTTTAAAAGTCTTTGGGTTTTGGGAGTGACAAAGACAGGCTTTTAGAGGTCTCCACTGGTTTATGGCGAGACTTGGCCACAACAACTTGGTAGTAACATAAAACGCACCAACTGCGCTTATGAAGTTATGAAGTTTTCTTTAAAGTTGGTCTACCTATTTGTTTCTCGATTCAAGATTAGATGATGAAATCATGTGCTTCTATTAATCATTTACCTTTCAAATACACTGAAAGAAGATGAAATCAAATGTAACTACATGCGACAAAAACTGATAATTTGACCAAACCAGCTAAATCTATCAGGCCTTACTATATAATCTGGCACTTTTTGTTCGATGTTTTGTTTATATTTGTCAAGACATGATTAATAAAGTAAACCTTGAAACGAATTATTATAATGAACTATTGTTATCTTTTTGCTTTTTAAAAAAAACTCTTCATAGAGACGACTCTGTGCCGTATTAAATAATAGGCTAAATACATGTCATTACAAATGCGTTTTTATGCCCCCAGTTGGTCTGTCAGATTTCACTAGTTAACTACAATGTCATCAATATGTGATGTCCACCGTTTCGGCTGCCTGGCTGTAAACGGTGCCATTCTGCCACCTTGAGGTTATGGGTTTGATCTGATTGCGTTCAGAGGGAAACGAATATTCCCATGCACCTCTCTGCCATAAACTTTTCCTGTACAAACGGCATGGTTGCCAATCTCCACTAGATGTCACAATAGCACCGTGGAGACTCAAGTTTGAGTATTCTGCTGTCAATATTTACTGCACCTGATGAGCACCAACATCACTCCCGTTCCACCGTAAACAAACGTTCAATAACGTTCATAAGTAAAAAATAATCCTCCAATAATATAATATAATATAATATAATATAATATAATATAATATAATATAATATAATATAATATAATATATAACGCCTTTGGATAAATTATGGCATTATTCCTTATATGTTCATAAGCATATATGCATATTGAAAACATTGGCCACCCAGGTAGCTCTGAACATAATTGTCCGGATTGTCAATAGAAAAAGATATTAAAAACAACACAAAGCATACTACTAATTGCCGTTAATTGGCCATGATAGCCGTACTCCAGTAGAGAGGAGTGAGCCTGATTAAGATAATTAAGAGAGCCTTTTGTAAACTGGATCAAGTAGGCCGAACACCTTGAAAGCAACGTTGGACGCCCCATAGTTTTGACACTAATTGTTATAATTGCACTCGCGATTATCATCACTGGTGCACAGACTACGCCCACCTGTGCTAACGTCAAACTAGAGAAATGCGTAGTTTTCTTATAGTTTAAGGATGATAAAATTTCATTTCGCTTTAAGAGGTGACAAGCGTTCTGTAAAGTTGGAGTACTGGCCAAAGATGATAACGCTGGATATTAGCTATGTAAATATTCGTAATGTTACGAATGAAAATTATTTATTTTTTCCCGAAACTCTAAAAGGTTGCTAATGTGTTGTGGCATTTGACAAAACTAAAATGATCAGTCTACGCACACTTGAACAAAGCTTTTTCGTCTTGTCAAATATTCAGTGACCACCAGAAGACGCTGTATTCATGCTAAACGTTTGTTGGCTCATCCTAACAGCTTATGACATGTTATGTTATTGTGCGTCATGCATATAGGCTATTTGTTATTATTGTGCCGTACAGTTTGTATTTTATTAGATTTATTAGGCATGTGATAAATTAAATATATACATAGGTTAACTTTTTTGTGTGTGTTTCTGGCTCTTCAGAGCAGCTGCTTATGTCATATTAACACGTTAAGTGTTCCATAAGATCGCAAAGAAACAAAGAAATGCATAACGTTGAGAAAGTTGCCGTTTTCTGAAGGTGACATTTGAATTCCGGCAGCAAACATTAAAAAGCGCAGTAAAACAATAATAAAAATGCGTCAGAATTTGTGTTGCCTGATTTTATATATTCACAATAAACTCATAATCAGTCACCGACTAATTTTTGTGGCATTTTGGGTCTTTAGATGAGCTACTGGAGACACTCGGAAAGTAAATAGCACGGTATCTTTGCAAAGAGAAAACATTGTTTTTTAGTCTTAACTCTATTACAAATTGAGATAATAAATTAGTCTTAAGCCATTAACAGAGTCTTTGTAATCCCTGGCCGCTATAAAGACCAAATGATCAGTGGTTCCCGTCAAAATTTGCTTAAGATTTTTTTTTTTAACTTGCTGTTACATTTTGTATAGTCGTTTAGAAGGTTGCGGCGTTCATAGGAGACTCTGAATGAACGCAAAAGAACTAAAGTTTACACCAAATATTTCAGTCTACAACTGGTGGATCTTACCCCCATGAAAGTTGCCTGCATTTCAAGTCATTGTTTTATCCAAAAGACATGAATACTTGGTGTCCCAAAATGTCTTTTTATTTTTTACTAGCAGTTTTAAATTTGATACGCTAAATTGGTGTTACTGTAAGTTATTTTATGTTAGTGCCACACATGAAATTATCCAAGCCGGACGAGGGGGGAAATGTAATTGTATCTTATCATTATTGTAACAGATATTAAATTGAGAGTAGCATAGGACAACGCGTTATTTTGCAAATAGCTACAAATTCAATTTTTATATTTGTTAAAATGGTGAAATAATAATAATAATAATTATTATTATTATTATTGGAGTTGTTGTCGTCGTTTTTATTTATAATAATAAAGAAGAGTATGAAATGAAAAGTCTGTTATACAATAAATCTCTCAAAACCAATTTCGTTAAGTCTACTATCCAACTGATATCCAGATTCGATTCTGTAAAACAGTTTTTCTGTCCAGTTATACTAAGGAAGTCCTAGGGCGTCGGGACGATGCGCACTGGTAAGCAATGCATTACTGAACTTACGCGGAGTTACTTCAGGACTTACTCGGGTTATTTCAGCGTCGTTAACTTTACCTGAGAGCCTCTCGTCCTCCCGAGTTCATTTTCCTCAGTACCGCGCGTCTCAGCCGAGTGGATGGGAATTTGGACGAGACGCTGCCTATGTCCAATAATATCAAACGGAAAGAGGCTTAATCATTTACTTGGCCTCTTAACGCGCATATGTATTTATTTATTTGTCAGTCAGTGTTCCTGAGTCGTCGCAAGGGCCCTTTGCATGTTTGAGTACGATGGAGCATAATACAAACACGCCTGCAATCACCAGAAGCCTCTTGTGGCCATTAAAAGTCAGTAGTTCAACTCGAGCTTTTTTCAGAAACTGAGTGGTTCTCAAAGTCTGAAGTCCGCATATGCACTCACATCAAGGGGCCCTTATAAACATCACTCCAACTGTCAATATTTCATCCTTTGCTGTGTTCCTTGCCGTTCTCGCAAGCCTATCCACCGCGAAATAAACAGCCTCTCGCTGAAAATGAACTATGGACGAATTAAATTTACGCACAGGTGTTGTTGCATGCTTAAATGTTTTCGGGGTTGGGGGAAGGCATGGGTAGTTGAAGACCGCGTAATAGAAATTGTGCGTGGGTGCACAGATGATAGCGCTGCTTTGTATTGTTGCCCTGGCTGCTGATGCCCCGCCTCTGATGGAAGCCTTAAACCTGGCACCAAGCTAAAACAAACGAAAGTCAGCTTCGAGCTCCCACTCAAACCAATTAAGGCGGACTCCAGTGCACACTCCTACGTTTCCATCCTGCTGCAGCGACGGTGAAACAACAGGAACAGAGGAGCTGGCCAAAAAAAAGAAGGAGAGATTGCCTTGCCTTCTAATTTCTCTTTTCCAACACAGAACAATGTCGATGAGCCCTAAGCATACGACTCCTTTTTCTGTATCCGATATCTTAAGTCCTCTTGAAGAGAGCTACAAAAAAGTGAGTATGGAGGGGAACAACTTGGGGGCTCCTCTTGCCTCGTACAGACAACCCCAAGTCACGCAAGCGGCGATGCAGCAGCACCACATGGGCCACAATGGAACAGTACCCGCTGCCTACCACATGACTGCAGCTGGAGTTTCCCAGCTGTCACATACAGCCATGGGGGGCTACTGTAACGGGAATTTGGGCAACATGAGCGACCTGCCGGCCTATCAAGACGGCATGAGAGGCAGCACGACGGCCACCAGCTGGTACGGAACGAATCCCGACCCACGCTTCTCTACAAGTACGTGAGATTGACACTTTAATGTCGTATTTGCAAGAACTGTTTGTGAATTTTGAACGATAGATATTTTAAAATATATTAAACATGTCAGCTACAATTTTGTTTTATTCATGCTGCTCTATAAAACTCCAAGTGAACGTGGGGCTTTTGATAATATTGAAGGGAATTATGTTAAGCCAGCTGCACGTTAAACGCGCCAGGTGTTTTATCTAAACCCAAACAAACTGCAACAATTAACAGACTCTTAACTGCAGTTCCAGTGTTTGTCCAAAACTAGGAATTTAAACAAGAGACGATTGCGTAATTGTGCACAATGGCTATATTCGCTCATCTTGTTGTAACTCACTGAGCTAAGGAGCGTTTGTATTTTCTGTAGTCATCATATATGATACTGAACCTGCGCTGTTTGTGTCTGCTGTTGTTGTCAAATTGCAAAGCTAAATAGGACTGTTCTTCTTGCAGTCTCTCGTTTCATGGGCTCCTCGTCTGGTATGAATATGGGCAGTATGAGCACGCTGAGTTCACTGGCGGATGTTGGCAAAGGCATGGGTCCGCTGACCAGCACGCCTCGCAGGAAGAGACGAGTACTCTTCTCCCAGGCGCAGGTGTACGAGCTTGAGCGACGGTTCAAGCAGCAGAAGTACCTCTCCGCGCCGGAAAGGGAACATCTGGCCAGCATGATTCACTTGACTCCGACTCAAGTTAAAATTTGGTTTCAAAACCACCGATATAAAATGAAAAGGCAGGCCAAGGACAAAGTGTCCCAGCAGCAAATGCAACAAGACAATGGCTCCTGTCAGCAGCAGCAACAGTCTCCGCGGCGGGTGGCCGTGCCAGTGTTGGTGAAAGACGGAAAGCCGTGCCAGGGCAGCAGCCATACACCCAACACTGGTGTACAAAACCACCATCACCAGGGGGCAAACGTCATGATTATGTCCAATAACAGTTCTTCAATGGGCCAGCATCAAAGCCAGCAGGTAGGCAGCGCCGGCCAGTCCCCAGATCTGGGTCAACACGCTGCAAGCCCCCCATCTCTCCAAACCCAGGTATCCGGCCTGTCGCACCTGAACTCTTCCGGTTCCGAGTATGGAGCTGCCTTGCCCTGCTCCGCTCTGCTCTATGGCAGGACGTGGTGACATCGGAACAGACAATAACACAATAACAAAATGACAGGTGGATGCAGATAATCTGTATACCCTGCTCAAAAAGACCATGAGAACAGTGGTTGCGCTCTGAAATCAATGTCTCCTTTCTGGAGGGAGACATGACAAGGCTACAAGCAACACGAGGATTGCCAAAAGTCAAAGGTATCAAATCTTTTATTTTGAGGATGAGCGCCAAAACACCATTAAGAAGATGGAATTATTTATATACGCTAGATTTTAAATGGAGACTGATTTAAACACTAAAATCAAATATTCTGTCACCCTGTTGGATTTTTTAAAATGTCCCGACAATGAAGACATCTATCCTCACAGTTAGACTGCTAAATACCTTTCATGATTTCTTATAGATTTCACTGTAAACGTAGCTTGTATATTTCTGTAAAAGGTTTGGACTGATTACATAGTTTTTAGCGATATGTATATTGTACAAAATTTTTATCGATATTAAGGGTCACATGTTTTTCAGTTTCATTGTTATTTGTACGTTTAATTTTCTTGTAACTTATATAGATATTTGACTTAAACGCAGTCAATCATATTAATAAATTATGACAATAATAACAATAGCCTAACAATACGTTTGTTTTAAATTTGGGTGTAAGAATCAATCACTCGGTGGTGCTAAAAGTGGGACCTCACCAATTTAATTTTTTTTTCTTCAAGAAAACAAGTTTAAAAGTCATCAAGCTTCCACACAATTAGCCATTACAAGCTTTCTGAATACGCATTAGAAGCATTTTTGCTGCAGTCGATCAGTGTTTGAAATCGACAATTTCTACTGTTTGTATTGGATCTCTCTTCATTGTGACAGGTTTGTGGAGCTGGGATTTCTGCATCACAGGCCTTATAGTAAAGTGTTCATTCTACAAATAGTTATGCAGTTTTCTGTGTGTGCATCACCCCTGGAGTCAAACGCCAAATATTATTAGGCTACCCTAAATATGTTGATGGAAGTCAATTTTGCGTCGTGTAAAAACGTTTATACAACTGACAAAACCTGGGATCTATTTAGGCACAAAATGAAACCCGTTTTGTGCATTTTTGGACGAAATAATTATTAAATATTTTACAAATGCTTAGCCTATATAAAACATACAAATGTTTCATACCAATTTGATTGTAAAATCTAATTCCAACGACCTGTTTTCGATCCCAAGCTTTAACTTATTTAATACGTCGTAGTCTGTGACTTTTTCTAAGAAAAAAGTTTTGGTACAGGTTTGTTTTTGGAGTGTGTTCTTTGTCGTAAGAGTATGAGTCAGTGCAGGTGAGGTCTCCACTCCTTGAGAGAAACTCACATCAAACAAACGCTCCTAAAAGCTAACTTATCAATCACATCGCTGTACAAACAGCAGCATTCTCCTAAATAACTTTGCAAGACGAAATAAACAGACTTATCAGACCGCCGTCCATCAATACCGTGTTTGTGAAGATCAGAGGTAAAATCAAATGCCACCGTGTTTACGTATTGATAAAGACCGTAAACATCTGAGGGGCGCGGTAAGATTGACTGAGGTGCCAGATAGAAATAATTAAATATGACAGAGATTATTTCCATTAAACTTTTTGACCATTTCAGAATCAAATAAAAATAAATTTAAATAAATAGCCCACACACGGAAAACAAAAAAGCTACAAACTACACACAGGAATCGATTGTGGACTGAAAGGCCGCGTCTCTTTGACTTTTTCTTTCTTTCTTTCTTGCTTTCTTTCTTTCTTTTTTTTTTCTTGCTTTCTTGCTTGCTTTCATATAGCATCCAAATTATTTTCCTTTCATTTTTTTTGTGGACATTACTCTCTTTTCGAAAACCATTTTGGACTTTGAATTATAAACTCGTCTATAATTTTTATTTATTTTTATTTTACTTTTATTTTTGCTTGCGTGATTACAAGGAATATGGTAGTCTACTGCATGCAGATTTGGGAAACATAATTATCTTTTATGTGATGGCAAAATATTTAACTTTTCAATTTTATTGAAATTATAAAATTCAAGTTTCGGCTTTGTTTTGTTATTTAAATTATTTTAATAACTTTTTTTTTTTTTTTTTTCAAAACTAAACCATTGGTATCATTGTTGCTTTTATGACATAATTACACCGTTCTCTTGCCCTTATAATTCCAAAAATACATATTTTCTAAATTGACCAAAATAATATTTCTAGAATCAGACTATCCTTATGGCCTGAGATTTACCCCAGCGTTGTGAGGGATGGAGGGGGGCGGGGGGAACTATAGTAAACTGTGCACTATTTGGCCTGATAGGATAATTTTATAGGCTACACCGCTGAAACAGCTATAGCAGCTTTAATTTAACTATCGATGCAAAGCAAATCTTGTACAACTAGGCCATTAGGCCAAATGCTCGGTATAGCCCATGTTGCTGTTCTCGGGCTTTTGTAACTTTTAATCGCAAATAAAACCCTCTGCATGTAGTAAACCTTCAACTGATGAAGGTATTTATGTGAAGCCCTCGCGCCAATAATCGGGCAGTGGGGCGCGCGTTTTAATGACTCACTGATTGTAATGGCGCTCTTCTTTTCTGTGAAGGGTCGTTAAATCAACAGATCATTTTGTCAATTATGTCCGAAATTATACTTTCGAAGGCCTACAGATGCTTCTTTTACTTGCACTGATACTCAATTATATGTAACCTCCACCTAAAACTCTAAGCAATATCTAGCCTATAATACAAGATCAATGGGCAAATACTGGGATATTATAATGTGATATTTTTCACCCAACCTACAAAAAAAAAGGTTTGAGAATTTTAAATATTCGTCCTTAAAAGGCATGTTAGTCAGTTTATCGTGACAAGATATAATATTTATAAAGTTTACTTTAATTTACAAGGAGCGAAAATTGAAAGTGTGCCCACAGAGTACATGTCACTGTTAATGACCTTCAGTATTTATAGACAAATGTTTGAGGATGTCTGCAATCCCAACCGTGCGTACTTTGCAAGGCTGGATAAATTGATTAACCACATACATGAAATAAATGTTCATTTTATGGGCAAGTAAGATTTTCTCTTTTATCCGTTGTGCAAATTCAATCATTTTCCACAGCAATCTACCGGCGCCGAGAGAGTCTATTAGGATTTCGGGGATTCGTTTTGTTAGAGCTCCTCTGAAAGACTCCAGATTACATTAACATGTCTGAGGCTCGGTGTGTGGTCTTTGTGGGGAGCTTGTAGCTGTTGAAAATGACTTGTGTTGGAAGCGTGTATGCTCTCATCACTCTCACTCAACACACGTTGCACAACTGCGGACTGTCCTCGAGGCTTTGGGTGCAAAGGTCCCAGTCACCTCCCTGCAATTAGACCCCAATCTCAACGCAATCATATTAAAGTTAGGGTTTCTGAGGTTCGTTCCCTGCTTATTCTACAGTGTAGTTCGGAGAAAGGGGTTGATATTACACTATCTGCATTTATAGCTTGTTTTGTATTGAATCTTATAGATAAACCACAAAGTTTGGACTCTGTGGTATCGACAAAAATAATTTTTGGCATTATTCAAAGGCTATATTTCATATATTAATGTTATTAATAATTATTGATAATTAGATGGATTTAAGAGCAATGTCCTACTAAGAATTTTAAAGTGTAGAAAGAAACATCTTGTTCCCGTACAACGCAAATGTAAACATTAGATAAGTGTCAGATGGAACAAATAAGTCTTTGCTTACATTAATAACCAATAATCAATGTCAACTGATTTTACTCAAGCGACCATCTTTTATTTACACCGCTCGCTGACTTGAAGCATGCCCACACAAAACAAACCTGTTTCAGCCACACCTTCGAAAAGTAAGGTTATGCAATGATTTGCCCACATTATGTAGTATTTTTAGTTCGCATTATGTCATTTGCTCTGGAGCTGTCCGGGGTGCTGAAGATTTTTTTTTTCCGCCAGCATTGCCATGTGAACTATACTTAATTAATAAAAACTTTATTTCCAAACACAACAGTTTCGAAGTAAAATTGCAAAAGTATAACTTAAAACCACAAACGTTTAAATGAAATGCTTAACTGGACAATTTATCTACGGAACATGATTCTTTTATTTAAATACCACCACGTTTCATCGTAATACAAACTCTATTCTTGACACAGCACCACAAGATATAAGGGGAATGAAGAGGCAACGACTGCAAAAGTAGGAAAAACACTACAAGACGCTAAACATTACAATATAATAAAGTCTTATTAAAAAGACTTAGTCGTTTACACAGCCAAAAAAAAAAAAAATGTCTTTGTCGGTATTGTTGCACTGAAAAGTTGAGTCTTTAAAACTATAGAACAGTACAAGCCTCTGCTTAAAATGGACAAAGAAATGCTCGTGGAGAAAACGCCAACTTTCGAATGCATACCCATCTTCCTTGTTTAATCTAAATACATCTTAAATGGGATTTGTAAAAGCAAAGAAACAAAAAGAAATTAAGATGAGCAAGACTGGTTTTCGTGTACGACTTCCAACACCTCATTCTTAGACCAGCTTCATCTGAGTATGTGCATGACAAATGGCACAATTACACATTAACTGCAATCACCTCCTTTAGTAAATCTTACTGTCAACTAGTAGCAAAAATATATTTAATTGTCCAGCATTTATCTGCTTCTTGAGGCCATTGTGCTGTGCACGCAGACGAGGGTCATTTGCAAGAAGAAATACTTAGCATGCAGCGCGGAACACAAGATGCAGTAATACTTGACCTTTCAGTGTAATTGTGGCACCAGTGAAATGCAGCGCATTCAGCCTTATGTGAATGGAGCCTTTCCCATCCAATGAATAAAAACTGCATTTTCATACCTTCCCATTTCTTTACTGTTTGTTTTTTTATTTTTTTTTTTTATTTTGTTTCTCCTCAAAGAAAATTACTTTTGTAATGACAGTCTTTTAAAATTCTACAATTTAAATGGTCAAATTCACACCGAGGCAAATTATCATGAACTGCAGAAATGTTCCGAAAAGAAAATACCTCATTTCTTGTTAGCTGTAAGGAAAGATATTAAATTGATGAATCACCCGGATAATGACAGTTTGATCATTTGTTTTATTTTGCTTTTATAGCAGAATCTTGAGGACTGGGGAGACATAAATTAAATATTTCTGCTAAATGGCATTCAAATAGTGCATTCAGAATTGCTTACAACTAGGAATATGAAACCTTGTTTTAAGGCAGTTTTTTTTTTTTTCCTGTGTCAGGTAGCCTCATACAAACGCTCTTCTTGCTTAAGACTTCAGACATAATGCTTAATGATTAAATGCATCGAGTATGCTCTATGACATATCAGATTCAGCCCTGCACGGTTTAGCCCATTTCTATCTGTGGGGTGTGCAAAGAGAGAAAGCAGAGTAAGTCTGTAACACGTCTTCCGAAATAACAAGCTTCTTTGAATAATGTTTAATATTTTAATGTTCTGCAATGTCGGAGTGGCTCGTGCTGCAGCACGCGGGTCATGACTCAATAATGAAATTCTGAGCAGACAAGAGGCGCTCCAGCGCAGTCTTGTACTGTACCAGCGGGAGTCCTTTGGTGATCAACGAACCATCACTAACCGTGTTAACACTTCCTCTCCCGCTAAATAACATGTAATCACATCACCCCACTGCTATTTTGATCAACTTTTTGTCACTTAAACACTATCTGATTGCTTAAGCGTGGTACAACAAAAAACTATTAAAACAGCATCAATATTTAACATAGCGGATATAAACCATTAGCCTGCAGTCACCGCCAGCCATCATTTTTAGGACCCAACAATCTATCTACATAATGTAAATAAAATGAAATAATAGCAGCGAGAGAAAAAAGAAATTCAATATTTTTAGATCTTAACATCATCATAAAAAGCTAATGCAGTTGAATTGCAGATGCATTGAATTGCATACTGTTTAGTAAAAATGTCATGTTTTATCATGCTTGAAAATGTTATGCAGTGTAAATCTGAATCAGTCTGACATGTGCACAAACAAACCTCACTTTTAAGAGAGACAGTTTTCATCTATGGGTGAATTAACCCTTGAATGATCAAGGTTTTCCCTTTTTACAGTGTTTGTGGTGCAGGGCCTATTTAGCATGCAATCCAACGTCACATATGAATAGAGCTAAATAAGAAGCGTTCTAGCTAAATAATTTTCTGCATTAAACTCTATTTTCTAAAAAGTAAGCAATAAAAGACAGTGCCACTCAATGTACATTTGTAATACTAGCTAATAAATTAGTAAAAGAAGAAATTTCAATATAAATTTTATGCACTGTTTCGCTTTCGTCCCATTGTGTCTGGTCAATCGTTGTATAAAAAAATGATTCGAAAAATGTGTTTATGGAGAATGTCAAAACGCATGTAGCTACAGTGCACAAATGATTAACATTCCTTAATAGTTTCCATAAAACTTTTAAGCGATTATACACTAAAAACCATTGCATGCTGTCATGTCAGGCCTAAATACGACCGAGCTTGGAGTCTGAGGAACACAATGAGTAACTGAAGAATCAGTCTATACGGGAGTGCATGTGGCTTAAACATTAAGACCTGTTGAGATGATGGGTTTTTCCTCTGTAGAACCGGAAGGAGGGATGCTATTTACCCCTTTATAAAATATGTCATTAGGAAGAATTCATGTCACACAAAGGGACTGCAGTCAAAAATTGCCCCACCACTGTTCAGTAATTATATAGTTTGCCCAGGCTGCGGGCTGTCATGCGTCGAGGCAGGTGGCAAGTCCATCATGCAAATGGCTTGGCGGTGCCGCCATAATTAGCCAGCGCGAGTCGCCCAAATTAACAATTAGCTAACATGCAATTCTCTCTGTGAGCGCAGCGGCTCGCCGTTGTGTGACCATTGTATTACGCAGCCAATAGCACGTATGGCGTATCATTTATCATTTCTATGCTCAATTTACAATTCTATGGCAAAGAAAATCAGGGTAAACGTCTGTGACGATTAGAATTTCTGTGACTGGAAAGCTATATATGCACAATACAAATCACATACATTCAGGCCTATTTTACCAGTCTCAGACGCACCAACACTCCCCCAAGTCAACTCGCCTTTGTAATTTCAGGACTTTTTTCCTTGCCGCAGTTATATTTTGTTATAGCCTATTCTCCATAAAGCTTTGGAACGATTGCAAAATGATGCAAATAGGTTGCATACATTTGAAACGAATTATTTGCTATTGATTTTTTATATACTATTTGGACTATTATTATCAGGGATTGGTTCATGGATTGGTCAATTATATTTGCACCTCTAATGATGACATTTTTTGTTGTAATGGTTCGTTGAAAAACTTCAGACAAACGCCAAATCAACAAATCTGCAGCTGTAGATTGCATACAGCCAAAATGCAGCCAAATATTTTATTATTATTATTATTATTATTATTATTATTATTATTTAATTATGTATTTATTTATTTTTATTTATTTATTTATTTTGTGTGTACGGCAACCTAAAATTGACCCACCTGGTCACCCCATAAAACATAACGCAGGTGTCACTGAATTTGTATTTGTTTCAATTTCAGTTTTAGTTTGAACTCTGTATCTCCAAGCGAACGCTTCAGGTAGTTGGTTAAAATGGAGGACGGGCCCATGCTGTGCAGCAGTTAAAAGTAATCCAGACCTAAGGGGTGCTGCTTTTTTAACCCCTCCAGTGATCTCCTTGCACCCGGCAGACTAAACGCCTCCCCAGCAGATAGCCCCAAAACAGCCCACCCACTTACTCATTATTCCGGGCTGCCCTCTGACATGACACGGGAACAAAGTAGGCGTTAAGCCACATTAGAGCCGGGATGGGAGTCATCAGTAACCCGTTATCAGTTAATGAAGGGAAACACATGCGGGGCGATACACAGTAGCCGATCAATAGCGCGCTCGGACAATGAGCGACTGCTCACAAAAAAGAGAAATGCAAATCAATTAGAAACCTTGTTTGCTTCGGGTCCGCTCAGTCTATTCCCAGCAATTACATGTTCATTAAAGCTAATTTAACCGGGATGCTGCCGCAGGGCCAACAACAGTTGTTTGTTGCTCCATCATTTTCAAAGGCAGAGAATGGCAGCATAATGCGTAACAGTTTAATGGCGACCATCCACAGGGAGATTTCCAATTATGTGGCTTATTAATTTTAGGAGATTTTAGGCCAACCCCAAAAAAGCAACCTTCAAAACAGGCTTTTTTGAAGACATCAAATGTGTGCCAAAGATATGTCAAGAATGCTGGTCTTGGTCATTTTATAATTTTTCTTGACAAAATCTCTGATCACATATTCACTTTAAATGCAAAAAAATAATAATAATAACACTAGCTTACAGTGGTTATCAATCACTAAGTGCAAATGTTGCATGTCTCCCTTATTAAACACACCTGATTTATATCACCAGTCTGTTAGTAGAGGCTCTGACTCCTGAAATAAGTGTGTCAGATTAAGGAAGGCATTCAAAATGTGCTACGGTTTAGATCTTCTGCTTTATATCATCAACCTTGATTGAAGATGACATTGCTTTTTCATTTCTGCATCACACTGCTGGCATGGTACCCGTGGCACCAAACCACAGCTTAAATATGTATCCAAAACAAGGAATGGAAAGGGATCCCTGACTCGGCTAATGAAGTTCCTCTGCCCGCTAAGACAACAAACACTTCAGACACCTTCAGATACACCAGTTTGGCAGTGAACACGTGTAAGTTTGAATCAGCTCTTTCATATTGTAAGAAGATCTTTGCCAAATCGACTGCCGATTGAGAGCCATTTTGAGTAAGCATACTTGACATGAGCTATGTATAGTGACACGCTGAAGTTTATCTGATGAATGGTAAATGAAAGGGGTTAAAGCTAAAATCATCCACATGATTGCACGGCTGTTCTTTCCAGGAAAAAAAGTCTGCATGTGGTGGATTCATGGTGGCAACAAAATGCATTTATGAATTAGAATGACTTCAATCAGTCTGGAATAGAAAGGAGCATAGATATCATAGATGTGAAGGCTTTTGTTCATAAGTATGTTGAGTATTTGAGATATTTCCATTTATTTCAGACTATACCAGACTATATTCAGTCACAAAACTGTCAGATAAGATGGACATTTGCAACAACTTTTCATTAATTTAGTGGTTTTATAGTATTTCACAGCACCAGTCTGACTTAAATAGATCTGTCACCATTTAATCACCTGTTCAAAACCTTTATGACTTTATTTCACAAAGGAATATATTATGAAGAAATATTGTTTTGTGCATACAGTGAAAGTCACTGGAGTCCAAAACAAAAGACCTGTAGGTTTAGAACAACATGAGAATGAAGAATATTTTCTAATTAGTCTAATATTCGCATGACCTTCTGATAACTACAGCTTTTATGCAATAATGTAACAGAAGAACTTGTAGTAGTTGCAATTTCATACACTTGCTTGTGGGGTCTTTCTAAATTTTCTCATAAAAGAGATTTATTTCATGAGAACAAAATCGTCAACACTGTATAATGCTGTGAATAGCTTTGTAATGTTGTACAGTGTGTCTAATAAAGCACATTATGATAATATCTAATAAAACCCAACATGCTCCACTTGATTTGCTACTTCATTTATGTTGTTTCAGTGTGATTTAAGAGTGAAACGCAGTGCCGTTCGCTTGCTGGTAATGTTGACGTTGCTCTTTTTGTGCACGATGAACGGTCACCTGGGGCCGTCGTGTAACTTAATATGTTTAAGCTTCTCATTAACATCTCATTCACAGCCTCATGTTTGCCATCTTGCAATTTCATATACAGTATTAC
This sequence comes from Spinibarbus caldwelli, assembly GCA_039654775.1. Classification (NCBI taxonomy): domain Eukaryota; kingdom Metazoa; phylum Chordata; class Actinopteri; order Cypriniformes; family Cyprinidae; genus Spinibarbus; species Spinibarbus caldwelli. The sequence continues at coordinate 21,850,642 of CM077250.1, forward strand.
GGCGGTGGTGTGCAAAGACTTTTTTGCCACATGATCACGCAGACCCCTGCCCCCGTTTTCAAGCTCCCCCCTCCCGATTCCAGTTAGCTTCCTAGTGCAGGACCGTGGCATGCTGTGTTTTGGCAGAAAATCAATAAAGGGGAAAATCTGCTCTAATCATCCGCACATTTACCATCACAATCAACAATCAAAGCCAAGACCTGAGTCTTTATTTGTAGGCCTGAGCTGCCCAATTTTCCCACTGTGAAAGGCAGGCTAAATTAGAACCCTTGGTTCCTGTTAGCAGCTCTTAATGGCTCTGATTTGTGAACTGCTAAATGAGGTTATGTAAATTGATCCTGAGTGCAGGCAGGGGCCCCCAGGTGACAGGTGCAGCTTCCTGTGAGCGCGGGCAGAGGGGGAGTTATGAGACAAGGAGGGAGAAGACTTAGCAAGGCTGCAAGAGCAAATACCCATCAATAAAAGACACAACGGTATTAGATGGATTTTCAATTAAACTCTTAAAAAGTACAGTTGACTTTCATTAGCGAAGAAATAATTGTAATGTTTGCTAATTGTCTGTGTGTTGACTTCAAGTCAATGTAGCTAAGATTCTTCTACAAAATTGACTCATTACACAAGAGAGGAAAATGGCATTAAATCGACTGTTTTTCTTTCATCCTTCATTTTTTTCTTTGTTTTGTTGATCAGTTGGTGTCTCTCTTCACCACATGTAGACTGTCTAGTGTTGTTAATATTATTAAAGATGTTTCGGTCACACTTTATTTAAAGGTCCAATTCTCACTAATAACAAACAATTAACTACTATGTTTGCCTCAATAAACTCCTAATTTGCTGATTATTAATAGTTAGTAAGTTAGCTGTTAAGTTTAGGTATCGGGTAGGATTAGGGATGTAGATGGTCATGCAGAATATGTGCTTTATAAGTACTAAACAGCCAATATGTTAATAATGGGCATGTTAATAAGCAACTAGTTAATATTGAAAATTGGTCCCTATACCAAAGTGTCACTGATGTTTCTTATGTAAAATGTAGGATCAAAAATTTTCAAAGTAGATGTTTGAACTAGACTACAAAATTTTTTTAAATTAGCTCTCATCTGAGTGACCCAAAAATGGCACACAGGTCTGTTATGATAAAGTCTGCAAAATAAATGCTAATGCAATGATGCTTATTAAGCTTATTAAATAATCAAAAACTTATTTGATTTAAGGGCGGGGAAAAAAATCCTATATCTTTTTTTTATGTCAAATGTGTTCAGACCAACCCAATAATAATTTAGCAAATTCATCTGTTACCTGGTGAGCTTGGTGAGCTAAGCCACATTTTTTAAGCAGTTTTTTAGTATAGCTGTTAGTTTTATGCTTAGCGTGAGTCACCTTTCAGAAAACTGGACAGTACATCATTTACATTTTCATTTCTATTAGCCTTCCTACAGCTCTAAAACTAGAGCATGATGCAACACCAAGGTCATGGGTTCGATTCCCAGATAAAGCAAGAACTGTTAAATATATAACCTGAATTCAATGTAAAGTCAGTTTGTATAAAAAGCCCTCTCATTTGATGGGATGGTGTTCCACCAAATACTTTACAACATTACTATATTGATAAGAGAATCACTAAGCTGTTCTGTAAACAAGAAATTATGAGATAGTGAAGCACACTGACAAGTTATAAGTTGGTATACTGTGACTTTGTTCACCCTTACAATAAATGCAATAAATTCACAATGGAAATGTTCTGATACTCCTAAATCGTTTTATTTCTCTCAAATGGTTTTCTTATGTTTAAACGTCACACCATTTCACAATGTTGTGTTCTTGGATCATTTCAGTAATATCTCCATGATTTAAAGAGAAAACATCCATACCGCATGCAGAAAATATGCACAAAACAAGCTGCTTAATAGAAACATCAGCTATGCATGTCAGAAATATGGTGTGAATGCATACATTCTCACAGATTCGGATGTGGTGTACCTAATATACCTTAGGGTTGCTTTGAAGAAATGACAGGGCTACTTCCTTTATAAAATCTGATCACTATTTGTACAGCAGATATAGATGAAAGCACCTGAGGTCACTATAACATATTAGGTATGTCTTAGATATTTCTAAATTGAATGGTCCTCTACCTCTCTCTTTCAGGTTCTTTGAGACTCCCCATTGACCTTGTTTTTTTATTTATATGCTCGTTTATGCTGTAGTGTAAAACAGAGAGAAAGAAAGGACAAGATATAAAGGCAAAATCATTTTTACTAAGAGATGCAGCTGAACAGGATATAGGAAAAACAATTATGTTAGATCTGCTTTTGCACATTCTGCTCACAGTTGCTGGGTAAAACAGAACTGTTTCCTGAACTGAAAACTGATGAATGTACCTTCTGACAAGGCTTCTTTCCCCCCCCCCGAAAGACATCAAAATCCTGTTTGGGGGATTTTCTAAAGCTCCATAACACCGTGCATGTTTGGTCTCTCAGCATCAGAAAGTTTCCAAGTTTTTGGGGGGTTTTCTTCCCAATGTAAATGAGACTCAGAGTGTCCGCTTATCTCATTGAATGCACCAACACAATCATTCAGGTATTTAGAGTGTATAAGAATTGTTTGTAGTATGCTTGTAAAGTACTTGTTGTTATTTGAATGTCAACAAGGGTCATTTTGAGTGCCTCGAGAGCAATGTAAACAGTGTTGTTCACAGTGTAAAGTATATTAAGTGAATGTTTTGGATCATGATCCATAAAGGTTTATTAAAAACAAATGATATGGAAGAAAAAAATCAATCTTCTGCTAATCAAATGTTTGCAGCTGACAAACTTATATAATAATATATTAGCTACAGTATATTATATTGTTATATTATGTATATTACATAACACATTTTTAAAGGATGTGTTAAATTGATCAAAAGACAATATTATGAAAGATAAACAAACCGATACATTTCAAATAAATGCTGTTAATTTTTCCATTTCCATTCTAGAACCCAGGAAAAAACTGCATCATAGTTTCCACAAACATTTTAAGTAGCAATTGTTGTATTAGTTTTCAACATTGATAGTAAATGTTTCTTGAGCAGCAAATCAGCATATTAAATGATTTCTGAAAGATCATGTGACACTGAAAACTGGAGTAATGATGCTGAAAATTCAGTTCTGCAATTACAGGAATAATCTTAAAATATATTAAAATAGAACATGGGTATTTTGAATTGCAATAACATTTCAGTATTCACAAATTTCTGGTATTTTGATCCAAGAAATACAGCCTTGTTGAGCATAAGATACTTATTTTAAAAACATTAAAACAAACCTTAAGCTTACAAACTCGACCAGTTGTGTGTGTGTGTGTGTGTGTGTGTGTGTGTGTGTTTTATGTCTCTATCTCACCACTTATTAAACCACCTTGTTTGAATCATATTTACAGTAGAAAGATATTTCTAAAATATAATAATCTGAAAACCTGGTTTATCCAAGTAGCCAACCCAAGGCACCTCTCTTCATGTGTCCTGCTGCGTGGGAATATGCTCAAACAGCCCAGAGTGCAAGAGGATGTCAAGTGTTACAGTTCTCTTCCAACTGGAGGAATTAAAGAGCACCACAGAAAGGACTGGAGCTGAAAGGTTTGTCTCCAAAACCCTTCCTAAAATGATTAACCCTTCCAGAAGACATTACAGGGTTCAGCACCGAGCACTTGTGCTTTGTCATTGATGGTAATTGTTCTTTTTCTCAGTTGTTGCGTTCATCAGTCTCCTCATTATATGGAAAAAAAGAAGAAAAAAATGTATGAATAGACGAGGGAGATTTTCCCACACTTTCTCAGGACAGAAAAGAGCACCATTGTGAGCAGCTTCCCATCCCTATTGCCCTTACACTATTGTTTGACAGTCAGTATTGCTATAAACGAGCAGCCTGCCTTTCAAAACGCTCCCTGGAAGAAAAACTTTGAGTGGTGAGCACAATCTGACAAATATCCTCTAAAGAGTGAAACATCTGATGTTGAATATGACGGATACTGAACCGATGTCAAAACCCTTCAATTTGTCTTAAAGGTCACATTTTTGATCACAGTATACAAGCTCAACTGAGTTGACACTGCTTTGATTGACGAGGGAAGTGATTAACAAGAAGAGTGATGTTCTTATGACTCAAAACAAACTTGACTACATTGACAGCTATAGAAAAGGTAGGTAGGCCTATACCATGAATGATAACCAGAAAAGCTAAACAAATGCATTAACACTGGTCATTTTACCTTTAAACATATGTTACAGAATATGTCATATAATATTTGACAGAGAAAGGGTTATAAAATGTTGTTTATAGCCTACTTTAATTTTAAAGTGTATTGAGTAAAATAACAACATGCACTTCAAGTTAAGACTTGGTTTAGGGTAGTTGATTAATCATGCATAAATTAGTGTTATCACTATAAACACACCAAAACACACACACACACAAAAACATGGTATTACCTTGGTACCATAAGCAAGGTACATTTTATTATATTTTTTATTTTTTTTTTACAACATAGATGCATTGTCTAATGTGGCATAATAAAAACACAACAGAACGTAACACAAGATAGACAGTGAACATAATAATACACGTTAAATTAAACAAATTAAATATGAATGTTCAAGTAAAACTGGCTTTGTTTTGATTTCGCAAATGTTGAACCACGATCCTAAAGGAAGTGAGGTCATGTTATACAGGAGCGCGTTCGTCCAATCAGCGCTGCCGTCAGGAGCGGAAGTAAGATGGCGGCGGACGGAGACAGACGCGATGCGTGTGCTGCAAGTAAACAGGAGCAGCGCAGCAGCCAGATTTCACCTCATGGAGCACACCGAGGTGTATTCAGAGACTGCATTGGCTCTATTATCCAGTCCCTCGCTGAGTTGGGCGCTAAGGTTTGTGTAAATAAGATGCACGCGCTTTAAAACAGGGTTGGGAAACCGGGATAGTATTACAATCTCTTAGAGCACATAACAGTTATTGTAGTGGATCATTTGAGTATTATAAAACCTGTAACGTTAGATTTTCAAAGATCGCCCATGTGCTGATTAGTAAAAGCGAATGCATATGTTTATTCTAATATTGCTGCTGAAATAATCATCAGCAGCCTGAGACAGTTTGATGGTCTCAGCTGGTCTTCTTCTTCTTCTTCTTTGATGTTTAACGGCGGTTGGCATCAGCTTATCTCAGCGGATCTTGCTTGTTTATTCTGGTCTTCACTTCCTGTCTGACCAGCTGACAGCTGCCCACAATCCCTCTCATAAACAATAAATAAACAGACGACCATCAATAAGTCACCTAGGCTGCCATTTAGCTTTTCAGTAGAGATGCTCATCAAAAGCAAACTGACTATTTAGAAGCAACAACAATAAAACATTTTCTCTTGTTTTCCAGTTAAAAGTGGGGGATAAAGTGTTGCACATCAGTGCCAATGTCAACAATGTAAACATCTCTGAACTTCAGCCATCTCAGGTGTATGCCTGTTTACAACAGCACATCTCCACACTACAGGTAAACACTGTTTTATCATGTGCGTTTTCTAATTTAATTAACACTTCTATAGAATACTTGATTCTGAGTGATCAGTCACAGCATCATATGTGTCTATAACGACAACTGAACTGAATAGGCTAACAAACCATGTAGTTTTTTTAATCATTGGTTTGTTGCCATTTATTTATTTATTTATTTATGTTTACTTATTGTACTTACATTATATTATTTGTAATTTTCATTTAATATTATTTATTCTATTATTGTTTTATTTATTTATTTTTTTTGTTTTTGTTTTTTGTGGCTGCTGCTTAGATATGTAATGAACCTTACCCACCTTATCTATCTATCTATCTATCTATCTGTAATCTGACTCTATCTATCTATTGATCTATCTATCTATCTATCTATCTATCTATCTATAACCTGACTCTCTCTATCTATCTATCTATCTATCTATCTATCTATCAATAATAGATAGACAATGGTTGTATTGTTGTCATCAATCAGCTATTTAAAATACATCTACTTCTCACAGCCTTGCAAAAAAATTGTCCTGAATTAGTTGTCGACCAATATTGTTTTTTTTTTTAGAACAGGGTGGCCTGTGGCCGATATAAAGCCAATATATATCATTTTTATTTATTCTAATTAATATTTAAGAAATTTGAAATAATTTGAAAATAAATGTGTAAAATATTTATACTTTAGATGAAAAGTACTTGATTCTGTAATCCTATTACAGTATTTTTTTTAACAAATAAAGAAACATATATATATATATATATATATATATATATATATATATATATATATATATATAATAAATGGAAAGGAAGTAAACACTGTTCTATCAGGGCTATCAGTAATCTGGCAAGTTTGTGTGCATTGGGAATATATTTCTTTTCAAAGGTAACACTCATTTTACGTACAGCACACAGTGAAAATGACATGAACATGACAGTGGGCAAATCGATCACTATCCTGAATAAGGCCTGTAAGAAGGGATATGTCAATTAATTATTGCAAAACAAAATCTTCTCTTTCAGTACAGAGTTCTGGTTACCCTGTCAGGATTTATTTTGAGATGATGATCAGCTGACTTTACATTATCCCATTTGTGATCCTGGACCACAAAACCAGTCTTAAGTAGCTCAAATAATTAGGATATCCGGTATCTTCATGTTCCATGAAGATATTTTGAAATTTCCTAGCCTAAATATATCAAAACTTAGTTTTTGATTAGTAATATGCATTGCCAAGGACTTCATTTGAACAACATTAAAGGCGATTTTCTCAATATTTGTGTTTTTTTGCACCCTCAGTTTCCAGATTTTCAAATAGTTGTATCTCGGCCAAAGATTGACTTATCCTAACAAACCATACATCAATGGAAATCTTATTTATTCAACTTTCAGATAATGTGTAAATCTCAATTTCACTAATTTTACCGTTATGACTGGTTTTGTGGTACAGGGTCACATATTTGTTTGCCTAAGCCATAATTTGTTATTATAGATACACATTGAAACTGAACTATCTGTGAAACTATCTGTTATCACTTTATAATTCATTTTTTGATTCTTTCAGTTAGTCTCTGAAAATCTGAAGCAGATGGTAGAGTCTGAAGACCACTCCAAGCCAGGCAGCAGTGACAGGAAAGAAACAGAAGATACATCTGAGCAGATGGTGGTTGACGCAGAGCATCCTACATCTGACCACAGCATTGTCCATGAGGATCGTAACAAGACTCAAATCGATGATAATGTGCAGATAAAGGCTGCTAAATCTGAGGTAAAACATCTCAAGCATACAACTGCACAACATGTAGAAATATTTTATATATGTTTATAAAATATAGTATATATTTTATGGATTTTTTTTATTGGTCTTTTTTTGACTTTTAACCTTGTATTACCACAAAGAGGAGTGAGCATAATGACAAAACTGAAAATCTTTATTTTTTTTTTCAGCCATGTCATGTTTTTATGCTGCCAGTGACAAAGGAGTTCCATTATATATTTATACATTATATATTTTGTCCTATTTAGTTGAACAGTTAGGCTATTATTGGTTTTATTTGTATGTACCAATGATTATTGTTGGACCAAATATTCCCTTTTTGCAAGTATTCAAGCAATCTCTTTTCACAAATGCAATTAAAGTTGAATGTTTGACAGTGGCTATTTATTATTTGCAAGTAATCTGCCCCAGTTGGTCAGTCATAAGGAGTGTGAATTGCTATCTATGGACAGATAGTTGAGAATGAATGGAAGGCTCCTTCACCGCCTGCTTTCCTTCAGAGAGAAACAAATAGCCACCCACTTTGAGAGTCCTGAGAGAGGTACTGGTCCTTGCAGCGTTATGAAGTGGATGTTCATTACACGCTGAAATTGCATGTGGGCGAAGGACAAGGAGGCCCTCATTTTTATTGCTTATTTATTTACAGTCACTGTAATAAAAGGCCCAAGCAAATCACAACTATCTGAAATGGTTGCGTGTGAGAAATATTTGGATTTTTGGAATAATTGTGTCCACTGCAGTCACTTGTTAGTCATGCAGCCCATATGGCCTAGTGTTCCTCATTATAACTAAACAGCAAAAAAGAAGACAGTGGATTGATTTTTTTTCTTCAATAGCTCATCAGTCCGACTCTCATTCCTCTCTCTCTCTTGCTCATTTTCTCAGATTGAACGAAGGATATCTGCATTTATAGAGCGCAAACAGCTGGAGATCAATGAAAACAATGTGAGGGAGTTTTGCAACGTGATCGACTGCAATCAGGGTGAGAATGGGAGGGCACTGGCGGCATTGGGGGGGTGGTCAGATGGTTTACTGCACAATTGCCAATGTTTGTAAGAGTGCTGATTTCCACGGGTGTGAGGTCAAAATATACCCGTCATTTACAGACTAAATCCTTCAAATACAACCAGGTGTTAAAAGCTCTTTATTTCTACCAAGTTATTTGCTTCGGACATTTGCAGGGTGTTTACTATTGCATATGTGTAAGGCAGTGATTAATCAATTATTAATCAATTAATCTGCAAATTAACAATAACTTTTTTCCTATGTGGTGTATAGAGGACAGCTGTGCAAGAACTGATGCAGTATTTACACCATATCCTGGTTTCAAGAGTCATGTCAAAGGTTAGGCTCTTGTTCAGTCTTGTTGTATGGAACCTAAAATCTGATGTTCAGCATAAATGAGTACACCCCCTCTAAAACTTAACAAATTCAGTAATTACTCTTTGCTTAGATGACATGTTAGGGTTCTTTGGAGATATAACGTTCCAACAAGCCTGCTTGATCAATTACCAAAGAATGTCAAAATTATTCAGCAAAATAAGATTTTCTTATCAAAGTGATAAAATGTTGTGTTGCAAAAATGAGTACACCCTCCTGAAAGTTACTAAATAAAACTTAAAAAAAAAAAAAAAAAAAAAGTATTTTGATCAACAGGTAAGTATATTGATTGAACCAAAACGTTTAAAGACAAGTAATTTCCTGACAATTAAAAGTGTTATATAGCCCATTGAATCATACTCAGACTTAATGCTGGCAGTAGTGGAACCACTTGGGAGAGAACTGCCAGGTGACTTATTTCTTAGCATAAAAGAGGACAATGGTACAAGAGGAATACCAAATTATTGTTTTAAGTGTGAAAATATAGCAGAAGTAGCACCGACATTCAAAAACAATGGACTTGTGACAAGGCTCCTGAAATAATCAGGTCTTTATCTCACAGAGTATGACGCAACCTGCAGAAGTGACATGCATGGTTGTTGTCACCACTAGAATTAACTACTGTAGCCAAAGCAAAATAAACTCATTTAACCTCTTCCAAGGCCCATATTTACAAAATAAAGACTTCTGGGAATCAATACTCTGGTCTCAAGAGACCAAGTCAATCATTTCGGATCCAAAAGCATCCAAAATGTTCTGGTGTTGCTAGAGGAGGAGTACAGTGAGAAGTGCTTGGTACCCACAGTGACGTTCAGTGATTAGTAAAGCTTTTATATAGGGATGAATGAGTGCTGAAGGTGTGAGGGATTTGTGCTTTATCAACGCTGTCATGAATTTACACACTACTGTGTGATGTAATACAAAAACTTGAAACAGAACATGCTACCCTCCCGTTATTCCCTGCGTTATTGTGCATTTTTTCAGCATGACAATGAAGATATTCATTCTTCCAAGGTGAAAATCCTTCAGTGTACATGTATTTCACTCAATCTAAACGCTCTTGAGCAGCTGTGAGGGATTCTGTAGAGACGAGCTGAGCAAAACTCCCCATTAAAGACCAGAGCATTTAAGGAGGTCGTCCTCCAGGAGTTAAACAGGACAGATGTGAAAATTTGTCATGAACTTGTACAATTAGTGCCAAGAAGGTTCAGAGCAGTATACATAAGTTCTGGAGGACATACTAAGTACTAGAATATTATACATTTGCTGAATTAAATCTAGGGTGTACTCATTTCTGGCTAATTTACTTGTCTTACAGAAAATATTGGCATATATTTTGTTGTTTTTATTAAGCATATGTTTAATACACTTCAATTTTGCCATCTTTCCATGAATTATATTAGTGATCATTAAGAAAATACATCTTTTATATTTATTCAGAGGGGGTGTATTCATTTATGCTGTGCACTGTATATATATGGGTAGTTGACAAATAAAATTGGACTGTGTTCTATGGTGTGACATAGCAAAAATGTAGAAAAAAACACAACATACAAATAGCATGATAGAGGTTTATCTTCAATGTTAGTTTTTTTTTTTTTTAAATAAGTTTCTTATGCTCATCAAGGCTGCATTTATTTGATCAAAAATACAGAAAAAAAACTACAGTAATTTTGTGAAATATTATTGCAATTTAAAATAAGTTTTCTATTTTAATATACTTTAAAATATAATTAATTCCTGTGTAGCAAGCTGAATTTTCAGCATAGTTACTCCAGTCTTCAGTGTCACATGATCCTTAGAAATCATTCTAATATGCTGATTTATAATCAATGTTGGAAAGTCTCGGGAACGGGAACGGAGACGTTTCGTCATAGTGACTGACGTAAATGGGATCTCGCCCGAAAGCCCAATCACCTTTGAGTGTTAAAAAAACAAGCCAATGACAGTTGGCGTGCGTGCTTTGCCACGCGTGCAGGCGCACATCAGTTTTTCGCTGAGGAGCCAAGACTGTGTGCCCCGGCCGTACAGCGGTGGTACAGCAACTGTGGCGACTGGATGTAACGTCTCCATTCCCTCCTTCAGGGAACGAGGGTTACCTACGTAACCGAGACGTTCCCTTTAAGTCAGTCACGTTTGACGTTTCGTCATAGTGACTGACGTAAATGGGATCCCTATGAAAACGCCACTATTGCTGACCCCCTCCAGTGCCCTGCGGAAGCCGGCAAGTCCCTCCACACCAGTTGAGATGGAAGATAGGACAGGGCTTAGGCAGAGATGACAGTCACTGCTGTTCCGTACAGTGGATATTGGATAACACTGGGAAAGTGTACTCCAAGTAGAGGAACGCTACGGAAGCCACATCCTGCGTAAGGAGGTACCATGTGGAGATACACATATGGACTGGCCAAGGGCAGTGCTACATATTTAAGTCTCTGAGGTAGACTCAGCCAGTCTGGGGTGAGATCAATACACAGCAGAGACGGCAGAAGGTCTCTGCCAGGGAAAGACATGGGCTCACCATGAGGGGAGCCGTTCCGTGGAAGAATACACATGTGGGATCACCCGAAGGGGAATCACTACACACGGGCACCTAGCCCAGCACAAGTGCTGACCTTGGGCAACACATGAGTGCTGGACCTGGCGTCTGGCGCTCCGCCACGCCTGACTGCTGAGGGTGCGGGAGGAACTTCAACAGGGTTCGCCAAGGGGAACTGAACTGAGAAGCAATAAGGCGCATGTATCCGGTCCGTAGAGGGCAATGGCGCAGCAAGCGTGATTGACACCGAGCGGGTCTGGTGTTACTGGCCATCTGAGGCAAGTATATGGAAGGACACGGGCTCTACATGGCGATTATAGAATCTCGCAAACGTGTTAGGTGTCGCCCAGCCAGCAGCTGTACAAATGTCTGCCCAAGAAGATGCCACACCTCTCGTAGAGTGTGCTCTTACACCAAGGGGGCACGGTAAGCGCTGGGCCTGGTATGCCAAGACTATAGCCTCCACTATTCAGTGGGCAAGTCTCTGTTTGGAGACAGCCTTTCCCTTCTGCTGTCCTCCGAAGCAGACAAAGAGCTGGTCTGAGGTCCTGAAGCTCTGCGTGCGGTTCACATAAATGCGCAAGGCACGGACGAAACAGAGCAAAGCAGTGGCTGGGTCTGCCTCCTCCTGGGGCAGCGGTTGCAAGTTCACCACCTGACCCCTAAAAGGCGTGGTGGGAACTTTGGGCACATCCAGGCCGGGGTCTCAGGACAATGTGAGAGTCAGCCGGTCCGAATTCTAGGCACAAATCGTCAACCGAAAATACCTGCAGGTCCCCTACCCTCTTGACCGAGGCCAATGCAGTGAGGAGCACTGTCTTTAATGATAGAAACTTAAGCTCTACTGACTGCAGAGGCTCGAAGGGCTCCTCCTCCAAGGCCGACAGGACCGAGGGGAGATCCCAAGAGGGTACCAAATGAGGGCGTGGAGGATTTAACCCCTCACCCCTCTGAGGAACCTGATGACCAAGTCGTGCTTCCCCCACAGACTTGCCGTCTACTGCATCGTGATGTGCGGCAATAGCAGCAACATACGCTTTGAGGGTGGAGGGAGACCCATCTTGCAGGAAAGAGAGCAGGACCCTGATCGGGCATCTACGGGGGTCTTCCCGGCGGGAAGAATACCAATCGACGAACAGGTTCCACTTCAGCCTGTCAGCGTGTCTTGTAGACGGGGCTCTAGCTGAAGTGATGGTGTTCACTACCGCTGGAGGTAGCCCACCTAGAACCTCCATATGGTGTTGTCCATATGGACCATCACGTGCTTATCATGTAGCAGCGATTTGAAGCCGCGCAGAGCAAGCCATACTGCTAGCAACTCGAGGCAGTTGATATGCCACTGCAGTCGGGGCCCTGGCTAGAGCCCCGCAGCTGCACGCCCGTTGCACATGGCTCGCCAGCCCATGGCAGAGGCATCTGTTGATACAACAACATGCCTGGACACTTACACTAGGGGAATTCCCGCCCGAAGAAAAGCAAGATCCAACCACGGGCTGAAGGTCTTACGGCAGGACGCGGTGACTGAGACCCGGTACGTGCCGCGTCGCCATGCCCATCTCGGGACCTGGTCGTGAAGCCAACGCTGAAGCGATCTCATATGAAGCAATCCGAGCGGCGTGACAGCGGCTGCGGATGCCATATGCCCCAGGAGCCTCTGAAACTGTTAAAGTGGAACTGCCCTCTTGCGCTGGAAAGACTCCAGGCAGTTCAGCATCGACTGAGAACGTTCTATTGAGAGAAGTGCTGTGAGGTTGACCGAGTCCAACTCCATACCGAGAAAAGAGATCCTCTGCACAGGGGAGAGTTTGCTCTTCTCCCAGCTGACCCGAAGTCCCAACCGGATGAGGTGGCTGAGCACCATGTCCCTGTGTTCGCACAACTGTGCTCGAGACTGGGCCAGTATGAGCCAGTCTCTTTCCCTTAACGGAACAAGGGCTGCCTCCACGACCTTGGTGAAGACACGAGGCGACAGGGACAGCCCGAAGGGGAGGACCTTGTACTGATATGCTCGCCCTTCGAACGCAAAGCAGAGAAACGGTCTTTGTCGAGGGAGGATGAAGTAAGGGCTGTAAAACCCTGACTTCATTTCAGCTGGAGGGACCGGCTTTATCGCGTCCTTTGCCAGGAAGACCGTGATCTCTGCACGCAAGACAGGAGCATCTTTGTTCAGCACAGAGGTGAACGAATGCCCCTGAACTTGGGAGGGCGCCGGGCAAACTGAATCGCATAGCCAAGTCTGATGGTTCTCAACCCCAAACTTTTGAACAGTTGCGTACTTGTACATGCGTGCACATTGTTAACAGAAATTTTGTAATATGAAATGACGGTAAATACAGAAATACAACTATATATTTTAATATATGTATACACACACTGTGTAAGTAGTGATTAATGTACTTGCCCTCACATTCTAGACTAATAATAACAGGATGATCGGTTGATTTATGGAGCATTAATCAGTGTTTGTTTGCTATTGCAGTGACGCGTGTTATAAATACATATGGACCTCAAACCAGAGGGACACACACTGAGCTGGCAGACCAGCAGCAGGGATCCATGAACAGAGACTCTGGAAACCCTGCCGTGGAGGAGAGGCTCCAAAACATGGAGTCTCACCTTAAACTTCCACCAGGTACATGAGATCAGTAGAACAGCATTACGAAGTTAAATGTCCTAATGTTTCACATGTATGCTGACAGATGAACATTCTACTTTTACTGTATCTGTACTGTAGCAGGTCCAGTTCCTCAAAGCGTTTATCAGCGGCTAAAGAAACTTGAAGATCGAATTCTGGAGCTTGAGGGTCTTTCCCCAGAGTACTTCCACTCCACGGTAAGTGGTAGGAAAAGAGCGAGAGAGAATGTGTTGTGTCCTTGGTTTGTTGGAGGAGTGGATGGTCATATATTGAATTAGTTTGTTCATCTTAGCAGTGTCATTCCACAAGTTCCACGCTCTTTGAACATCCACAGTATCTTATGAACACTGAGCACCACACATTGAGGGATTTTTATTGGGAGTTGTTTTTTTTTCTTCTTCTTTTTCAAATGAATCACAACATTAATAAATGTATTCAACCTTCTAACACACAGTGTTTATGTATTCTAAAAATAGTAGAGAAAAGTGGTTAAAAAGAATGTAGACATGCAACTGGAGCTCTTTTTGAGGCCGTTGCTATTCTGCTTAAAATGACAGTTTGTACTTTTTTGTCTTAAGAATTAATCTGAAGACTAAAACAATGTCTTACAAAGTGGCGTTGTATGTTATATTGGCGTTTTGAAGTATTAGTAAAAATGAATTAAATTCAATAAAACTTAATTGCACAGCTTGACAGTTGCACCTAACTGGAATTAAGAAAAGAACTTGATAATGTGTCTGAAAAAGCGAACGCAAAGATAAATATCTTTAAAAAATGTCAGGATATATAAGAACTGGAAAAATAGATGCCAATATTGATATATCCTGTTTTCTGGGCCATATATAATTGTTGCTCATTTTCTAAAGAGAATCTCCCCTCATTTATTTTGAAGCATGATGATTTCATCCTGACCTTAACCATTGATGTGGCAAATTTGAGTGCAAATTGTTTTATGAATCTGTCACAATGCAATACAGGCTTTGCAAAGAGTCTTGCTTAAGACAAGCACTGTTGCTCATGGCAAAGGATCATTTCTTAAAGGCACAGGGTTAAAGAGAGGGTGGTGGATTATACAGTACCATTTTTTTTTTTGTAAGAAAAAATTTAATACTTTTATTCAGCGAGGACATAAGTTGATCAAAAGTTACAGTAAAGACTTCTCTTTCAATTAAATTCTATTCTTTGAACTTTCAGTTTATCAAAGTATCATTAACAATATAAACAGCACAACTGTTTTCAGCATTAATGATGAGATGTTTCTGAGCAGAAAATCAACATATCAGAATGATTTCTGAAGGATCATGTGACACTGAAGACTGGAGTAATGATGCTGAAAATCCAGCTTTGCATCACAGGAATAAATTACATTTTCATATATATTAAAATAGAAAACTCTTATTTTAAACTGCAATAATATTTCACAAAATTATAGTGTTTTTTCTGTATTTTTTTATCAAATAAATGCAGCCTTGATGAGCATAAGAAACTTATTTAAAAAAAAACATTAAAAATCTTACTGATCTCAAACTTTTGAACAGCACTGTGTACATATTTATATATACAATGCATTCAGAAATATTTAGACCCCCTTCACTTTTTTCAGTTTTATGTTGCAGCCTGATAATACAATTAATTTTTTTTTTCCTCATTAATCTAAACTCCGCACCTCATAATGACAAAGTGAAAACTGAATTTTAGAAATGTCTGTAAATTTATTAAAAAGATAAAACTGAAATATCGTATTTACATAAGTATTCAGACCCTTTACTCAGTACTTAGTTGGCGCACCTTTGATTACAGTGCTTATTTCACAACAGGATTATTTTTAATATATTATTAATCTATTAAATGCCGCCTTGATGAGCATAAGTGACTTTAAGACATTTGAACTTTTGAAAGGTCACCTTCACCTTCAGAGTCTCACCCTCCTGGCTATCTGTTATGGTTTCATCTTCGCTTCCTTCCCCCAAACAGTTATCATCTCTTGATGCTAACATTGCTACTGATACTTTCTGTTCCACTCTGACATCTTGTTTAGACACTTTCTGCCCCTTATCTTCCAGGCCAGCCCGTACCACCCCTTCTGCCCCTTGGCTATCTGATGTTCTCTGCAAACATTGTTCTAAGCTCAGGGCTGCAGAAAGGGTATGGCGCAAATCACAAAATCCTACTGACCCTAATTTATATCGATCACTCCTCTCTGACTTCTCTGCTAATGTCTCCACTGCTGAAAGGACATACCATCACAACAAAATTAACAATTCGCCTAACTCTCGCATGCTCTTTAAAACATTTTCCTCCCTCCTTTGTCCTCCTCCTCCCCCTCCTTCGTCAACTCTAACAGCTGACGACTTTGCCACATTCTTCATTAATAAAATTACAAACCTCACTGCACAATTCTCCACACCTCAAACTGTCAAACACATCTTACCAGCAAACATACACTCGTTCACATCCTTCTCTCCACTCTCTGATGCAGAAGTCTCTAAACTCATCCTTTCCAGTCATCCTACTACTTGTCTGCTTGATCCTATTCTCATCTCCTTCAAGCCATTTTTCCTGCAGATGTACCTGCACTCACTCACATCGTTAACACATCCCTTCACACTGGAGTTTTTCCCTCAGCATTTAAACAGGCTCGTTTAACCACACTTCTTAAGAAACCCACTCTTAACCCAACTCTTTTAGGGAACTATAGACCAGTTTCCCTTCTACTTTTCGTTGCAAAAACACTTGAACGAGTTGTGTTCAACCAAGTCTCTGCCTTTCTCACACAGAACAACCTCCTGGACAGCAATCAGTCTGGCTTCAGAAGTGGACATTCGACCGAAACTGCCTTGCTCTCAGTTGTTGAAGCCCTAAAACTTGCCAGAGCAGCTTCCAAGTCTTCATTACTTATCTTGCTGGATCTGTCCGCTGCTTTTGATACGGTCAACCACCAGATCCTCCTGTCAACCCTATTGAAAAAGGGCATCTCAGGAACTGCACTCCAGTGGTTTGAGTCTTACCTCTCAGATAGGTCCTTCAAGGTATCTTGGAGAGGTGAGGTATCCAAGTCGCAACATCTAGCTACTGGGGTGCCTCAGGGCTCAGTTCTTGGACCACATCTCTTCTCTGTCTACATGACATCACTAGGTTCTGTCATTCAGAAACATGGCTTTTCGTATCACTGCTATGCTGATGACACTCAACTCTACCTCTCATTCCATCCTGATGATCCGAAGATAGCTGCTCGCATCTTAGCTTGTCTAACAGACATTTCTTGCTGGATGAAGGACCGTCACCTTCAGCTCAACCTAGCTAAGACAGAACTGCTTGTAGTTTAAGCAAACCCATCACTTCATCACAATTTCACCTTCCAGTTAGGCTCATCAACCATAACTCCTTCAAAAACAGCCAGAAACCTTGGAGTTGTGATTGATGTTAAGCTGAATTTCTCAGACCACATTGCTAAAACTGCCCGGTCCTGCGGATTTGCTTTACACAATATTAGGAAGATCAGGTCCTTTCTTTCGAAACATGCAACACAACTCCTTGTTCAAGCTCTTGTTCTGTCTAGACTTGACTATTGCAATGCTCTCTTGGCAGGTCTTCCAGCCAATTCCATCAAACCTCTACAATTAATCCAAAATGCCGCTGCAAGATTAATCTTTAATGAACCGAAAAGAACGCACGTCACACCTCTGTTCATCAATTTGCACTGGCTACCAATAGCTGCTCGCATAAAATTCAAGGCATTTAATGTTTGCCTACAAAACCATCTCTGGCTCTGCACTCCTTTACCTAAAGTCAGTACTTCAGACCTATGTGCCCTCTAGAAGCTTGCATTCTGCAAGTGAACGACGCATTATTATGCCATCCCAAAAAGGCGCAAAATCACTTTCACAGACTTTTTCATTCACTGTTCCCACCTGGTGGGAATGACCTGCCCAACTCAATCCGAGCAGCTGAATCCTTAGCCATCTTCAAGAAACGGCTAAAAACACATCTCTTCCATCTTTATTTGACCCTCTAACTCTATCACTCTATATTCTAATTCTATTTTATCTATCTGCCTTTTTTTTTATTAGAAAACAAAAAACAAAACAAAAAAAAACACACACACCCTTGACCCTCTATCAATTGCATATTTATTCTCTAACTGCTACTTTTTCTTTAAAAACTAACACTAGCTTTATTTTTCTATTCTATCTACTTGTTTTCTTAAAAAAAAAAAAAATTTTTTTAAAAAACTTGCTATGTGTACCGCGTTAGGCTAACCGAGACTTGTCATATTGCTTGCATGTTGTTCCTCTTTTGTTGGTTTTGATTGCTTCTATTGTCCTCTTTTGTAAGTTGTTTTGGATAAAAGCATCTGCTAAATAACTAAATATAAATGTAAATGTAAATAACTAAATGAAAGGTAATCTAAGTCTACACCAAGGGAAACAATTAAATGCTAAAAACGACAACCTCTTTATGGTATTAGACTGAGTCTGACCGCTGGCTTCTTTGTTTGTTTTTACACTGTACCGCACACATCCTTGTTACGCTGAAGACTTCTCACTTATGTGTTTCCTTCTGCGCTCACGACAGTCGGCCGGAGAGTTCTTCAAAACCATTAAAAGCTGATATGAGTGATATTTTTTCCCTCACTTCAGAATTTGTTATCCCTGTCAGATTGTAGCCCATCAAAGTTAGCTGAGTAAGTGCTCTTGAACCGTTTCTACGCCTCCTCACACCAGCTTCACTTAGTTCAGTGCTAGGCTGAAAGCTAGCTGATTTCCATGTCCTTTACAATGTGTGTGTGTGTATTGCCTGTAAAGTGGGACATTAAGTGCCGTCAAATATGCTGATCTTCTTAGTTTGCAGCGCAGCTTTCAGCAAGTCGAATGAATTAATTGAACTCTGCTGACCAGGGTGAGCAGATATCATGCATCTGCCAAGTGGGTCCATATGCACACTGAAAAGTGATTAAAATGAAGACAAATTATGGGTAATAGATAAAAAGAGATGGACAGAATAAATGAAAGGGCCACTGGGTGACAGAAAGAATCCCGATGGCCCCACTTAATACTGTTAATCAGTGTAAGTCTCGGCTCTGTTGGCAGTGATTGAGTGATGCAGAAGGACATCTCTGTCTCTGTTTCATACTCTAATCATGTGCCGTTTCTGTCCACTTACAGTTGTCCTTGGTTCAATTTATTGTTTTGGCTGCCATTATGTCCCCCCCCCCCTTTTTTTTCTGTGAAAAACAGCCATGTAAGAGATTTTTGTTTAGTCTGATATTGAGATAAATGCTTTGCCATTTCATTGAATGACGACTGATGTGCATTGTTCATATAAATCGGCATTCATTTCATGCTTTTATTTCTTTTCCTTTCAGAATTACTCGCACAAACGACCTAAAGCCTCAGTGTCGCAGGTAAGTTCCATTACTGATGCATTTGCGTATTCATGAAGGGAAAAATATGAAGGTCCTGCTGTTCAACGAGAGCGTATTAGCTGATAAAAATGTCCTTGTTTTCACAGAGCTACAGTCTCGCTGAGCTGGATGGGAAGATCAGTGCCGTCAAAGCTGCCTTGATGAAGAAATCCAGCGAGTTCCAACCCACAGACGCAGGGGAGTTTTCATTCTGACACGTGGACTCCTGCATTCAACATTTGTTATGCCTTCTCATTATGAGTTAGATCTTCTGTTTTGGTCATATACAGAAATGTGATGAACATGGATTTGAGAGTAGATTTGGGTTTTGTGTGCCGCTGAATATTTTATATCTGTAAAATGTACGTTTTCCTTTGTCATGTATGTTTACTATGTACATCACTTCTGTAAATAAATTCATGCATCCGAATTCGTTTTTTTTTTTTTTATTTGAACATTCCTTTTCCCAGCTTATGCATACAGTCCAGTAATTTTCAGAAAATAAAGTATATCCTCTGAATTTGTAATATGTTTGGTTGTGTACAATGAATTTGGAGGCTCAAAATACTCCACATTTTTTCATTAAAGAGAAAATATCTCGTTGAACTCTTATCAGACTTAAATTGGACTATAAATGGTCTGCAAGGTAGTTCCTTGAGCTGTGAGGAATTAGCTCCTATGTTATATAGTTTAAAAAAAAGGCTAGAAAGTACAAACCTACAAAAAGGACAAAATTTGGAAGATTTTTATAACAGGATTGATGGCATGCATATATAGTAACAATTTTGTAACCATATTAATTTTTGTAGAAATAATGCCAATCTTCATCTTTTTTTCTTTCTTTTTTTGGAAAATGAAAAAATAATACTGAAATGACAAAGAACTGTTACAGATATTAAAATTATGATAAAATATTTCTGTTTATTTTCTGGAAAATGATGGAAATTCAGGCTATTTTGCTGTTTCGATTTTAAAAGTGCAAGAAATATTTCAAGAATAATTCTTAAGCAGCCATGTCAGCAAGGGGCCCATGAATATGTTAACATGTTAAAACCAATCTATGATTATTACATGTGATTGAGGGTAGAGGTGACTGCTTAAAGAATATGTGAATGTGATTGCAAACGGCAGGCAGTGTGAGCAGACAGCAGTGAAATTATATATTTTTTCTTTCTTTCTTGAAGCTTTTGATAATAGAAAATTAATGGAATTGTTCACTCAAAAATGAATTTACTCGCCCTCATGTTGCTCCAAATCTGACTGACTTTATTCTGCAGAGCATCAAAGATATTTTGAGAAATAACGGAAGTCAATGGTCAACTTCTTTCTGCAAGAAAGTCATGCAGGTTAGGAACAACATTAGGGTGAGTACAATAAATGGTGACTGAATTTTCATTTTTGAGTGAACTATCCTTTTAGGACTTTAGACTGGGAGAATTTTAAACTGGACAGATCTTTACTGGAAGAAAACTTTAAAATACACATCGAAAAATCGTATATATGGAAAAACAGAAGACATTCGCACATACAAAAGGCACGATTGGATTTTGCTGTACTTTTATTGCACAAGCTGTACCTTGGGTTCCTGTTCCTCTCAGTTCAGTCCCACATTCACAATCCCGACAACTCCATCATGACAGGTAATTAAAACTGCCTGAGTGAAGGCTTGTCAAAACACGGGACTTGTTGGAATTCTCTGTGTGAGGGCTGCAATCTGTTGTAACAGTGAAGTGGGAAGCAAAAGCTGACTCCTCCAGGTGTTCTACCAGACCTCTTTAATTTTTGCTCCAGCTTTCTGAGCCCGAAAAAGGCCCGCAATGCACCCTGGGAGGTGTGTACTTGAACAGTAACAAAGCAAACGGGGGGAGTTGGCCATTGTTACCCCTTAGCTTTTGTCTCAGGCTTGGACCCTTATGTAGCTTAAGAGAACAAATTGGCCTGACAATAACAAGTAGATTATAAAAGTGAATTAAGGTTTTTGTTCTGAAGTATAGCTCAGCAGTGTCCGTTTGTCCCTGTGGTCATTAAGCTGAGAACGCAGGCAGATGAAGAATAGTCTACATCAGCGATGTCCTTTGTTGGCTTATTCTACAAATTGGTTCCTTATTTCTTTTCTTTTTTCCTAAATATATGAGACTTGAGTAATCTTTTACATTTTACTGGTAGAGAATCAATGCATTGCTCCTCAACCACCATAAATGGCAAACAAAATCCACTTTTTTACAAGTAGAAGCATACCAAAAATGCAGCGTATTTCACCACCCAAAGAAGTGTGTAGAACAGTCAACGACTATATTCTCATGATTTTATAAGGGTAGAGGGGGACGTTTTGAGGCCCCCGGAGGATTAACTCTGTTCCCCACCCCCATCCACTCCACTTCACCCAGCCATTCTGTCTGTAGCAAAAGGTACTTCCGTCCCGATTCGTTTACTGGTTTCTCTCGGTCACACACTTTCTCGCTCTTTCGCTACCTTTTACTATCTCTTCTGTTCTGCCTGTATGTGATTAAGACTTTTTGCAAGTCTCAAGAAAAGCCAGTTAGGTTTTTCTCTTTTTCTTTGGCTCTCCTACATTGTACGAGGGAAAGACACGGACTCATAACCATTCATAACTCCCAAACTCTTAATGGGCTTCAACCCTCCAAAAAGAAGGAAAGAAAGCTTTTTTATCCCCCCTCTCTCCTGTGACTAGTCAGCTTCAGTCTTTCTTCCCCCCATGGCTCTGTGTCAAAAAAGACTGTTGCTCGTTTGTGCGGGGAACAATGACGAACAAGGCTGAATCTCTAGCGCTGAACAAAAGGAAGAAAACAGGTTTTTCATTCTGCGGAACATTAGATTCTGACACATTTTAGCATGGCAGCTTTTTTCCGTCCTGAGTGCAGTGGCTAGGCTCTTTAAAAAGGACCACCTGTTGGCTAGCAGGCTGCTCTTCATTACGCGAGCAACTATTATCACAGAGAGAGGAGCTCTGCAGGGGAGTTCTGAAGTTAACCCTGCCGGTCTGAGCCTGCACGCTTCCTGCCATACAGCAGGAAGTCACACGCTCATGCTGGTACAATGCATCTACTTCAAGAGGTGTCTAGATGTACTTTTTGGATTTTCCAAGTTTTAATGGAATGCAGGTAAATCAGCAAGGCATTTCATTAAACGATGTCTTGGTAATGAGCTTTTGACTGACTTGTGCATCAAGAAAGTACAACAGGCAAGATGTTTTTTTTTTTTTGTTTTTTTTGAATAGTTAACAGATAGGAATCTGACTTTATTATTTCATCCCAAGATGTACAACCACAGAGCCCACACCTTTCAAACAATAATGTAGTATTTTGAAAAATATTGTAACACATACAATTAAAAGAAATCAATCAACATAATCACCATCAAAGAATAAATACATAACCAGTAGTGGCAACACTTAAGATTAGGGAACACATATTCACAATTAAGAGTTTTTCCTCTATAAACTCCAAATTTGCTGCTTATTAGTAGTTAGTAAGGTAGTTGTTAAGTTTAGGTATTGGGTTGAGTTAATAGATCTAGAATACGGTCATGCAGAATAAGGCATTATTATGTGCCCAATAAGTACTAATAAACAGCCAATATGCTAGTAATATGCATGCTATTAAGCTACTAGTTAATAAGGAGAATTGGTCCTTAAAATAAAGTGTGACCCAAATAGTTATAAAATCAACAAGTTAAACAGACAGATAGATCTAGAGAGAGAAAGAAATAGAATAGAATAGAATAGAATAGAACAGAGGCAGCTATAAACAAATATAAAATACAAAAATACATAATATGACAGTCACTGAGCATATTCCAGAAAATCCCACAAAGACCAAAAAAGCAAAAATAAAAATATCAGAGTTTGGCAAATTATTTACAGCCAGACTCGTACATTTTACCAGAAAGCATCTGTGAAGTTGACCAGAAATATATCAAAATTACTTGTATCACAATCCAGATTCAAATCAAAGTCTTAATTATTAAATTACTAAAATGCTCCAAAATTTACCAAAATTTTCATCCATGATGATTTAGGTAATCAGAATACATTTATCCTGGAATTCAAACCCATGACCTTTGCTAGCGCCGTGCTCTACCAGCTACTGGAACAGACTTAAAGATAAATATTTCAACCAAAATAATCGAGGGGGACATAAAAGCTAATTTGTCCCCATTCTCGAGCGCAATTCAAATTGAAATGAAAGGCAATATATTTAGAAACCTTTGACCATATATGCACAGATGCTGCCCAAGCGGAGTCAAATATAACATCCTTCCAAACAGCCAAAGGGCTGTGTGGCAGTATCTTGGCTTGCTGGGGTTAAAATGTGGCAGTTATATTGCCAGGATGGAGCAGCGGGAGCCGAATTCAGGCAATTACAATCAAGTCAGGGCGCAGTTAGAGCGTGGGCCTGGAACATGAGTAGGATGCTGATGAGACACTTAGCCACACAGCCTCAGCCATTGGCCCTCTCTGCTGACTGCCAACCCCCCCTGCTGGACGGCCTTAGATCCCTGCATCCCATACTTGCACATACTCTCTCACGTTCAGCCAGGAGTGCATCTGTGTCATTGAAAATCATAACTATGCGACGTAGCGGCTGCTTTGGTTGACTATGTGGAGGTGGACATTTGTATATTATCCTCTCAAGCAGCTGAATTGTGTTTTCTTGTCAAACACGAAACACTTGACGACTTATGTCATTATTTAGTAATTATTTACAAGTTTTCCAGTTAAGGAAATGTATTAGTCATGCAAGAAACAGTATAATTGGCTCTCACGTTAACGGCGAGAGTTGTGCAACTAATATTGTGACCTTGCGAACACATGCTGCAAGGAGTCTTTCCACCTTACAAAAAGCGAGCTTTTCAAAGAGAATGTACACCTACACTCACGCTCCAACACAAATACGCTCTTGAACATCGATGCATTAGGTTGCACACCTGAGGCCTGCGCCTGCCCTGTGTGAGCTCTAATCTAGGGTCCATTCATCAGAGTGGGCCCGTCTGACACACATAGGCGAGAGGTGGGGGTGTGTTCCCCATCCTGATTACTCCAACCCATCCCAGCTTCACTCCGGCCTCCTGCAACGCCAGCATCTACACAAATCACTTTTGCCCTCCTTCTGGTGGCAGAGTCACTGTGCATTGAGAGGAAGACACCTGAAAGCAATTAGGAGCTCAACCGTAGCTTGGAACTGGTGACTTTTCGAGAGCTTTTCAAACTTTTTTCCCCCCACTGCTTGATGTTTTTGTCATGCGAAGACACAAACCTGATTCCGAAGCACTTGAGATGCTTTGGAGCCCAGCTGCTTCGAAACAAAATGGGATATTTTTAGTAATCGCACGACGAGAAGCGTAACTTCAACATGACATTCTCCTGGATTCCTGAAGCTTGTAGCTGCTGAAATGCAAAACAGCGCATTGCAAGTTTCTCTCGTGGCATGGAAACCTCATCTTGCTGCATCTAAGCTGTAATCCACATAAAATATGTTTCCGCATGTCTCGTGTCTCGGCAGAACTCTGTTTTGGGCTAGATTGCTAGTTAGACACCTCAATTTACCCGTGGCTTTCTCTCACTTGATGTTTTGGAAGCCACTTCCCATCTGTATTGTCGACTTGGGGGTTCTGTTGTCCTGAAACACCTCTCGCCCAATTCCTCTCGTAATGGCTGTTTTTTAACAGCGCTTTATCTTCCCCCTGGATCCCAGGCACTGGTCTTGGCGACTCCATTCTTTCAAATTATTCCATTTTTGCACAGAGAGAGAAATTGGATTGTGTTGATCCCGTTTTTGCAGCGGGGAAGGTGGCCGTAGCATTATCCTCGGTTTACACTGGTGACGGAGAGGCAATCACACAGAGGCCTCACTCTGACACAAACACTCCAGCCTTTGGACGAGGAAATTACACCACAATAAGCTTGGACTCTGTGTTTTGAGGTCAGAAACTGTCTCACAAACACACACGCACACACACAAGAGTCATAGTGTGATGTGATAACCTGCTGAAAGGCATTATCCATGTCACTAGATGTCTAATTTATTTTCTCATTTTGTTCAGTCAAGTGTATTTTCTGTGAAGAGCCAATAAACTGAATAACTTTTCTTAAGGGAAACTGATAACATTTGTATGAACCAGCTTCACCTCTATCAAGGTCTTCTAGTTTAAAAACAAATGTTTACATTTTCTCCCCAAAAAATGGTGGTTTAAAACTTGCTGTACAATGGTAGGGTGTTTTGGGTAGTTGCCAGGGTGTTGATATGTGGTAATTTACTGGCCCAAATCAAAAAAGCATAGTCTGGTCCCTACATAAATAAGTCTATGGGATTGTTTCACCTGTTAGAAGCAAAAAAATGTGTCCAGTCGCTTTCAAAAGTAACAGCTCAACAAGCCACACAATTTTAGTTATCATTCAAGGGGGGGATGTGGTATGCACCAAGGTTTAAGGTTTTGTTTGTTCACCCTAAAAGCCTGTTCACATTAAAGAATGCTAACTATAACGATAACTATAGCCCACACCAATGGTTTATTCTAAAGTCAGAAGGCTTCTGATTGGTTGTCAGGTTTAAAAAATGGTAACACTTTATTTTAAGGTGTCCTTGTTATAAGTTACATGTACTTACTATTATAATAACAATAAATTATGCATAATTACATGCAATTAACCCTAATCCTAACCCTAACCATGTAGTTAATTAATATTACTTAAATATATAATTACACTATAACAAGGACATCTTAAAATAAAATGTAACCTAAAAAAATCAATCTTAAAGTTAATCCATACATTTTTTCTTCACCATTTTCCACTTGTTAAGTCATGATGTAAAGAATACCGTTTCCGGGCCCAAGCCTCTAGTAAGAATACTATCTTTAACAGCTGTTTATGAGAGCTTTTTATTGCACACATTAAGCTGAGAAATGTACACTACAGTCTCCAGGCTCACGGTGTCCTGGACACCAATACTTTTGGACCTGGAAACATTGGCGCATACATCAAACTTATCCGATTATAGTTGTGGTGTGCACTTCGCTATTCTCTTACAGTTAGACCAATTTTTAAAGCTATATGAGTTGTAGTTATCATACTTGTGAACTGACTTTAAGTATGAACAACAGTGATGTTGGTCTAAATGATGTTGGTGTTGTAGTACTTGAGTTCAGACAGGAATGGATTTGGACTCAAGTTTGAGTACAAGACCATATTTTCAGCCTGGACTTGGACTTGAATGAGTTAGTATTCACAACTCATAGAAATTATGGTCTTGGATTCAGACTTTCAGTACCACAACACTAATAATTTGCAGATATGCTGCATGACCATGTAAAGGAATCAATCTCAAACGACAGACATTTTGGAATATTCTGTAGACTGAAACTCGTAGATCATAGACTAGACAGCTTTGCCTTATTTAGAGTGTTATACATTCAGTGCAACACATTGCACGTCGAAAACAGTACCGCTGGAGCTATTACACAAATGAAGACGAGCAAATGAATGTCTCCCTCCGCATAAAAAAACAATCCATTAACATTCATTGTGTCAACCACCCAGTTGAATCTGGGGATCAGTCGAAGCTCTTTGTGCAAGAGCCCTGACCCCCTACTATTTACACACAGAGACACGGCCCAGCTGATACCACCCCAACAGCACTACCTTACACATACAGACCTGTCATTACCACCCCGCCTTCTCTCTCCACACCGCACAGCCGCCCATTTCCACAAGAGACCTTAATCTCTCCTCCAATAGGCAACTCCTGTTAAACTCCTTGACATGCCAAGCCACGCAGGAGACACACAGGACCCATGAATAATCAATAGCACGCTATTTACGCCGAGGCTGAGACAAGCATGTGCCACAACAGGTCATTTCTGCTCGCGATTGCTTGCAGATTAGAGCTGAGATTAGAATTTCAGAGGCGGACGGGGCGGAGGGGGTCTCTGCGCAAGATGGAGGGAAAACCAAGGGCTGCAGAGGAGAAGAAATTAGAATAGAGACACTGAGACACATGTGGGCTTCTAGATAGTTAATTAGCTGGCTTTCATTTCCCTCGCTAAAGAAACGCTCCTGAGCACAGAAAAAAAAACATCACGCTCTCTTTTGTACGCCGAGAGCGCACGCGTCGCACACACATGCGAGCACACACCTACGGATACGAGGACCGAACCCAATTTCATCTGCAAGGGGCAGAAATCAATCTCATATCTCTCTAGTTAATCCGCAATGGCTCTCCACAGATCCTGACACTAATAAGGTATTGAGCAGGTGAGGCCAAGGGATGCAGGGAAACAGGCAGCCCGGAGGAGAAGGGGGGCCGAGTCTGGCTCTATTCCAGTTCAATTATGTGACTTGTGTACAGGAGAGTGGAGTGCGGGAGACAGAAGAGAGAGAGAGAGAGAGAGAGAGAGAGAGAGAGGGAGAGGGGAGCATAGAGAAGAAGGGCCACAAGATGAGAGGCAGAGGAGGAGAGCTAGGTGAAAGACTTTAAGAGAAGGGGGTTGAGAAAGGCATGTAAGGTTGGAGAAGAAGGAGAGAAAGAATGAGTGCGACCCGAAGAGCGGGGGGGTTAAAATCGATCCCATCTGTGGTATGATGGTTAATTAAAGCAGCTCTCGAGTAGACTAAGGATGAGAGGTTTGGCTGGGATCCTGCAGGCAGGGCTCTGATTGCTCCAAGAATGGCTGCTTTCTCGGCTTTGAGAGCAGGAGGGCTGCCGCTGGCATCCACAGACTCGGCCGCATGTTTGAACAAACACGGGCATACAGACGGCCGCAGATTGAAGTTCACCTAAGGATGTCGTTTAAAAGATTTCAATATGCACGAGAAGCTCCATCTCAAGCAAATTGCTGACCTCTGCCATGGCCGTGACGATTTGTTTTGTTGGATTCGCCTTTCATGCCTCGACATTTTTATGGAGATGCACTGTAAAAAGGTTTTCTCCTTTGTATTTATGAAGTAGACTAAGCGAAAGCAAGTAGTAGATAACACATTACAGGTCTCAAGGATAGTTATAAAAAGACAGGGTTGTTTGGTCACATAGACATCTATGGTTTTTGAATCAGGTTTTTTAGGATGTCAACATTTCCTGCTGTTTGATGTGCTATACTTTGATCATTATTTCATCATTTTAATATTAATTTAATATTATTAATTAATTATATTAATTAAGTACTGGACTTTTTAAAATTCAGAAATGATGAATCATATTTTTCCTACTAACAAAAAAATGTATCTAAAATATTGATGTTGATAAAAAAAAAAAAACTTTTTTGTGTATGGAATACAAAATGCTTATGATATCCATGTTTAACTGAACCTAATTAATAGCAAATAACTTAAATATACACTTTTTTTGGATTTGCACATTTAAGTATTTACATTTTTTCTCTAAAAAGAACTTCCTTTATGTGTATTTCAGAGTATATTTTGGTTTGAGAACAATTTCCTTTACAAATCGATGAGTTTTGTAAGCTGGCCTTTCAGCATTGTTAATGTTGTTTGAATGCACAAAAGCCTGACTGTCCGTCAGGTGCCTACTCGTACGACAAAAGACATGATTAGCATTATCATGTCAAGATTAGCCAATCAATATACATCCAATCCACACCAGAACAGACAATGGCAAGACTTAGAGGTTTAAGTTAGAGCATGTCTACTGCTTAATCTACTTATACATTAACTTTCTACTGCTGAAGTGACAGACGAGCTGGTGACCACCCGCCTTTGCACTGTAGCCTGTGCTCTACTACCATTTCTGCACCCATTCTGTCGTCATTTTCTTATCCTCAACCATATGACTTTCTTTCCCTAAAGGAAAAATTGAGAAGAATGTAATGGTTACTCTTTATCATGTAAATAAATATGGACAAGAGCTGTCAAGCTTAAAAAATGATGCAAAACCACCATACACTCTTAAAATTAAGGTTTCCTAAAGGGGGTTTTGCAGTGATGCCATAGAAGAACCTTTTTTGGTTCCTCAAAGAACCTTTCAGTGAACAGTTCTTAAAAGAACCATTGTTTCTTAGTTCAAAGAAAATTTAAAAAAAAAATCTAAAGAACTGTTTAAAAAAATAAAAAAAAAAACCTTATAAGGTTCCATGGTTGTTAAAGGTTCTTTGTGGAACCATCAATGCCAATAAAGAACCTTTATTTTTAAGAGTGTAAAAGTGGACCATACAACTTAAGGCTCAACTCATATGACTTAAATTTTGGTCTTTTCCATACACAGCTATTGTATAAATTTAAATGACTTGGAATATCACAAATGAGACATATAGACCATTTTAAGGATACTTCTATGGTGATTTTCAAACCTTTTGCACTTTGAAAGCTTGCTATCCTCCTCTAAAACTCCTCTTCCACATTTGAGTACAAAAGCTAAAAATGGGCATCCCATGTCAAGAAGACTTAAAACAGAGCCTACTGCCCAAATGACTGAAAATGCTCATAAACCAGAACTATTGAGTAAATCCCAAGAAACTATAAAAGAAGAGGACTATTTTCTTATGAAGTGACGGCAAACCACGCAGATTAATCTGTAATCATACTCTTAATGTTGCAGAAGTGTGGAAATAGAGCACATCCCTTCACAGGTGTATGAATTATGTATATGGAGATGATTTGATGGGAGTGAAAGAGAGCGTGTCTGATTGAAATCCCGTATGTCGCGCATTACGCCGTCTCCTCGCTCCCTCCGTGTGCAACGTCGGGGTCAGAGCCCCACGCTAATTTGCGAAGGGCCAACTGCTTGTGAGGGAAATGAGAAAATTATACATTCCAGCAGGAATCAGCTGTGGTTCTTCAGGATCCGTGCACTATGCCGTCTGCAGCCGGCTTTATGTGGCACACACCTGCCAGCTTCTCAATGGCGTGAATCTACATGCCTGAAACTCATATACAAACACGCCCACACCTAGAAGTACATCAAGAGAAATTACCACATCAAAAGCCTGAGCTGAGAAATTTGATGTATCTCAACACTTCATGCAGCAGCATGTAACATAGAAACTGTGGAATATGTTTTAAATGGTATGTTTCTGGGAAAATTGAGAATACATGAGCTAAATGGTCTGGTTGAATATTTGAATCTTATTTCATTGATAGCTATGCTAGTTTTATGTCTCTTGTTTCACTCCATGTTCCCTTTATAAAATAAATAGTCTCTTTTCAAATGAATACTTTATGTGCATTTTATATTTATTTTGTACGGGGATGTGCCAAACAACATTTTCATCCACCATCAGCATTTTGGGGCCTAAAATGCACACTTTTGAAAATAGATCTCAAAGTGCAAGTTTTTGAAAACGTCCCTGTTTTAATGGTAATGATGACATTGTGCGAAAGCGAATTCAGTACAGGAATTTGTATGTTCACAGGAACATAATGTTTCTTTACTGGCCTGGCATGCATAATACAGTGTTTAAGTTGTTTTTGTGGACCCATGTAAACGGGGATGGTTTTGACCACTTTGTTGTCTGTACGCAAGACTTCTCAAAAACACAAAGGGAAAAACTTTTGTTTTTAGTGCATTGTTGTCATATAAACATACGAGAGTTTCTCTCCAATACTAATTAAACACACCCGAACCAGCTAATCAAGGTCTTTTGATTACTAGAAATTTTCAGGGAAGTGCATATGAAGCAGGTTGGATCTAAAATCTGCAGGACATTGTCCCTCCATGAGCAGGATTGGACACTTTAATAGCTAAAGTAACAACATGCTAATTGAAGCACAGCTACTAAAATATACAGAATAAGAAAAAATCTACACAATCTAGTCAGCCTCACTAATCGACTAGTCAGTTATTAACTGACAAGCCAAACATTGTTAAGTAGTTGTGGGGGATGGTATACAGTCAGCTAGTCATAATAGCAGGATATAGCATGCTGTTTGCATGCTAATTAAACCGTGTTGTTAAAAATATCAATACAAGAAAATACATGCAAAATGTACACAAACCACAAACCAAGTTTGTTAATTGTGAATGACTTATGCTTATGTATTTCTGCATAAGTCTCAGTAAACATAGTAATTTAGTATATTTTTTATATGAATCATGAACTGCCTTATTATTTTGTACTATTTTCTGAGGTCCACTTATAATGTTATCAACATCAAAAAACAAGAAGTAAGAGGCTATTATCTGTCCTGTTTTTGACTCTCCTCATCAGAACGCTGTGTTTGAATAGGCACGGAGGATTGTAGACTCGGAAGTAAATCCCCACTGCTATGATTGGCTAAAAAGTTGTGTATGTTTGACAGCCTACATCCTTCACAGATGGACTCTGCAGTGATTTAGGTTAAAAACGCATTAATACTCTACATATCAAACGATCTGTAATAACAGACAAAGCAATAGTGACCACATAATGAAAACAGTTACTCACATTTGTGTGTTGCGACATTACTGACGGATCCAATATAGTTAGCAGGGCATCATTTTTAGTTTAAATTTTCCAAAAAAAGACCAAGTTCTTACTGATGCAGCCTGGCACTTCATTAGAAATAAAGTTCATCAAATAAAGTTCATCATTCTGCTTAAACCTGCATTTGCTGCTCTTGTCATTTACCTTTTATGTGTGCAAATCAGTGGGCGGGGCTAAAAAGGCAGCGATGTAGAAGCAAGCGTTGATCTTCTTCTGAGGAGGCGGTGTTTAGTCACACTATCACATCATAAAGTGCAAAATTCCAAAACCTGTCGTTTTGGCAGATTGGCTTCAATATAAGCTGTTTTTAAAATAACGAGAAAGTTTTGAGTTCTAAAAACTTACAGAATATTTTTATATCACTATGACCGCTTATATGTCTAAAGATCAACAGGATTTTGATTTTGATCTCATGACCCCTTAAAAAGTATAACATTTTAGTAATGAGCTCCAGAAGCTTTAAATACTGTAAAGGTGGATTGTATCAGTGTTGCTTTGGCTTATTGTGTGACACTTCCTCAAGATTTATTTTTGTGCTTAATTTTCCAACAAATTAGTCGCTGGACTTGTCAACAAGTCAGCCAGTGTGACCCATCCAAGTAACTAGCAATAGAGCATCACGAAATAATCCTCTACACAAAGGTGAATCCTCTCAGAGTTTTTTCGTAGTAATGATCAGCTGACTACACATTACACCTTCTGTAGGGTACCAGACATGGAAAGCTTTACCTTCAGTAAAAGGCTGACAGTAGAAACGTGTTTGACCCAATTGAAGGTTTATGTTAGAGGTCATCACAAGCTTTAACACTGACAACGATTAACTCTTTCTTATATGCTTGAGATAAGTTCCCACTTGAGTTGCCTCTCCTGAGCACCAGCCATGTCTGTCTACAGTATGCGAGCGGAGAAAAGAACATGCAGCATCATTTCACCAAGTGGAAGAGTGGAGAGGTCTTCAGGGAAGATTTTAAGAGGAGAAAAGCGCTAAGTCGAGCATGGGGTGAGCGTTGAGCATTCTCGAAAGGGCATAGCACTCTATTTGCGCACTCACAATATTAATTGTCACTTCCATTGCTTTTAATTGCCGAGTTTTTCACCCTTGCTTACCATTCAACCCAGTGCACTGATCCCTCCTTTAGATACTTACGGGTTGCTAAGACAACAAAGGATCGGAGCAACACGGCATTCTGTCTTTCCTTCAGCTCTCGCCCAGAAACAAATAAACACTCATGTACAATTTGACCCTCAATTCGTGTTTCACACAGTTCACTGTGTGATATTTGTCATGGGGTTTCTTCTTAATTAATAGCACTTTACAAATATAAAAACATGTTTTTTAAAAACATATTCCGTCGCATTACCTCTTGGTGAACTAAACTACCACAAAAAAACTGCCCAATAATTCACCCTAAAGGTGACATTCCTCATGGCCACAGTCACACCCTACAAACATCTATACAACAAAGCCTTGCCCCGTCTTTCTTTCACTCTCTCTCTCACTGGTTTACTGGAGGGAGGCTGATAATCTTGAGCAAATATCATTAACTGTTTGCTCCTATCGGCCGCAGAGAGTGTGGCAGTTACTCTTTTGTGCTGCTATCAGGAGTTTAAAGAGGTTTCATGCCATAAAGCAGTGCCAGTCCTTTCAAGTGGTGATTCACCTGCTGAACTCTCCTGCACATGGATCAGAAATTAGACTTATATAACGTCTGAGCCTCTAAACACTGTTGAGATTAGAAAGTATATCCGCGGACCACAGGAAGTCTCCGAGTTCAGTATCCTGTCCAGCTCCAGAGTAACAGGAATGAGGGTTGATTTGTGGAGAGAAAATGTACTCGGCTCTGTTTGGCCTGAGCTAACACAGGTCAGAGGAGCCCACGGCCGAGATTAAAGGAGGTGATTTAAGAGAGAGTCGACCTGTCTCGCTTCCTGCACTATGCTTGATGGGGTTGACATCAACACACACACATGCACACACACCTACTCAACACAAAAGGAAAGAAGCGGCACTGCTTTAAAAACCCATTTAACAAATATTTTGTAAGTATTTCCTTACATTTGGCACATATAGTAGCTTTGTTTCAAATAATGGTGAGCTGTCTTGATGTCTATGGCCTATATAGGCAAGCTGACTTCTAAGTGAAATGGAATCTCATAACTGACTGATTGGAACACACTATTTAGCATTTTTTACATGCAGTTTACAGGAAGTTTGATTCTCAGTTGATTCCAATAGAGTTATAATGTTGCTAAGCTAACAACATGATAATCTAATCATAGATACCTCTTTTTCATGCGTGGCGGTACTCTCATGAACGCATGTCAAAGACTCACAAAGAAGAGAAGAAATCATTGAATAAAGTCATTATTTTTTGGTTTTCTTTGCACACAAAATGTATTCTCGTAGCTTCATAACATTACGGTTGAACCACTGATGTCACATAGACACATGTCTTTATTACCTTTCTGGGCCTGGGAACCTTTCAGTTGCATTGCTGTCTATGCAGGGTCACAAAGCTCTTAATTTGTGTTCTGAAGATGAACTTCTTGCAGGTTTGGAACAATATGAGGGCGAATAATTAATAACAGAATTTAAATTTTTGGGTGAACTATGAAATTTAACCAATAATTTTAGCATATGCAGAATCATCTAACATTAATGATAAACTAAATTATGAAAAGCATCTGTTGAAGTCTGTTGCAGATAGAGATACAGTTCATTTGAAAGATAATCTGCAGAAATGTTCTAAATGGATTTAAACCTAATAAAATGTGTTACTAGGAGCTGAGAGAACTACACTTTTATGGTAGCATTATGATGTTAGCCAAAATATGTAATAAACAAACAGTGTTATTTTTTGTATAAAATTCAAATAAAGCAAAAAAGGACCCTAGGCAATGCTCTGAACAGAGCTTCATGTTCAATAGGACATAAAAACAGTTTTTGCTCAGAATGAACTATATTTATCAATACTTTTAGATATTGAATCAGATTTATTCATAATACCATTTCTCTTGATTTGCACCATTTCCATAGATCCAGCATAATTCCTACCTTTTGGAACAGCGTTTGTGGTCTGATCAGTAGTGCATCAAAATGCTTTCTAAGTTAGTTTTGGAACAGAACCTGCATTCTGTGGTAAAGTGCACATGCTTATATATCATTATGTTCACAACACAATTTATCTACCTCTGATCTGACCTCCATCAGAAAGGTCAAGGAGAAGTACACATCTGATTGTCCATCACAGACACCACAGCAAAGAGAAAAAGATCCAGTGACAGACGGAGAGGGAGGGTTAGAGGAAGTGTAGGTCTGATCACAACCCCTACAGTGGTGAGTAAATACAGTCTAATGGCCACTGATTAATTCTGCATTGCTCTCATCGGCCCAGTAAAGAGAGATGTAATGACCTGCCTGTGTCTGTCATTCTCTTCTTCTCCCTCTCCCTCCCGACTCCCTCTCCCGCTCAATTTTTGATTATAAATTAAAAGGGATTGTAAATGGTGTAATGCTGGTTTGATGTTCCTGATTGCTGTATTTGATTAGAGAATGTCAGTGCACGCATTTCCCCCTCTCTCTTGCACTTCAATAGCTGCAACACTCAGCAATGCACAAAGAACACAATGGACCAACTGCTTAACACTACCAACTAAACCATAACTAGCACTAGCTGCAATCAAACACATTCTTTTAGCCTCCCTTTTCTCTTTCCGCTCATTTTCTCTCAGCGTGGCTCTTTGGTAACTTTTCGGAGTTTGTTTCAGGTGTGCAAAACACCAACAAGTGAAAATCACCAGCAATTAAAAAGCATTCACTCATGCAGGTATGAGGAACGTACGACCCTTTGTCTCTTTCCATTATGGCGATGTGTTGTTTCTCCCAGCATACAATGTCAGGTGTTTCATGATAATAGGTTTTCAGAAGGAGTTAAATAGGATTCAGAGAGGAGGGTGATGATGACAGATGTAGTGACAGCATAAATTATCATTTAAAAAGTAAATGTTAGTACTTTTTAGTCTGAAATATTGTAACTTGTAAGGCAAGGGAGATAAAATGCTTTTTTAAAACTTATGATTATAGGAAATATATAAATATATAGCCTACATTCAAAGGTTCAGGGTCAAGGTTTTTTTTCTTTAAAAGAAATCCATACTTTGATTCAGCAAGGATGCTTTAATGTAACAAAAGATTTCTATCTCAAATAAATGCTGTTATGACTATATACTTTCTTTATCAAAAGAAAGCACCACAACTGTTTTCAACATTTATAATATTAAATGTTTCTCCAGTTTCTAAAGTTTCTTGTATCAGCATAATAGAATGATTTCTGAAGGATCATGTGACATTGAAGACTGAAGTAATGGCTGCTTAAAATTCGGTTTTGCCATCACAGGATCCTTTTTAAATTATAGAAAACGGTTATTTTTAATTGTCACAATATTTTACAAAATGAATGTTTTGCTGTTTTTTTATCAAATAAATGCAGTCCCAGTGAACACTAGAGACTTCTTTCAAAACCTTT
Organism: Spinibarbus caldwelli; assembly: GCA_039654775.1. Classification (NCBI taxonomy): domain Eukaryota; kingdom Metazoa; phylum Chordata; class Actinopteri; order Cypriniformes; family Cyprinidae; genus Spinibarbus; species Spinibarbus caldwelli. The sequence goes on from CM077250.1 coordinate 21,886,865, forward strand.
TATCAACCCCAAACTTTTGTGGTATGGATAACATCTAATTACATGTACATGTGTTTCAGGGGGGAAAGTTACATAAATTTAGGAAACTGGAGACATGTGGGTAAGTAGATGATAACAGAATTTTCAGTAAAATCGAAACTCATTTAGATTGACCAAGTTTATATGAATATGTGATTTCGGTAACACTTTATTTTAAGGTGTCCTTGTTACACGTTACATGTACTTACTATTATAATAACAATTAATTATGCATAATTACATGCAAGTAACCCTAAGCCAAACTCTAATCCTAACCCTAACCATATAGTAAGTGCATGTAGTTAATTAATATTATTCAGTATTTAAATATATAATTACACTGTAACAAGGACACCGGAAAATAAAGTGTAACTGTGATTTCTATCATTATGTTCTGACAAACACTTTTTTATTACCAACATTAATCACACTAACTTAATTACCAAAGATACAAAAAAATTTTGGAAGTTGCATTCAAAATCCATTTGGCTCCCAAATCCGAGGGAAGCATGATTGAATGAGCCCGGTGCTTCTGATTTCTATTTTTTGGTGCTCAATCCTAAAAACACTGCCTGTGAATGTCCCCTCAGCCATGTTAGTACGCTCAACACTCCTCTTTCTTTCTGTCTCTCTCTCCCCTCTGCCCTCAGTCTCGTTCGTCCATTGGAGGGTGGAAAAAGAATTTCTGTTCCTTTCTTTCCATTGCATTTATTCGTGGCCGGGGTCATTCCACAGCGCCGTATAGTGAGGTGGGGGAGAACACACTGGTAATAGGACCATCAGCACCAACTGAGACACACACACATATGCTCACTACCTGCCACAGGGTCAGATCAAGTGTGTACAAACGTAAATCAATTCTCCTGTCCAACCTGAAGAAAAAAAGACACCCAAGGACATTTTTCCCATCTGCAAGTAGGCACAAAGAACAGAAAAAGAAAGCAGCAGGGCAGGAACTAGAAAGGTCTGATATTAACCCATCAGGGTCATCAAAAAAAATCAAGGTGGCTCAATCAGAAGAGCTGATGATTTTGACAAGGAAAGGAAGGAGCACAAGGTGCTTTTTCCCACCAGTGAGACTCAAGAAACCTCTCTACAACTTCACAGGATGGAGAAAAAAAAGCTCTCGACGGAGCACAAGGTTACACGAGGATGGGTCTGAAGAGGATGGGAAAAGGGAAGCTCAAGGTGAGGATGTAGGAGAAGGAGTGAGGGAGGGTGTTAATGAGAAAAAGGGGGTCCTGTTGTTGGGAGATGCTTTGTGTCAGGCCTCTTGCATTATGTTGTTGACTCTCTCCCTCGGAAGGGCTGGATAATGGGCCTCAGGGTGCAGGCCAGGAAAAATGCCCCACTGAAGAAAGTCAGGAGGGGGTGGAAGGTAAAAGGGTGAGTTTGAGCAGCTCATTCTCTCAAAACTCCTGATATCCATGGCTGCATTTTCCTACCGGTGTCTTCCTCGAGCCCTTAAACTCTTTCTTCTCTGCCTGTCCCCTTAACCCTGGGCCTCATTATATGTGTCAGTCATTCTGTGAGAGACATCCAAGCTCTTTAGCTGGAAAGTAGGAACAGACGAGCGGCCCAAAATGTACTCTATGCAAGTATATGAATACAACACTAGCAATGCAAATTAATGCTATTAAGCAAGTATGCATTCAATTGATCAAAAGTGACATTAAAGACATTTATTAAGTTCTAAAATATTTCTATCTCAAATATATGCTTTTCTTTTGAACTTTCCATCAAAGAATCTTGAAAAAAATGCATCATAGTTTCCTCAAAAATACTAAGCTGTTTTCAACATTGATAATAGTAAGAAAGGTTTCTTAAGCACCAAATCAGCATATTAAAATGATTTCTGAAGGACCCTGTGGCATTTAAGATTAGATTAATGTCTGCCGCTAGCATTGTTGCTTTTTGAAACATATCAGATCACAATTCTACAGCCACTTTCCTCTTTTAGGTATGCTACACCTATGCCCTACGTCATCCGGCTAGAACTGCACTCTCGTGAACGCACATACCAGTTAGTGGAAGCTAGAGATTATGGTTTATAAAGTTTTAAATATGGATGTTTTTCTTACAAATATGCATCGTAAGAATGCATATTTGTAATGCATATTTGTAATGCATCTCCCCCCCCCCCCCCCCCCCCCCCCCATTACCATTATAAAGCTTGTAAGAAACAGAATTTTTATATATTTTTTTTTTAACTCCAATTGTGTTCGTCTGAAAGAAAAAAGTCATGTACACCTAGGATGGCTTGAGAGTGAGTAAATTATGGGGTAATTTTCATTTTTGGGTGAACTGTCTCTATAAGGCTACAATACGCTACATGGATTTTAAATCATTACAGAGAAACACTGGGTATCAAATACTAAATGACTGAGGGTCACACACTACCAGATGTTTTTAAGTCATTGAGAAAACAACAAACTCACATAATACCACACAAAAGCATGCAACTCATTGCTAGGAGACACATGACAAAAGAAAACAATAAATGTTCTAAAATTGGCTCAAAATATCAAACATGTATGAAAACCTCCAACTCTATAAAATAAAAGTCTGAAGCTCTGCCCAAAATCTGCAGAGTGGCTCTGAATTTCAGCAACTAGCTTTGACTCGTCCACATTATAAATCGGGGGGGAAATTTGTATAGTGTATTCCAGCCTTTTGTTATTTTTATGAATATAAAATACGAATTTATGAATGCACCACTTGTTTTAAAATCTTTCCGGTTTAGTGACATTTGTTACGGCATCCACTTCTAACATTACAATGCACATGATAACTTTCGTTAACTCTACAATAAGTAAATCCAGCTAATTACTCTTCAACAGTGATACTACAAAGCTACCGGAAAAACGGAAGTTCAAGACAGAATTCTAAAGATGGCTCACAGTAATACAGGACACATTAAAGTAGCATTGTGAACAACCGGTGTCCTGACATTTTATCCTATTTGCATTACTGTAAGGGGTAGGTTTAGGTTTGGGGTAGGTATAGCGTTAATGAAACACAATCTAATAGGTAGAAAAATGTATTTATTGTTGGTTTCCGGCCGTAGCTGTATCCCTTCTAGCCATAACCCTGAACAACACATAATTACTGTATATGCATTACTGTAAGGGTAGGTTTAGGTTGGGGTAGGTGTAGACGTTAATAAACCATAAATGACAGGTAGCATTTTTCGTTGTCGAATTGTACTACCTACTGTTTTAATGGGAGGTAGCAAAATCTGACAGGGTAGCACAAATCGACTCAATACCGCTCATAATCAGATTACAGTTACTTTTTATGAATTACATGATTACATATTTTTCACATAATGGTGTATGAAGTAAATTTTTCATAAATTATTGATTCTCACTAATTCTTCTTTTTTCTCTCTTTTAAATTTTCCTTTCGAAAAAAAAATCCTACCATTTAGCTTTGAACATATTCACAATATATAATGGCCATGTAAAAAAATTGCAATCCATGCTTCTGCTTTGGGGTGGAAGCAACTCTCAAGCAATTAGACCATGTATGAAACAAAGGGATTCCCAAATGTTTTTGTCAGCCAAACCCCTTTGACATGAAATATTTACTTGAAATGTCTCTGAGGAAGCTAATATTTCAATAATTTAACAACACATTTGCATGTTACATTTCGCTGTCGCTTAATGGTCACATTGACATGCAAGTATACAAATTAAATTTCTATTTTTAGTGTTCAAGTTTTTAAATTATTTTTAAACCTGGTTTAATGCGTCTTATCATGTTGATATCATTTCTCTTTGCTTTTTATATTAATATGGTATGTTAAATGGTAAGTTTAAAACAAGTAACATAAAAAAATTAAATCTAAAAGTAATCTAAAAAGCAGACAGAATACATTACCTTAAATGAGTAGCTAACCTAGATTACATTACTAACTACAGTTTTCATAATGCAATCTATAATCAGAAATGGACTACAATTTGTAAGTAATCTACCCAGCTCTGACTGCTAGCCAAGGATAGCTGTTTGTATTTGTAGCGCAGGCTATCATTTCTTATGCCTACAGGTACAAATTTAGCCTTATTTTATGGGCATTTATTAAAATTGTATTATTTCGCATTTTGTTATTTGCATGTCTTGCCAAATGATCAATGGTAATATGAGATTTAATAAGCTAGAAGACTAACAGGCGAACAGTATCCTAAGCTAGTATGGCAGTTAAAGAACAAGAAATATATAATTTCACAATATGTAACTTACTTTAAAAGACATTAATTTGCATGATTAAGACACAGACACACATTTCATGAATTAAATAGGTTTTCTAATCACAGAGTAGGCTACCTATTAAAAGGCCTTTCAGCAAATAGCAGACTCATTTGTTCATGATACTGATTTTAGTTAACCGGACAATGTTACTAGTTGGCAATGAATATTAGTAAATATCTGATCCCACAAATACACAACTGACCTGAGTATTGAGAAAGCCATGTAAAACAATAAAACATGCAACTGTTGATCTCGTTCCCTACACCAAGCATAATGAGAGCATTCAACGTACATTTTCAGGGCTTCACAAGGAAGCATGAGGATAACGCTCGCACCTTCCCACACGCAAACGCATCCCTTCCCAACCCCGCTGCACCCCATCCCTAAAAGTATAACCATAAACAAAATCAGAGGATACAGTAAGGTCTCTAATCAAGGCAATCAGTGCTGTTTTCAAACGTGCACGGTGCACGAACAGCGAGCTGGGCTCATCTTTGTCTGCGGTTTAATTACTTGTTTTTGCATTCTGATGGAGGGGGGTGATTGTGCCTTGTCACCTATTTCCAAAGATAAAGGACTAGCCAATTACTTTGTTTGGATGCTAATGATTGGGTTTCATTAGTGGCCGCTCTTAGCCCCCCTCACCCGGTAAATGAATGAATATGCTATGATTTCAATTATTGGAATTATGAAAATTGCTTTTAAAAAGACGACACGGGTATCATCAACTCTCTGCTGTGACATAATGTCATTTTAATTTCCATAATAGTTTTAATTGTCGGTGGCCCTGTTGCGCGTTAATCATTTAATTGTATTGTCTTTTTCCGTCGGCGACACCCACATCCATCCGCCCCTCAGCCACACCAAATCACAATCAAAATTAGCTGAGGAGTTGACAAAGGCCAGTTGAAGGTGCAATTTAAAAGTTTCAGAGATGGTTTTGACACCATCCGTGGCCCGAGTCAATGACGCCGCGAACTGAATTACCAAAGGAGAAGGTCAAGTGTCACCTCTAAACTCCAAGACTCATTGTGAAGCAACTTTTGCATTATACAACATGACATCTGGCCTCCCACAAGTGTTGTGCGTTCCATCTAGTGTGATGGCAATAAAAATGTAGATTCAGGTTGATTCAGAGGGTTAATTGGTACTTGAATCCTTAAACTCAGACGAAACTGTACGTCCACGTATATTCCATGAAGACTTGTTTTTGCCGGCTTTTATGGAGACTTGTTTTCTCCAAGCTCCTGAAGGAACGCAGCTTTTTCTTTCTCCAAGCATTCATGAAAAAGCACATGATGATGAACCCGAGGTGTGAAAAGTAGACAAATTACCAGCCTACACGGACCAGCACAATAAAAAAAAAAGAAACATAGACATGTAAACCATTCAATTCCTGAACCGAGTGGCTGGAGCACAATCAACTGTAAATTACCTCTGAATCCAGGTCTGTTATCATCAGTGCGATGGAGACTGGTGGAAAAATAAAAGCCTTTGCTCAAACAAAGGACAAGCATCCCTAATGGTGATGTGGGTCAAGGCCCAGCGAGGCCTTTGACAAGTGACAGAAAAGAATCCTTAAGCATTGCTCTCCAAGGCCAGTGCTTCTATAGATTTAAATTAAAGGTTTCGTTTTTTGTGCTATGAAGGTTACCGGGCCACAGCAGACAGAGAATGGACAGATTTACAGCATAATGTACACAAAACATAGGATCCATTAGTGCAGAAGTATATTTGCATGGAGCATAGAATCAATTAAAGGAGAGGTTTCAGGAAAGGCCAGGTAGGTTTATTTTTGTGCTCAGAAACCCGAGTTTTTCCTTCATCTCCATGGAGATGGAGTCTGCCAGAACAAACGGCCACGATCAAAGGGCACCGCAGAGGACGAGACCTCATTCACAGCCGAGCCAAGAACAACGAGGACGAGGAAAACGAGGAAAAACAAAACATCTGTCTAAATCTAAAAGCGCAAAGCAATGAAAATGGCTACGTAACTAAATGACATTTTAGTTTTGAATGAAACTGCATTGTCTATTTGTATTTTCTGAAATACCAAAACAAAAGAAAAAGTGCTGTTTTACATGGGATAAGTGAGAAATGGATGCTTCACACAGACTGTGAGGGCACGTTTCCACAGTTATCATAAGATATCATAATTCTATATATAATAATAAACAGTTATCAGATATCTGTTTTTTATATTTTCAGTTAAAAAATAATGTACATTTATTACACTATACACTGTGTCATATTACTTTGGCATTAAATTACAGAAAATTAGTTAATGCTGCTGCATAAGTATTTCTAATAAAAGGAAGTGACAGCAAATTTGACATCTAACAATAATTTTTTAAATATTTTATGTCTTTGGAAAGTCTAAAAACTCTCTCTCAATTTAATTTAATTTAATTTTATTTTATTTTATTTTATTTTATTTTATTTTATTTTATTTTATTTTATTTATTTATTTTGATTATTGGGACAAATGGGCACACAAAAATTATATTTGTTGTAGTTTCTGCTCACTACTATATAAGTTTATCTGACTATGACTACTTCCACTTCTGAGAACCACAGAAATGCAAAAAGGGTCCATTGGTTAGAGTACAAAAGTAAAGAAAATGCCTTTAAAAATGCAAATTTATTGTTATTATTATCATCAATAATTGTTATTATTAATATATATTATTATATTATTATAACTATAATAATTAGTGGATAAACATAGATTGCGTCCCTATGTATTATTTCAGTAAATTATTAATATAGTAAAAATAGTATTGACAATTGTACTGTTATTCTTTTTAATTATATTAAATATTATATTAAATTATACAATGTTAAAACAAGTATATAATTATTAGTAGTAGTAGTATATTAATAGCTGACCGGGGAAAAACTCATTGGGGCACAACTATGTTTGTTGTATGTATGGCAAGTGAACCTGTTTAATGTTGTCTAGGTTGTTTTTTACCTTGCATTTTTATATTTTAGCTTAAATTGAGCTTGATTTGAAGCATGGCCTTTAACATCAACAACATAAGATACATAATGGAAGAGTTGGAATATGGGAAGCTTTATTTGAAATATTGATTTGCCTACTTACTTTCCCATCCTTAACTATGCACCAATACACCACCAATATGTCAGTCGCATTTCATTATTTGCATTTAGCACTGGTAATCCATGGCAATATCCAAACAGGTTCATTTTTAGGTTGCAACCCACCACTGTTTTATAAGGTCATCCGCTGAGCAGTTCAGGAAGTAGTTCCCAACAGGCCCCAATGGAGTCAGCGAGCGTGTGACTGACAGCTTTAAGCAGCTCTCTAACCTCTCTCCTACATCTCTCAGTGTGCCAGAAAGGGGCGGTCAAGTGAGCCCCTCAAAACTGGAAAAAAGGGACATTCAGATGCAACCATGCAGAACACCTCACTGACTGTCATCCCTCCTCAAGCAGAGACGTTTCTCTTGAGTGCAGGTCAGAATATGAGAGGATGTGAATATGGGTTAGGGTGGGGGCATAGTAAAGACAAGCTCTTTCCCCTGAAGTCTTCAAACTATCTTCAAGTCTCCTCGGGTAAATGAGAAACATCTCGGCAGCACAAACACACCCACCGATGTTCGAATTTACAACTGACATTGACACTGGCGCAGTGCTGGAAATGATATTCAGCGTGTAAAATCCTATTTCTTCAATAGTTTAGAAACAGGTGTGCTTCTCTTAAAGCCTTTGAACGCCACTTCATGCATTGGAGATGAAAGATGGAAAGACTGCAAGAGAGTGATGCCCATCAGGACGTACGGTAACTGTACGACTTCTGAAGAGTAGACAGCTTGGAGATGAGGATACTTGTGGTGCCCATAGGACTCAAAAGGTGTGGTAGAAAGGACACAGAAGGTGGGGGAAGGGTGCTTGGGCCTCTGTGCTTGTGCAAGTATGCCACCTGCTGGATAGTAAGAGAACAACAGCTCGGGCAACCGCCTAGAAACACATTTCTGCATGGTATCTTGAAATAAAACAGTAGACATGGAATCATATGTTTCATCTCTCTCTCTCTCACACACACACACACACACATACACACACATACAGTCATCTTGCATTTGGTTTGCCTCAGGGAGACGGCCTCTATCAGGCTCTATTGTGTTTTGAGTGCTGAGAGGCCCTTCTGGCAGGCTAAGGTAGAGAGAGAGGGTTAGAGGCCATACTAGAGAAGAGGGATGAGAGCGATTCAATCGCTCAACAAATGGACCAGGCTAATAGAGGCAGCCTCTGATCCTATCCGACACACAGCTGGGGGCCTTCTAATAAGAAAGGGTTGAAGAGGAGAGACGAGAGAAAGCGAGAGAGAAATGGAAGAGGAAAGGGTAAACAGGGACTGCTCTATTGGCCTAATTATGAAGCAGATATAATATTAAGGGTATAAGTTGATGCACTATTTAGACACTGAAGCGTAAGACGGTCTTGTGCAGAGAAGCCCATTTCGATCCTGTAGGAGCTAATCAATGACTAAGAGGCTAAACTACCATGGTAACTCTGGTTTCATTCATTGGCCCATTAATATGAATGTTTTTGATGCTTTAATAAGCTGCAGTAACTTGGTAACATAATAAAAAGTAAAAAAAAAAATGATGTATGCTTCGAATAGCAAACACTGTAAAAGATGTTTGTAGTTTGTACAGCAAAAAAAAAAAAAAAAAAACTACAGTAACCTTTGAGTAATGATTTAACATGGCTTTATATATTTTACTAAAAATACTGTGAGATAAGTGGCTTCTGGAAGTAAAATCCATGAATTATCATAGAATTTACTGGGGAAAACTGTATAAGAGGACATTCCCAGAAGTCTCTGCGTGTGACTACTGTTAAATAGTTTTTGTTTTTTTCCTATTTTTGTTTTAGTAATGTACATTAGATTGTTTTGTGTTGCATTTTCTAATAATTAGTTAAGGTTTATTCCATTACTTGTGTGTCATGTGTTACCTTAATGGTCTTTTGTATTTGTATGTGTGACCCTGTGCAGCATCTATATGTACAGTAGGAGTCTTGGCTATGTTTTATAGACAGTCATTTTATTGTCCCTTTAGTATTATAATGGTTATCAGTACAATTTAAGGTAAATTTTGGTGGTTCAAGTTGTTATCACTTCATTGCATATTTCATGCATGGTTGTAAGTGGTCAAATATACAGGCATTATCCCATTCCACTGAAACACTGTTACCATATTTTTAATAGTGAAATTCAAATATATAAATTTGTGCTGTCAAACGATCGCATCCTAAATAAAAGGTGTACTGTGTATATTAATTATGTATATATAAATACACACACATACAGTATATATTTTGAAAATATTTACATGTTTTCAAAATATATACTGTATGTGTGTGTGTGTGTGTGTATATATATATATATATATACACACACACATATATATATATATATATATATATATATATATATATATATATATATATGCAGTGAGCTCAGCTTGTATGAAACTACTAAGAGTTAAATCAAGACATTTTTTATATAAAATTGTATAATAATAAATAGTAGATAATTAATGATACATAGACATCATTTGCATGATATTCAGTGTCATATCATGTGACAGCATACTGCTGTTTAAAACTTATTGTTGCATATTTATGGAACTGTGTACTTCATATTAGATTTAAATTAAAACGAGGGAACACTTTAATACAAGGTGGCCATATTAACTAAAATGAGGGAACAAATTTGTATAACATAGCCACAAATTAGTAAGTCGGAGGAACTTTTATTATTATTATTATTATTATTATTATTATTATTATTATTATTATTTTGCACGTCATGTGCAGGGATCGGTACATTATTTAACACAAAATTATAAATAGTATACAGAGAGCAGTATGCCATTTTAAACAATGACAGAAAGACTCCACTATTTAAAGAAAATCCCATGTATATTATTATTAAATACGTATAGTGCATCACTGCAATACTATGATTTTTACAGCACACAAAATAAAGCTTACCATGATACATTTTTGTAAGAGGGGGAAGAGAATCATAATTTCGATACACAAGTGCTTAGACTCGCTAAATGTTTTGTTTTATATTGCAGCATTGCATTCAAATGAAATGTAATGTGTATTGGGAAGACAATGGATGGACATTACCATACTTTTAACACCCAGACTGACCAAAAAATCCATGGACAACAGCACAGAGTGTCATACTACCTTCTAATCTCCCAGACACGTCTGCTGAAATCTGATACAACCATTCTGATATCATCTCTGTGTCACTTTCTCTTCTACAGTGTTGGTTTTAGTGTGCAGTATGTAGTGCGGGAGACGTGGATGGACGGAGGATATCCCTACTCTTAACACACACAAAGAGCTACTTAACATCCACACAGCAGGAAAGCTACAGGGAAAGAGAGGAGGAGTTTATAACCCATGCACTGGCTTCATCATGATCTTACTGTAACTTTGTTTATATATATGTTCATAATGCCAGCAATTAATCTCCAAGAGGTGAGTTATGATCAAATACACGAGCAGAACATTAAATAATTCCGCCGAGACACACACACAGAAAGTCTGTCCCTCCCACTGTGTTTCCTTTGTGTTGGCCATTGTAACAGTTTTGTCCGGACATATGGAGTGATTTAGGCTGCTGGGACCCCCAACAGCTCTGGCTTTGTGCCAGGGTCACAAAGGTTGCTGGGATTGTGTTCCAAGCTAATTCCCCCTTTCACTGACTCCAGATCAGAGTCTATAATGATCTGGGCGGTGCTGTACCGGGGTTAGATTATGGCTGTGACACCCACAGGGTGGGAAGGGAGACAGAGAGAGAGAGAGAGAGAGAGAGAGAGAGAGAGAGAGAGAGAGAGAGAGAGACGGACCCCCACGAGGGCAGCAAGTCTTTAAATGAAACATTCTTGTGTTTTGCGCTTGGCATCTCCAGACTCTCTCTTTAACTTGTGGTATCAATGGCTGCAACACACACACTCACTCCCACTGTTATAGCCACACACACACACAAACACACACACACATCGTTTTCCACCTCATTTCCCAATTGCAGGCTGAGCAAACATTATAAAGAGGGAAGAGTGCGGGCACTGAAGAGAGCTAGTGTAATTGTAACAATAATGAAAGAGTTGTGAAGAGAGGCTCTTACTTCCTATGGCCCCTGCATACATCCTCATCTCCACACACTCACACACAGCGCAGTAGCCATCGTTATGACTGTGGATGGACGTGTCCTTTCAACATTTGGAAATTTCTACAATTTCATCCCAGAAATTCAGTATGGTACCTATATGAAACATTAAATCAGAACTGACCCTGTTTATTTATTTTTTTTTTTTTACTACAAATGATACATCAGTATGCAGTGTCAAAAGAATGATTTATGCAGAATAAAAAAAATTTTGGTAAACTTTTAGCAAGAAGTAATAACTTTTCTGCCTCTGAAACGAATCTTCTTTTCTGCTGACATCACCATGCCCACCAAAAATCCCACCATCATTTATTTTTGAATGAAGCATTGAATGTTCTGTTTTGTTCAATTATGATCACATTGAAGAAGAAAAATAGGTTGCAAATATGTTTGTCTTTAAAAGTGCAAATGTTTCACATTAAAATTGTTGTACCTATTGAAATTATTAGTACTAATTGACAGATATGTTGACATTGTAGTCACGTGTGATGAAGTCTCAGTGGCCTTAAAAAACATTTTTTTTTTTTTTTTTTTTTTTGTCATCTCTCGGTGGCAGCCGTGTTGAGATCACATGACTAGCCAAATAGTACTCTGTAAACAGATATTTTGATATTTTTTTTAATTATCAAACCTGTGAAAAGAATATTAGTAAATATTTGTGAAATGCTGCATCCACACCAATAGGTGCCAGTATAAACGCCAAGAACCATATCAGCCAGTGAAACAACAGAAAAAAAATCATAAGGCTGTGTCCAAAATCACATACTCTCTGAATTAGCGTTCTTTTGAATATGCCCTTTCTTATCAACCATTAAAAAAGTGTCATGTGGATTTTTTTAAATTATTATGTGACAAACATACCTGTGAGAGGAATATTAGTGAATATTTGTGTAATGCTGCATCCACACCAATAAGTGCCAGTATAAACTCCAAGCAGCACATCAACCACAAGAACCATAAAAGTGTCATGTTTGTGAATTTTTTGTTAAATTCTCATGTGACAAACATTCCTGCAAAGAGTATTAGTCTAATATTTGTGTAATGCTGCATCCACTCCAATAGATGTCAGTATAAACTCCAAGCACCATATCAGCTGATGAAACAACGGGAAAAAACACCAAGACGGCATCCAAAATCTCATATTCTTTGAATTAGTATTCTTTTGAATAGGTACTTCTCGACATTAAAAAAATATGTCATGTTGTCATTATCAAGTGACTTTTGGCGTTAGTTGCATCACTTCACTGCCATTCACAACTTCTCTCCTGAAGGACTTGTGCATGGCATACTAAAATGCCTCATGGGATGCTAAAGTGTCCACTGGATTCTCAATTCGCTCATTTGGGAACTTACAGGGCCTACAGTTTTATGAGAATTGTGAATTCAGACATACTACTTTTTTGTTTTTACTACGAAGTAGGAAAGTAGGCATATTAAGATGCAGCCTAATTGTATGTGTTTCCTTTACAAACACATATCTACATATATATCTGAAATTATATTCAATTAAGAATGTATTTTACAAAACAGCAACTTCATATTCCTGTTGTGATGATAACACAAATTCATAGCCTATATCAGTGACAACACAGAGGTAACAAATCACAATTTTGTTGATTGCAAGAGGTTATGTACCATTCAATGTATGACTAGACATCCCTTAAAGCCAAAGAAAAAGAGTTCGGCAAAAGCGGCATGAGGCGCATTGAGCCATTAACCTTCAGCTAGAGTATCGCGGCTGTCTCTAATTCTGATGAACAGAAGTAAATAGAGATATTTCCACCGCTGATATCACAAAGCCATTCTGACAGATATGCACATATGCGTCATATTCGCTACAATATCCACGAGTGTTCTCCACTTGGCGAGAGCTCGCGCAATCACTCACAGAGACACTTATAGTCTGCATGGGAGCGGGGCTGAGTGACTGAGAGAATGAGGGCTAAATTAAGAGCTCTCTTTGTTTGCTATTGTTAAAATAGCATTCTGCTGATGAACTCAACTCGCACGCTTTTAAAAATCATACTTTTTGGTATTTTGTTTTTCGATATTATAGATTCATACCGACATCTTTGCTTTTTTACCACGCCGTTCTCTGTCTCTCTCGCTGACTGTCATTCAAATTCATGTTCTCAAGGACCCAGTGCACACAAGGCCTGGGGAATAATAGGCAAACCCATTTATCGGCTGCCTTTGTTTTTTTATTCCTCTTTCCCCCCTTTGGGAAATTCTGAGAGGCCATGTTCCATGTAAGATGGCAGCTGTCTCCTGACCATTAGCATTGCAAATGAGGTCAGAAGAGAGAGACCCTCAGCCCAGCATTTAGGGGCCAGAGACTGGGTCTCAACAAGCCCCATAGACAGGCGTTGAGCGCCGTCCAGTTTTGTCAAAGTGAAGAGTGACTGTTCAAGAGAGTAATTGGTCATTTGCAAAAAGTGCGCGGCATTTATTACGTTAAGCAAAAGGGGTCTGAACAGAAGCGAATGGTGAACGGAACTTCAGCGGCTTGTTGTTTTATTTTTTAAGTGATTGTGAACAAAATAAATTGTGCTGTGCAAATACAAAAATGTCAGTTCATGATGTGTTATTTGATTGGTTCCCGTCTGTAAAAAAAAAAAAAAAAAGTACTACAGTTCTGCGAATTTTATGTTGCTGTGGTCGTTCATTGAAAAAATAAGCTTTTTGTGCATTGCTCATTCGTTTCGGGGAAAAAAAAAATATATAGTATAGTGGTGCAATTGTTCTCAGAGGCTGCACAGACCTCAACGGCCAGCGAAGCAACTCACAGGTGATTGTTCTCCGAACCCTCAGCAAGCACTATTGTCATGGTAACCGGAAAGTACTTCAGATCACAGAGGGCAGACACACACATTGCTGTCACACACACACACACACACACACACACACACACACACACACACACACACACACACACACACACACACACACACAGTCACGAAAAACAAACTCCAGTGAAGTTTGGTGAGCCCCAAACACTCTTGCTAATCAATGTTGATTAACTTTCCCTCTAAATGACACTTAATAGTTCACCCAAAAATTAAAAATCTGTCATTATTTATTCACCCACATATTGTTCCAAACCTGTATGCAAGAAATATATTTTGAAGAATGTTGATAACATTGACTTCCATTGTATTTTTTGTCCATACACTAGAAGTCAATGGGAACAGTTATCTACATTCTTCAAAATATCTTCTTTTGTGTTGCACAGATGAAAGAAAACCGTTCAGGTTTGGAACAAAATTTGTCAGTCAAATTTGTTGCATAAAAGATTCTATTAAATACAGTTTGTACAAGACATCATCAAAATGCACACTGTAATAATCTATAATAATATTTTTAGATTTGGCTGTCACGTTCTCCAGAGGGCCAAACTCAACAAAAACAAAACCAACACCAGAGTCCACACAAATGACTTTCATTCAAATGCATGGCATGGATCAGTGAAATTGTTGACCTCAAATTACATGGCTAATATATTCCAATTGGGTAGACACTCAAATTCACATGCACAGAGATATGAAGAGAAGCTGAAAGCACAATAGATTTACACTGCTGTCCTCACTGATACTCTAACACACTTCTCACAAAAAAGCAAAGGGCTAATTCTGATAGCATGCATTGCTTCTTTGGGAATATTTATCTATAGTCAAGAAAAACAAAGCAATGTGAAACTCTTTAGATACTTTGCTTTGTGTTGAAGCCACAGGAAGTGCAGGGGGGTTGTGGTGACCAGGCCTGGGTCAGCTTTGTCTGTCTAGCTTTCCATCAACGGCATGATGGATCTGTAGGGTGGACAGAGGAGACAGAACCAAACAATCTACAAACTTCACTTTCTTCATGAGCGCTATATATATATATTGCATAATATATATATATATATATATATATATATATATATATATATATATATATATATATTATATTCATACCATTCCGAAATTTTTATTGTATTTGAAAGAAATTTCTTATGCTGCATTCAAAGCTGCATTTATTTGATAAAAAATACAGTAAAAACAATAATATTGTGAAATATTATTGCAATTTAAAATAACTGCTTTCTATTTGAATATATTTTAAATGTAATTTATTCCTGTGAAGGCAAAGCTGGATTTTCAGCAATCTCCGGTCTTTAGTGTCACATGATCCTTCAGAATTCATCAGAATATGCTGATTTGGTGAAATAGAAAAGTTTCTTATTATTTTCAGTGTTGAAAACAGCTGTGTTGCTTAATTTTATTTTTTTATATTTTTTTTTTCAGGATGATTTCATGAACAGAAATTTCAAAAGAACAGCATTTATTTGAAACAAAATTTTATGTAAAACTTGCTGAAGTAGTAAAGTATTAATTTTTTTAATTTTTTCATATACTGACCCCAATTATTTGAAAGGTTGTGTATTTCTGTAAACCTTAAACAATTTTAACTGATATTTGCATCCTTTGAATTCATTTATTTTGAAAGTAGTCATATAATAAGTGGGAAACTGTACAGTCAGCAGGTCATTCTCACAAAATAAAGGATTCATAAAAGACAAAATGTCCAATTTGCATGAACTGTGAAATTTACCTAGTAAATATTCTTCAAAGAATACCATGGTATTACTAGGTCTCATGAATAAAAGTACAATTTTATGTCATATCATATGTATATTCCCTTCAGGCAGTTTCCTACATGGCTCTGCTAGACTAAATAATTTTGTTAACTTCATTAGTTTCTAAACGCAAACCTGTAGCTGTGAAAAAAGTTGGATTGTGTACAGTTAATCATAAAAATCTCACACAGAGTTGACAGTGGCATCACAAATCTTTGATATTATCCCTTACATTAGTAAAAGGTCAGTAAATGCATAGTCCTCTATTTCTACGAACTCAAATTCTTGTCGAGCGCCGTTTCACCTCACTCCTCACCCTGCGACCCACAGATGAGCCATTAGTGTGTGTTTGTGTGTGGGGGATTGCCATGGGGACAGCTGGGTGTGGGAAGCTAGAGCAAACACGGCGAGGCCTGGACGGTGACTTGGACCGACTCACAGGGAGACAATAGAGGCTCCTGTCGGAGCTAATGGGGACACATGTAACGGGATTACGGCTCTGGACACTGATGGTGAAGGTTGGGGAGGGGGAGACCACATTGGTAGCTCCTGCACTTCTACACACCTCCCCCTCGTCTGTCCCTCCTGCCGTACCCTGAGAACATCCCACTCAATCACATCCCACTGACACA
This sequence comes from Spinibarbus caldwelli, assembly GCA_039654775.1. Taxonomy (NCBI): domain Eukaryota; kingdom Metazoa; phylum Chordata; class Actinopteri; order Cypriniformes; family Cyprinidae; genus Spinibarbus; species Spinibarbus caldwelli. The sequence goes on from CM077250.1 coordinate 21,903,603, forward strand.
CTCAGCCACAGCGGGCCCATTGAGAGCCTCCAGGAGCACTCCAACCTGAACGGGCCTTTCCCACAGCCCGCTCCACGGAAACCTCTGCTGCTTCTTTTCACATCACTGTCACTGTACACAAGGCAGGTTTATGACAGTGGTTTGACTCATTTTTTTAGTCCAAACTTCTGAATATGGAAAAAGGCAAGCATCACTAGGGTTAGGAATTTGAACAACACACACACAAAAAAAAAAAAAAAAAAAAAAAATAGTATAATATATACAGTGTATTGATGTATCCTCCTGAGACCCGGTAAAAGTTTTAGGAAAAACTTTTTTCATGTTATTACATTGTTTAGAGCATAAAAACATATATTGATATTTGAATGATATTTCATTCATAAGTTATGTTATGTCCTCAGTAGAGGACATCAAGACTCAATTTTTAAAAAATAAAAATAAAAAGACCTGAATGAACATGCATAGGCAAAAGCAACTGATTTTTTAAATCACCAATATTTTAGTCTTCAGGATTTTTTTTTTTTTTTTACCAAACTTTGTACAAAGATGATTCTCAACTATGTTATAACAGCATGATTTGATATACAATTTTTCTTTCTGCAAAATGTGTGTAAAATGGCCATAAACGGGTTTTCTCATTATATACAATGTATCTATAAACTAAATCTAATTTGCATATTAATGTGTTTTTGGGGCAACGTAATGAAAAAAGAAGTGTAATAATGGGAGTAATAATTGACAAGATTATCATAATAATATATAATATTTCATAGACTATTGAAATATAATTTCTTTCCCTATTCATTTGTTGTGTCTCCCAAAATGCGTAATAAACATGATTTTAGTCCCGGTGTATGAGGACATGAATGAAATCACCCTAACCCTGTTTCGTAACAGAAAGTCATATTTTGATTTGAAACCCCATAACATTTTCCTGAGATGTTGATTTATGACACACAATTTAAAAATGAGACAGATTTAAATGATAATTACAAAATATGATCATATTTCCATTAGAGTGTCACTAAATTAATATCAGACATTTATGAAGACCAAGGAGAGGGAGTAGTCATGGTGAAACATCCAATCATTTGGTATCTCTGAAAAGCCCTGAATGTGCTCCGTACAGGACATCCAGACTTAAAACTGTGGCATGTATAGTCTCAGAGAAATTCACTAAAATATATTGTCCTCATATGAGGACGCAGGGTCTCAGGATGGTATGAGAGAAACAGTTTATTGGTCCGGATCTATACTTTACTTAAAAATACAGTTAAAAATGTAATTCATACAGATAGAGACTTAAATACACCTCTTACATGATATGTTTTTTTTTTTATTATTTTTTAATTACATTAAGTAAAAATATCAGGGTGATACAAGTATAACTGTTAAATTTTAGGGTCTGTAAGATTTGTAAAAGTGCAGAAGCATGCAGAAACATACAGGAATCATTTTTTTTTTTTGTTAAAAATTGTACATTTGCATTTTTCTGCGGTGTTTTCCACTAAAAAAAAAAAAAAAAAAAACTTCTGTGGTGTTTTCCATTAAAACAAAACAAAACAAAACAAAAAAAATAAAAATAAAAAAAAAATAAAACAACTACAACTGTAGATTAGACTTTCAAAAGTTTTTTTTTTTTGGACTTATTCCAACATTGCACCATGGCACTGTCACAGTATATTTGGTACGTATATTCTAAGTGCCTGTATTCAAGATTTTCACTTGACAAAGCACTTTTTAGGTGTTGGGGGTGGAAATCAGAAACTTGGGCTTGGGCTCATACGTAACCTCTCAGAACACACTAGCAGCCACTCAGAACCGCCTAACAGCTGCATAGCAACATGCTGAAATCCACTCAAAACACCTTAGCAACCACTCAGCAATGCCCTAGCAACCATCCACAACACCATAGTATTGAGACATTGACTTTTGCACTTGTTAGCACCGCTTTCATTTTTTCCCCCAGAAATGTAAATATCTAGTTGACATTTATGATTGAGTAGGAGGTCCAGGCTAAGCTGCGAGGCAGTCCTTCCTCTCCTTTTTCTCCCGCAGCCAAATTCCTACACTCCTTCCAAGACACCCAGTCAATTAATAAGACATCGTCTCCTCCCCTTTGCAGCCCCCTGCACAAGAGGCCACCCAGGAGCGGGCGGCCCTGTCTCTAAAGCAGCTTCTCTGGTGGCCCAGTGGAATGCCGGGCAGACAGGAGGGAAGGGCCCCGGGACCGAGCTGGAGAAGAAAAGAAAAAGTCCCATCATTGCTCGCCAGGGCAGCCTGGTCAAAATTTGGGGGAGACAATAGGAGATGTATTTCCCGCCACTGACTCTTCAACACCTCCCACTTTAGACCCCAAGCCCTTTCTGCTTTGTGTCCTGTTCTGTGCGTTTTGGAGCTTGTTACTCAGATACATCCATCTGTGCTCAAATCAGCACTTCAAATGATGGATCTGTGCTTCACTGGTTTGAATCTAGTAAATTTGGTTATAAAACTATTGAGTTATATAATGATCTTCTTTTTGTTGTTGTGGTTGTTGAAAGAAATAATCACTCCTTCTGAAAGTTATTTATTATTTTGATTTACATTATGAGAACAGTGTCCAACCACAAAAATATATACTAAATGAAGTCACTCTGGCATGGCTTATTAAAAGTTTAATATAACATGTTTTTGGGGGGGAGGAAACATTTCATATTTCACAATTTTTTGACAAATGTAATTATTATTTATTATTATTATTATTATTATTGTTGTGTTATCTTTTGAAAGATACAATGAAATGGTCTGATTCTTTTATAGTCTTCTGATTCTTCTATACATTATTCTGATTCTTAATATATAATAGACACCAAAAGATATCACCATGATAATATTATTATTGTTGTTATTAATAATAACAATATTGTAAAACATATAAATGGAGAACCATTTCACATTTGACAATTTTCCAACAAATATCATTATTATTATTGTTATTATGGTGTTGACTTTTGAAAGATAAAATGCAATGGTCTCATTATGAAAACATACTTTTATGTACATTATGTGAACAAAAGTCATTAAAACGAATCCGAGTGTGTGTGTGTCTCTGAGGAAGACTCTGGGGATATTATATATTTTAATATATAATCTATAAACTTATATAATATTTAATATATTATCTATAAAAAAGAATTATATGAGTCTTGAAAATTTTAAGTGAAACAATTTGCATAAAAATAAATCAGACATTACAATCAAAGGTTTAATAATATTCATGGGCTTCAAACAATCTGTAAGTTGTTTTTTTTTTTTTTTCTTTCTTTAATAAACGAAGAATATTTGGATAAAACATTATTGTAGCCACTCAGAACATAATATAAACTGAAAATATAGAAAACTCTTTTTGTTCCTACCAAAACATCAGAATAAATGCACACAATACATGAGCATTTTTGTGAATTTAGAGGTTTTATTTCATTTGTGACAATTTAAATTATATTACTCTTGTTCAATAAGATATGTATTCAAAACTTTAAAGCCCTTAATTTTTTTAATAAACACCTCAAACATATTTTGAATGACAAAACAAACAGGAAAACAGCTGCTAACAAGACCAGTTAATAAAAGGAGCATACTTTCTGACATCACACAGACAGAGTTGATTCAACTCATCTGAGACTAAAACACTCATGCAAAACACTCCAATTCGCATTTGTATCAACACAATGGACTAATAGAAGCACACAATCCTTGAAAATACGAACTTTCCATGTATATTGTGTTCTATTATTTCAAAAGAATATAATCTTGAAAACAAAGCAATGGACACATCAACAGAGTTCAGTGTCATACTGTGTGGTGAAGTATATGGCTTAGCACTTACAAAATACATAGCATTAAAACTCACTATAAATATGACTTTATTTTAGTGCTTTTAACCGTTATAGTTTAATAATAATTTAATTATATGAAATTAATATGAGGAAAAACTCTAGCCCAGCTAGATAACACCATTTTTTTTATGATAAGCCATTCAGGTCTCATGTTGAAATCTATCTCCATGTAATGGCTAAATATTAAACATCTAGTGCACAGTGAAGACTAATACAGAGACTAGAGACAGAAAAGCTCTTATATACATCCCATAATCAATAACCATCAACACAAATTTAAAACTGTGTAAACAGTGCCCCTTGGTGGCAGTGTTTGGTTGCACACCAGGAGGAAAAGAGTCTGAATGTTTACAAAACCCTTTAAATCCAAAATTCCCTTAGCAATTTAATGCAACTTGTGCTAGACCAACTGGACAATAAAATGCAAAAATACATATTTCAAAACTAAGCGGCTTTGCAAGACATTTCAATTTTAGATGTTTCTAGATCATCACGATCACAATATGTGAATTTGCTGCAACACCAGACGAATATTATTGACAGTTACATAATCAAACCCATAAGCCCATAGACAGCAAGAATGCATATGATGTACATTTTGCATTATGCTTTTTTGGTGGCTCTGTGGAAAGTGCAATTAAGGTATACATGGTCCATTTCTATGTCAGACGGGGGAAAAAATAAAATGAAATCATAGGATTGTGCTACTAATCTATGCTGCTTAATATGACTCAAAATGAATATAATATTTATAAATGTGCTTCACAGCAGGAACTGCTGGAAGACGGAAGCACATGGACAAGAACCTAACAAAATCAACAGATTTTTAAAGACTTTACTATTAAAAAAAAATTAAAGCTTGGTGTATTTTGAAAAAGGCTGTGATTTTGCATTATGTTTAACTGCTACAAATGATGACTTTGGTAAAATAAAACAGATATGTCATTTATTCAATTATAAAACCCCCTTTCTATAGATTCAGACTGAGCAGAGATTCAAACATCCAAGGCATCGCATGCATGGATACTTTCAGAAAGAAAACAGCACAGTGTTCTTCGGAGAAGACACTTCCATCAAAACAATGTACAGAGTCTGTTTTCATTTTACGTAATCCATTCAAAATGTTACATAATCCGTTTAAAATGGTCAAAAGCTATTTTCCAACACTGTATAAATATTTTATGCAACTTCAAGGCTTTTGAATAAAAGCTTTGTGCAAGGGACAACAAACTTTAAAAAAAAATAATTATAATGTTTGTCCAGTCACATTAGCCAAAAAATAAATTACAGGCATACAACCAATAAGGCTGGCTATATACACTACCATTCAAAAGTTTGGGGTTAGTAAGATTTTTATGCAAAATATGTTAAATATTCTTAACATTTAAAGCAAGATTTGTATTTGAATATATTTTAAAATGCAATTAATTTCTGGGTTGGCAAAGCTGAATTTTCAGAATCCATTACTCCAGCTTTCAGTGTCACATGATCCTTCAGAACTCATTCTAATATGCTGATTTGCTGCTTAATAAACATTTCATATTAGGGCTGGGTATCAACTCAAATTTCACGATTCGATTTGATTTCTATTCACAAGCTTGCGACTCAAATCGATTCTGGTTGGATTCGATTTAATATCGATTATTTTGGATAAATATCAGGTACAATATTTGGCAAATTTTCTCAAGGAAAATCTCTCAACTAATCTACATGAGAGTCATCTAGTGGTATATTATAATATTGGGGTTAAAATTAACTTATTTGATTACAAACACTTAAATTTAAGTTTTTATAATAATAAAGTTATACCACTAACTTTACAATTACATAATTATATTTTGACTCCAAATCGTTTTTTGAAATATACACATTTAAATGGTAGCTGTCATGGATTTAGCTATTCAAACAAAAATTAAATATTAATTCATAATAATAAAAATGATAATGAATATGTTATATGGTGCATATATTGAGGGAAATGCTCCTCTATAGAGATCATTTTTCCAGATGACTAATGAGTTTGTGGTGACCGAATATGTTTTTCTGAGGTAAATGTAATGTTACGTGACATATTATTTACAAGCTGTTATACTGATGTCTTTTTGAGTTTGAGCGATTACATAAAACAGGATACAGATTTCGGTAAGTTGTACTGTTTCTTACCTTCAGATGTTCACTCATGTTTATTTTGTGCTGTAACTGGTTAAAGCAGAGGAGAAGATCACTCCACGTTAAACAGCGCCAAACAGTATTTATTGTTTGTATATTGTAATAAAATGAACAGAATTTGAAATCTGAGACTTTGTTTCATATCAAAAGTATCAAAGCACAAAGCTTATTGCGATCTTTTGGATGGGAGATGCGCTACAACATTCCATTTATTAAATGAAAACAGGACAGACTAATCGATTGTTGGGATTTAAGAATCAGCATTGTTTCATAAAAATGAGAATTGGTTGAAGTCGAGAAATCAATATTTTTTACCTAGCCCTATTTCTTAGTAGAAAGTTGTATTTGGGTAGCTGAAATATTTCAATCACTGACATCAGTGCTCCGCAGTGCGATGTGCTACACAATCTAAAACTATTTTAAACAACATTGTATCTTTGAAAAATCTTCATTACATGCTCTTTTTGTATTTTTAAAAAATAATTTGCAGTACTACTGAAGTGAACAGGGAAAAAAAATTATCTTGATATAATTTGATATAATTAATATATAATACAGTCAATGTTATTCTCAAGATTGTTGACTCCAAGACCCCCAAATGTCCACAACAATTTAAGGCCCCATGACCTTTCCAGCTGTTCATGCTCGATCAAGGAAAAGGATTTTTAAAAATATTTGTATTAATTTTTTAGCACATAAAATATTTTTAATTTTATTATTAAAATGCCCATGGAGTTATAAAATGTTCTTAATTTACATGACTTTTCCACATCTAGGCCACTGAGGCCGCCTGGTTGAGAACCACTGATATACATATCAAAATTTAAAATTTTAACCTAAAATTTTGATGCTGAAAAAACAAAAGTTCTTGATCATGTTATGTGTCAACTACTCCTAGCCACTTTTTTTAGTCAATGTAAAAATTTACAGGCTACTTGCTTTTTTAAGTTTCAAATGAGAGTTTTGAACTTTCAAAGTTTGACTTTAACATCTAAAGCATAGCCACCTCTAGAACAAGGCAATTCTACTAAAGATATCATGAAACAGAATGGGAACAAGTTTCCATGCAATTAAACAAATACATTTATAGTACATTCCAACATTAAAGTGATAGTTTCATTAAAGTGAAAATTCTGTCATCATGTCCTCACCCTCCACTTGTTCCAAACCTGATTTTCTTTCATCTGTTGAACACAAAAGAAGATATTCTGAAGAATGTTGGTAACCAAACAGTTGACGGTAGCCACTGACTTCTACAGCATTTATTCCCATACTATATAAGCCAATGGCTACCATCAAATGTTTGGTTACCAGCATTCTTCAAAATATCTTTTATGCTCAACAGAATAACGACACTTGTACAGGTTTGGAATAACTTTGGAGGACGATTAAATTACAGAATTTTCATTTTGGGTGAACTCAACTCTCCAACTTCAAATCCACAGCCCCTTTAAAAACAAGGTATATCTTAAAAAGTCTCATCAGCCCATCTTCACAAGCAGATGAGCCGCCCAAACCCGGCGCTATCACAGATACAAGCGCACGGGGCCCCTCAGTTACATTTCACAAGCAGACAACACAATTTACAAGCACCCAAGAGCACTGAAATAGGGCAACAAAAATGGAGTGCACAGATCAAAGGAGTGTGTTCAGTTTAAGGGCCAATGCTCACTACACTTCTATAAATGCTAAACAAAAACTCACGTCTGGCCTTTAATCTCGTATCAGCTAGCTAAAACAAGAGGAAAAACCCCTAAAAACTTATCAAACCTTAAAACAAGCTCCACGTTTGTGCGATTGGACACAGGGAGCCAGTGGGACAAACAGCAGCACGGCAAACCATCCAATAAAGCCTCAGTCCCCAAGGAGAGTTCAGTGTAGGACTCTCTCTGCCTCCCCTCATTCCCGTTCTATTAATACACCCCAACAAAAGGAGGCGGCAGTAATGAGGGAGCTTCAGGGAGAACAGTGATGGGGAAAAGGCTGAACGCAGCGGCTTTCAGCCACATGAAAGTGAGCCGAGCTCCTGCTGTTCTTATTGCTCTTGTCCTTTGCCCGGGTTCGAGTGGGCAGGAGCACCAGTTTGTGTGTGTTTGATGTATGTGTGTGCGTTCGTGCGTGCGTACCCGCCGCTGGGTCCCAATCCAGCCCTCGCTATTTAAAAGCTCAATGATGGGATGTCTCATCTCGACTAGTGCACAGGAAGTGGAATGCATGATTTACTTAGAGACCAGAGCCTTGCGTCTGTCCCTAAAAATGGCAGTTATGTTAGCACTGATGAGGCACTGTTTAGATTCAGTATTTTCTAATGCATAAAGGTCTTTCAGGATATGAACAGAAACATAAGAGGAAAGGAAGAAAATAACTTTTGCATAGCAATGTATAGTTCAAGTGCCTTTCAGATAGTTTTGTAGTGCTTGAAAGATATGAATACCACCACGTCAGCCATCACAGCATAATGCTCTGAATAATACAGATGGTCGTTCAAGCTAAAGATAAAACCACTCCTTTCAACTGTAAAAATGCCACCACCAGCTAGAAAACACAAACACCGAGAACCACATAATCAGCTCAGCAGTGTTGTACACTCTTAAAATGAAAGGTTCTGTATTGGCATCAATGGTTCATCGAGGAACCTTTAAAAACCATGGAACCAAGTGGAAAAAGGTTTTTCAGATTATTAAATGTTCTTCACACTTCGAAAGAAACATGTTATATTAGGAACTCTTCACTGAAAGAATCCAAAATGGTTCCTCTATGGCATTGCTACCATAGAACAGAGGAAAAAAAAAACTTTTGGAATCCTTTTTATTTTTATGAGTGCAGTACCCATGTCCAGACAAGAGTGGATTTGGACTCAAGAGTCCAGGCTGAGTGCAAAAGCTCCTGAAAATATGAACTTGAGTCCTGCAATATTGCACTTCATTGTCACAAAACCTCCAAGGCTTGTGAAACAGATGATGCTAAGAAGAAAAAATGCAAGCGTATCGTTTTAAACACGACAGACTCTGCCACAGCACGTCTTAAAGCATCATTCATCTAACACAGGGCAAAAAACACAACATGCCACCATCAAACAGGAAACCACAGATGTCTTTTAGCTGGCGTATAATTTCATTTTGGGCTAAAATGTGGCCCTGCAGTCATGGTTATCTTCTTTAAGATAAGCGTGTCATTAGGCTTTGCAGACGCTTAAAGTCAGCATGAATCAAATCCCATTTTCTTTCTCTTATGTGATGCATTCTCTAGTGAAACAGTCTAACAAGACAAAAATGTAGGGAGGGACATGAGTCTATCCATCTGAAACTGATTGAATCAGGAGAAGTGGCAGCATTACAGAGCAGAATGCAGCCATATTGAATGCAAGCTTGCTAAAACTGTGGCAAAAGAGCCATTTAGCTACTGGTTAGCATGATCGAAAAGAAAGAGTTACATTTTAGTTTGTCGCTGTTTACAATAGAATCTGGTGCATTAAAAATGTAAAATGAGTCCATTTTGATAATACGTTGACTTTAAATAAGCAGGTTCATTCTCAGCTTGAACTTACACTCAGGCATAAAACTTTGAGTAAAACAACACCCAAAGCAACACCTCTAGAATTCTCTCATTTAAGACACGGTCACATTAGTGAAATTTCAGTGATAAACCAAAAAACATCCATTGTCCACTGTAAATATTAGCAATGCACAAAGCCATGCTCACAAAGAAGTCACTTTCAAACCAAACAGCATCTTCTTCTGGTCATCAAATTGGTGTGAAAAAACTGAACCTGATGCAAAATCTGCCTGGAGAAATGTTTCGCACCTCTGCAAAATTTCTAAATGCGTAGATTCCTATTAATATAACTGGATTTCACCCACAAAATTTCTTAGAGCAAGAGTAAATGTGACTGCACCTTCAGTCTCTTAAAAAATTAATTAAAGTTTAAAAGAACAAATAAATAACCTGAGGAAAGGATCTCAACAGAAATTTCAAATAACATGTAAACATGAAACAAACTGCTTTTTTACCTTGCCAAAGGTAACTAACAAGAATTTTACAATGAAATGCTTCCATGGAAACTATTAACACCTAATTGTTGCTACTTCAGTAAAATCTTTTGGAAGAAGTCAAAGATCGAAGTTAGATATGTGAATCAATACCACAAAGCTCCCAGCACAAATGGAGCTGTCATATTTGACAAATTGGTATTTACCAAATATGTATCATATACCAAATTTGAGAGAAGTCTGTATAAACTATATTGTATTAAATTTAATAAATTCTATTTATATTATTTTAAAATACATATCCCTTTCCTTTTTTTTGCCCAAAGCAAAGTGACTGGTCTTTCAGGACACTTTTTTCACCATCAGTTGAAGGTTTGATGCTCCTAAAAGTGAAGTTCACCCTCCTGTTTGAGACACTGGACTGGACGCAGTGAGGTTTCGCCATGCAGGGCTTGAGCCAGAAGTTCACTCAAGCTCAGTATTCAGCACTCATGGTATGCATCTATTGCTAGTGATGGATTTGAGTTGGTCCCCGCATGCAAATTCTGGAGTTGTACAGCCTTGCCAGAGCATGAGGAGAAAGAACGGTGGGATAATTATGTATCCTAATTACGTAACCTATCCAGTTGTCCGACTCTCAGACGGTTTACTCTGTAAATGTGAAGGCAGGCTGGGGTTCGCCCTGAGAGGGCTCATCGTCAGGGCCCAGAGTGAGAGGTGTGCTCACAGAGGCCTGGGGAATAATGGCTGTCTCTCCACCTGGTGGCGTCTTATCCTGAGACTGGGAGGAAGATGTTGATGAGTGTGTGCTCTCGCCGGAGCTGCTGCGGGTCTCTGTGCTGGTGCTGGTCTTCTTCATCTTTCTGCGTTTGGCCAAAGGAGCCTTGTCAACTGTCTGGAGTCGGAAGCCCTCCCGCTTACATTTATTAAAGGCCTGGGGAAGACAATAACAGTATTATGTTATGTTGTAATCTTTACTTTCTAGCATCCTTCTGCTTTTTTCTCTTTCTTACATTGAAGGTGGCTTTGACACAGGTGTGCACTGATATGGTAGAAGATCCCAGGATGTCAGGGGTCATAAGAGGGTTGGAAGAGAGCTGACTGTCATCCTGCAGCCAGGCATTATAGCGTAGGCCACACATTTTTATCCGCTTGTCAGGGTCCACCGTCAGCAGCTCTGAACCATGAGTAGGTCAGGCACATTTTAGTTTTAACAAATGCATTCCAATTTAAATCACTGCAAAACGGTCTCTAAACATCTTCAGCTGTGTCTTACCTTGTATCAGATCTTTGGCCTGATTGGACACATTCCTCCAGGCTTCACCTTCAAAAGAGAAGTCTCCTTGTTTGATCTTCCTCATAATCTCTTCTGCACTTGTGTGCATTAGACTCTTCCCATGGCACTGAAATGGGACCTGGCCAGACAGCATAGTGTACTGCAACAAAATAAAAAACACAAGTGCACCTTAATGCAGGGTACCTCAAGGTTCTATCTTAGGACCAATTTATTTTCTTCATATGCGATTCATTAAGAAAAAAATAGATGAAATTTACCTTCACTGTTATGGAAATGATACAGAGCTGTACCTTCCTTTTAAAGTCAAATTTATTTTCCAAATACATGTTCTTGGTTTTATTGTGCACAAACCATTAGTACGCATTATTCCAAAGAAAAAAAAATGTATCTGTAAAAATGTCATGTAAAAATGTAAATAATTTTATAAAGTTTATTTTAGTAATCTTTCATGAAAAAGTTATCATTTGATCCACCTCTGAGACTTCCTGTTTTGAAGATGTCACCAGGACTGTGCTGTTGAGGGAAACACTGTAGTCCTCACACAATTGACTGTAAACACCCTTTTTGATCCAATCAATTCTTGAGGAATAAAATCAAGCCCTGCCTTACATTTAATGTGATAAGAAATGTGTCACATTATGGATGTATAATGGATTAAAATTTTAAATCCTTTTTTGATTGCCAAGATGATGTTGGGACAGTTCACGTTAACAAACATTACTGTAAATATGCAAAAATTAAAAGCCAAAGGATTTTTTCATCTGTAGTCCCTGGAAATAATGTTACAGAATCACCCTAGAAACAAAATATAAAATCAAAATTACACATCATCATCTATCAACATATTAAAGCTGTTTTGAAGAGTTTAATCTTCTAGCTTAGAGCTATTACCAAACTAAAATCTTTCTTGTCTTGAACAGGACAATCAGTGAGCTTCTGACTGTTACCATCAAGAGGGACCATATTTCTTCTACGGACACAGTATACAGTTTTGTTATGCTTTTAAAGCCATAAGTGTAATAGAACCTTGTTACTCTGATCTCTGCAGTTTCCATCACACCTACAAATCTCTTAAATGTGCCAACCAGCTGCTCCTTACTCACTCTTGGTGCTTTACGTTTAAAGATAATTGTGCCTTCTCTATTGGTGCCGAGGTCAGAAAATAGCCACACTCCATTGTGTCATCATCAATACATTGTGCCTTAAGACGTATTTATTCTAGCTGGACATTGTCACAATGTAACGGTCATTGTGATGTACACAGATGTAATGTGTTTTGTTTTTAAATGTGCTATATCAATAAATTAGAGATAAGAACACACAATTGTTATGAAAAGCAAATGGGAAAAAAAGAGCACAGCTAAATAAGTTACAAAGCTCTTGTCTTTCTCAGCACTGTGGTCTCTCTCCATGCTGTGCAGAGCTCCAGGGTCTCTCAGCTCACAGCCTGTCAGAGATCATCACGTCAAACTCTGCTGCACTATGTTCTCCCTGCAACCAGGTCCTGTTCCCCAGTACAGAATGCCACAAAAAAAAAAATCAGCTATGGACATCTCCCCCTGGCTCCATCTCGCGATCTCCTCTCATCTTTCTCTCAATGAAGTCCTAGCTGGAAAAATCTCTCCTTAAGGGTAGTCGCGAGAACGCCGATCAGCAATGCTAAGCTGTTTTGGAAAGGCTTGATAGTTTGTTTATTTTGGTTGGTGTTCAAGTGAATAAGTGTCAGAAACAGCAAGACATGGATTCATATACAAAAGGAGTAAATAATCTACATGAAGCAGGATAAAAGCTTGTGTGGATACAGAATCTCATATTTGCAGAAACAGGAGAAAGCACTCATATATTAATACAAAATGCACCATTCAGTGTTTTATTTCCATTAAAAAAGGCTGAAAAATTAGATACTTCTGTGTGACAGAGGTGCATTTAGCACTTGTCCCTTTCTCTTCTCCATAAAATTAGTTTCAAACCCTAGTGGGCTTCCCTGCAGATTAGTGGTCGACCGATATGGATTTTTTTTTAATGCCAATGGCCGATATAAAACCAATATACATTATATGATATCAAACTATTTAATTTAGAGATAATGACTTTAATTGACATAATATTTACTAAAATAGAAATAAATAATTTGAAAATGAATCAAATGAATCTGAAATTAATAAAAATACATTTTTAAAATGATTAGATTTATATTTTAGATGGCAATTTTCAAAAAACGGTTTGGTTTGGCATGGCAGAATTGCCAGCAAATAGCGCTGCTTTTATAATCTCTAAAAAGATGACATCTCAGTTCTTCGCAATCTCACAAAGCTCTGTTAAAGCACAATATATCCATAATGAACCTTTCATAAAGTCTACAATTCATGTGTTATAATGAGAGAATTCGTGAGCACATACATTTCAGCACTGCACACCTGACTGGCCATTGCGCTCCAGAAATCAACATTGCTCAACGCAGCAAACGTGTTATAGCCTAAATAAAAACTCTGCCTACGCTTGCGCCAGTTAATCGTTTTTATTTTATATTAGTTCTTGTTGCTTTTGTGCAATAGATGAATAACAATTTATTTGTTTAAGATATTTTATGTTTAGATATCTCTATTTTGCGGGAGTCCCGTGAATCATTTTATTCTCCTGCATCCCGCACACACACACACACACGAGTGTCCCACCCGCACCAGCACTCACCCATTTTGTCCTGCGCCACACTCTGTAGCGTCGGGTCTCGTGGGAGTGCAGGTCTCTAATCCACTGGCACTGGACTCAACAGTGCGTGTGCTACATCCTTTTTACAATCTAGATCATAAAACACTGCATTCTGTCAGCAATGTAATGCGGCAGTAACGTATAGTCACCTCGGCATGTAACTATACTCTAATTACTATTACTATAAATTATAACGCCTTAAATTACTCCGTTACTAAAAAAGCAATCAAATTACAGTAACGCGTTACTAAGTAATGCGTTACTGCCAAACACTGCAGAGAACTAACTGAAATAGGAACTCAAAAACAATAATTTGTAAAGTTCTTCATAGGAAGCAACTTTAAGTCACTCACACTCATTTAGCACTCGGCAGCCATCTTGGTAATGCATAAATATGAGCAATCTTGGAAAAAAAAAAGAACCAAGAACCAAAAATAACCCTTCCTAGTGCTTGTACCTTACTGTAGGCATTACGTGCAGTATGAATATTGGCCTTACCAAAATGACTCCTAAACTCCAGAGGTCACAGGACTCATCGTAACCGTCGTATTTGAGGATTTCCGGTGCAGCGTACTGAAGAGTGAAGCAGGGGGTCTTCAGGAGCTGATTGTCAAGGGGTTTGAGCCGTGCAAAGCCAAAGTCAATAACTTTTATCTCTGAATTCTCAGTGTCATCAGTGAAGAGCAAATTCTACAAAAAGAAAAGAGATTAAAGAAAACTCCATTACACAGTCAGAAAAATAAAGCAAAATAAACCTTATTAGTTTACCAACACAAATCTTTACTAATTCACTGTTCACCAAACTGAAATACAAGCAAAATTGAGGAACATAAACTTTACAAGGCAGATGTTTCTTGAACAAGTTTCCTTTTAATTAAGTGAGAATTGTCAATCCTGAGGCCTAACTACTATGTAAAAGTTCTGCCCAACCTGTACTTTGGGGTCCATCGGCCTGAAGTGCTGTGACATGTGGGTTGTACATTTGAGATAATGACAGTGGATGCGTTGTGGCATGCTGTACCTCTGGTTTGAGGTCCCTGTGCACCACACCAACATCATGCATGTGGCTGACGGCAGACACTAGTCTGCGCATGATGCGGCTGGCCTCCGTCTCGCTGAAGTGCTGCTTTCTTCTGATCCTTTCCAGCAGCTCTCCACCTTGCAGGAGCTCCAGAACAAGATATGTGTGTAGCTACACAAACAAAGTAGTTTTATTTTAATATCATTGATATACTATCATAGGTTTGTTAATATTTTGAACTAGATTTTATTTTTATATTTTCTCTTTTCAGTTTTAGCTACTCTACATAGTTTTTTTAATGCTTTCAGATAAATTAAATGAAAATGAGAAATGCTTGCCTTGCAACTAGCTGAATTAAGTTTTTTTAAACTACGTTATTTATTAAAATGTCTTTTTATGGTTATATTTTTAGTTTAAGTTAACTATAATAATCACGACGCAGTGGTTATCGCATGTGATCCAGAAATTTTGAGCCTTGGTGCTCACGTGAGCAAGAGGGTTCGAGTCTGGCCTCAAACACATTCAGAACCAATTTCTCCTCTCTTTCCAATAATTTCACAGAGGCATAGGCAGTGCCGATCTTCCCTATGCACGAAGTACACACTCTTGCTCTCAAGGATGATTTAAAGGGTCATGAAACCCTAAAACACATTTTTTGAGATGTTAACATATATGAACAGGTTGCACATCAGTGAAAACAAAAATAGCACTCATTATGTCAGTTATTAAGCGAAAATGTGGTTATTTTTTCATTTTTGGAGCAATTTCGTTCTTCCGGTTCAAAAAGCAAAGTTGAACCAACATCAAAAGTGACGTACGTATATGCGTTAATTTGCAGTGGTGATTGGCTATCGTGGCTGGAGAGTACGCATCTACGTCATTAGTTTTCTGAGCTCTTCTCATTATTATTCACGAGAATCAAGTCTTATGATCCAATCACTGCGGTGTATTATGCATGATGTCGTCTTACAGCGGAGAATTCAAATCTCATGAACGAGCTTCCGTGCTGTCAGTTCACCTCTGTAAACATGACTGTAACAATATTTAATATTTAACAACACGTTGAGCGTGCATGAGAGAGCAGTTTCTGTGCAAATGCCATGATGAGTTTAACAACACTCTCTACACCGATCATAGTTCATATCCGGTCCAGAGTTTATGCGCACACATCATGTCTTCTTCAAACAAAAGATGCGCAAATAAGGGCACTGATAGAGCGGTGCATCGATCATGAACGCTATGACATGACGGATTATTGTGATACACAGTAAACAAAGATACAGACTGAAAATAATAAGAAGAGTAAACAAAAAGTAACTTTGCCTTTATTATTTGATATTATTTAAATGTTCTTCATTTTTCATATAGACCAGTATCTCTGCTTATTTATTTCAAATAATAAATTATCCAAACATATTGGATTTGTTCATGATAGTCGTTCTCTAATGATAATATTTCTTGAGAGTTCATTATCATTATTATTATATTTTTAAATGTATAAAGGTCTATCTCCGTTGTTGATGGCTTTTTTCTTTCTTTCTCTGCTCATATTTTAATATTAATTTGTCTGTATAATGAGTGTGTTGTAGGTCTGTGCTTTATTGGTTGTTTTCTCCCCTCTTCCCACCCTCTACACTCCCACTTTTCCAGTTTTACACGCCCGTTTCTTGAGTCTTTTGCAAATCGGAGCTGTGAACAACCAGTGCTAAAACAGGGGAGTTTCATGACACTTTAATGACTGGTACTACTGTGTGATTAACAGAATTTTAGTTTTAATTTTGATTTTGGCATCCAACAATTATGACACAATGCCACGTTACATCCAAACCAGTCAAATCATGTAACAGGACTGTTGTAATATACAGTCTCCTGCTGTATGTGCTCAATACTACACAAGAATTAAATGAGTATTGAGCTGCGAAAGAGCAAAAGGGAAACAGTGAAACACGGACAAGTATAAGCTATTAAAGGCTTCAGGTGTGTGCTAAAAGGTGCAATAAGTAATTTCGAAGAAACGCTGTTGATATTTGAACTCACCAAAACAAATGCCCCTACCCAAAAAGATCACACCCCTATCTTGATAGCTCCGCCCCCAAATTCATAAACAATACAGGCAACTCCCCCATCATGAGTGGACACGCCCCTTACTGTTGATTGGCTACAAGTGTATTTTGGTGCTCAGTCTGTTTCTCTGAAATCACTGCACTTTCAAAAAGACAAATACAGACAAAAACATGTCAAAATGTTCGTATTGGAGAGTTTTCACAAAGTCCATGTAAAGTCAATTCTGACAATTGTTTCTAAACGCATTATAAATGTTAGAAACGCATTGCTGATGCATTGCTTTGATGGTACCGATCGGTCTGCGCAGCGCTGCTTCAAGTTGAACACACCTAATAACTACAGTGCAGTGGTTCGACCGCTCAATTGCGAGTTACTGTCATTACTATTAGTTACTAAGGCCTACAGTTTGCTAGCTAGCTAGCTATGCCTTCTTCACGTAAATGCATAATACCTGGTTGCGATTATTTACAAAACAGCTCGGTCTCCTTGTTTAAATTAAGCTGCTAATGGAAGAGAGTTGAGAGATAGCAGCTTTCCCGCGAGTGGGCGTAGTTTCAGCACCGCCAGCAGACACGCCCCCAGCGTTTGAGAGCAGAGAATAATTCTTATTTTTTCAAGATTTTGATACCTTATTTTATTGACTTGTCAGGTTTTTTTTTTAGAATTGAAATTTGGCTGGGTGGTTGATAACACATTTTTCTGTGGTGTGACACACTCAGAACACACATTCAATATTGCTTTACATGGACTTTAAATGCAGTCAGGTTTGTCTTACAGTAAGGGAACAGTTGAGAAAGTAACTGAATGCTTATCAGTATATTAAATCTCAGTCTTCATTCAGTCTTAAAGTGACAGCAGTCTAATAATCCTGCTGTTGTAGGCTATTATTTTTAGTAGGCTAAATTGTTTAATTTGTATCTTTTGTTTATAATTCTTTTTTTATTGTACTACTGACTGTTTTAACTCACTGTTGTTTGTTGACAGTGAAACTGCTCTGAAAGTACATATTAAATTGTCAAAGGACATTTTGGATGCACTGACAGGGAACCCCTGAAAAAGCTTTGCTTTGGGCCCCCAGAACTCTAGGACCAGCACTGAGCATAAGACTAAATATATAATTAGGGACCACAAAGAAATACATAATTTGCAAGAATAACCACATGGAACAGTATATGATCGCAATTACACAGATAGATAATCTATTATGAAGTGCAAAGCCTTCTATCCTGGTGGAGATGTACATTTAATAACAGAAAGAAAGTCAGAGGCAATGCTGCCTTTGAACTCAGAAGGAGCTGGAAAAAATCACTTGGCAAAGGTTCAGATTCAAGATGATTTAATAAATGGGCTTCAGTCTCATTATATGCTGAATGAGTGTGAATAAGTGAACGGCAGAAGTGTTTGCGTGCCGTACGTGGGTGGGATGAGATAGAAAAGAGTGTATGAATGTGCAGGTGTGTGTGTGTGTGTGTGTGTACACGAAAGAAGAAAGAGAGGCAAATGAAAAAGAGCAAGCTAATATCTCTCATTATCTCTGGTATAGAGGAACAAAGACCCTGACCGGGCAGGGCGGCTTTGCTTTTCATCTGGGGCACGGCACTGGGTACAGAGGGTGGGGGTTGATAACCTCCAATTGGCAAGTAGGCAAGCACACACACATTTTACAGATCTGAAGAGGTGCCCAACTGACTCAAGCTTATCATACTAATGAAGGACGATGGATCAGGATGTCTGGCACACACACACAAAATAAAAATAATACAAATAATAATACAAATATATATATAAATATATATATATATATATATATATATATATATATATATATATATATATATATATATATATATATTTTTTTTTTTTTTTTTTTTTGTATTTTTGTTCAACAATTTGGGTTCGGTAAGTTTTTTTCAAGAAATTAATTAACACTTTTATTAAGCAAGGGCGCAACAGAATGAAAATTTAAATGCACCAAAATATTTCCATTTTAAATAAATGCTGTTCTTTTGAACCTTCTATTCTTCAAAGAAGCTTGAAAAAAGTGTCTCATGGTTTCCAGAAAAATATTAAGCTGCACAACTGTTTTCAACATTAATAACAAATGTCTTGAGCAGCATATTAAGAAATAATTAGAAATATTTCTGAAGGATCATGTGACACCGAAAACTGGAATAATTACTGCTGAAAATTCAGCTATGCCATTAAAGGAATTTATTACATTTTAAAACAGAAAACATTGTACATAATGATTTCTCACAATATTACACTTTCATTGCATTTTTGATCACATAAATGCAGCTTTGTTGAACATGGTGTTCTTTTTTCAAGAACATTAAAAAAAAATCTTAGAGGTGGAAAAAATATTTTATTTTGATGAAATATCATAATTTTTGTAATTCTAAAACAAACATTATTACAGTGTTTACTGAACACGCTGTCTTCGTAATCTAGGTTTTTTAGTCTGTTTTTAGTCTCCCATTGACTTGATGGCTTTGGCAAAGCAGATGCACTTCTATTTTTTTTTTTACTGCCCTGCAGGAAATGTAAATCTATGTTTTTCTCTAGGATTTATTAAATAAGTAAAAAGGACCATTTTGATGTTGTTGTAATGAAAACCAACCATGGTGTTATTTTTCCAGTTAGTTTTAACCTTCTTTGGTGCTGCATCTGATAAAGACTGGACTGTAATTGAGACGAAGTACAAAGAAAAGGAAGGGGACAGTTTATGAACAGGAGGGAATTAAATCTGGGGCAGGTGTGAGGACAAAGAGAGTTCAAACTTATTCAGGCTAGCCCAGTTCATTGAGAGAATGAGGCTTTGATGTGCACATGAGCTCTAGGTTTCAGTCTCACTGTCTTACCTGGTCATGGTAGATCTCATGTAGCTTGACTATGTTGGGGTGTCCATCACACAGTTTGAGAGCAGCGATCTCTTTCTGTGTCTGTGCCTCCATTCTGCAGAACAGTAAACTACAAATTACTTCCATGATTATTAGCCTATATAATTTAACTGAACTTTAAATACATCCAAAAGACTCTGTTAGCAGGCTGCATAGCTGGTACCTTTTACTGACGATCTTCACAGCATATTTCTGTCCAGTCTTTTTGTGAGTGCACTGTCTGCAGATGGAGAAGCTTCCCTCTCCCAGAGCGTTCTCCCTCAGGTCCATCTCATAGTTCATGTAGAACGGAGAGTCCTACAGTCAGTTCGTTAGAAGTTTAGAGGTCAGGTAAAATCCATTTACAATGTTAATCAAGGTTTCTTGCACCAAAACAATTGTAATATACTTTCACATGACCTGACACTTAGAATTAAATGAGATAATTTGTTTCCATACCTTTAACGTTTTTATATATAAATAAGCCCTGTTTTGATTGGCTAGCCTCTATATTTTATTGAATTTCAAACTGACATTTATCAGAATCAAGTTCATGATTAATGTGAAACTACTGCAAAGGTCATACACTATATTGCCAAAAGTATTGGGTCACCCCCTTCTAATGAACAGCTTTGACTACTTTAGTAATTTCCATGAGTATGTAGCATTTGGACCAATCAGACACACATTTGTTCATCAGATTTAACAAATCAAATTAGGTATTAGATTAACAACTAACCACAGACGCCTCACCCCACACACATTCTGAGTGTCGGTATGTCTGTGATGACTCCAGGCCCCCCCTGTTCCATGGCAACCTATCTGATAACACTAGTTTTATTGGTCAAAGGAATGCGGGCAGACCTCATTTTCCCTTAGGAAACAGACATGTAATGCACATAAAAATGGACTCTTCTCTAATTAACTCATTGAAAAACCTTTCTTTGAATGAACACACACATCCTCGGGTCATTGTGTATTTTGTTACTGTTCGTGTATATTGTCTTTTTGTACTGTATCCTGTTTTATGCATGTTTATGATAGATCACTAGTTAATATTACCTCACTTATATCATGTTTGATCTCTATCAATTCGTCTTCGGATGATCTAAATGACAGTGTATATTACATGTTGATACCTATGCAACATATTTGTGGTCTAAGAATCTTTAGTAGTTCTTTAATAGCAACCCCATGCAAATTGCCATGCTCAGAGACAGAGTCGTAAAACCTTCCCTCCAAAGAGAAGGGAACCCATTGGCTCTTTGACTCCCCAGAGGTGTGACCTCTATACCAGATAAAGGTCTCACTCACAGGTCCGGCCCTCTCTTCTAAAAACCTCTCTTCTACGAAAAGCTCTTCTGCTATCTTCTGACAGAGAGCCCGAACCGGTGCTCATAGCACAAGTTGCTTGAAGTCCAGTGTTAAGTTTCCACAGTCTGTGATGATTTGGGGTGCAATGTCATCTGCTGGTGTTGGTCCATTGTGTTTTATGAAAACCAAAGTCACTGCACCCGTTTACCAAGAAATTTTGGAGCACTTCATACTTCCTTCTGCTGACCAGCTTTTTAAAGATGCTGATTTCATTTTCCAGCAGGATTTGGCACCTGGCCACACTGCCAAAAGCACCAAAAGTTGGTTAAATGATCATGGTGTTGGTGTGCTTGACTGGCCAGCAAACTCACCAGACCTGAACCCCATAGAGAATCTATGGGGTATTGTCAAGAGGAAAATGAGAAACAAGAGACCAAAAAATGCAGATGAGCTGAAGGCCACTGTCAAAGAAACCTGGGCTTCCATACCACCTCAGCAGTGCCACAAACTGATCACCTCCATGCCACGCTAAATTGAGGCAGTAATTAAAGCAAAAGGAGCCCCTACCAAGTATTGAGTACATATACAGTACATAAACATACTTTCCAGAAGGCCAACAATTCACTAAAAATGTTTTTTTTTTATTGGTCTTATGAAGTATTCTAATTTGTTGAGATAGTGAATTGGTGGGTTTTTGTTAAATGTGAGCCAAAATCATCACAATTAAAAGAACCAAAGACATAAACTTCAGTCTGTGTGCACTAATCCATGAGTTTCACAATTTGAGTTGAATTACTGAAATAAATGAACTTTTCCACGACATTATAATTTATTGAGATGCACCTGTATATATATATATATATATATATATATATATATATATATATATATATATATATATATATATATATATATATATATATATATATATATATATAAAACTAATTCCAAGTCAGTTTAATCACCACTCTATATTAATGCGCTGCTTTCATTGACGCACAGTTTGGAGGTCGCCCACAGAAACATTCAGAAACTTGCGGTTATCGCTGACTATTATTAATAAAATAGCGATACTGAATCGATACACTATTTCTCAGCAAGGAGGGGGTAAAATCGCTGATTTTGAAGTAATGATTTTGAAGTAATGTGAACTCACAGCTTCACTGTTTGTTTAGAGCACAGAAGCAAAGCGCGAATTCCAGCACAAATCATCAGTTTAATGTTGAAAGAGAGGTAAGATGGAAGTTGTAAATCATTTAATGTCAACTGTTTTACGATAGAAATGCTAAATGGCTGACAGCTATATCCAGTGATGCAAACTACTCCACTTTTTTCATCAAATATTGCAATTATGAGAGCAAGAGAGTGATTAAAGTTGCATGTATGGCTTAAGTACCTTACCTGCGTCTGTGCGTAAAGCCCGCCTCCTTTAATTACCCATTTCTAATTATTGGGGGGGACTTGTCCCCCTCAATGTCTATGGTGGTTAAGGCCCTGGTGTAACGGCAGTATTACAGTAGATGTTATTTTCTTAAGACTTAAGGTCCTTGCACACTGAGTCCAAAATTTGTGTATGCGTTTTTTTTTATTCTTTCGTATTCTTCATCCTTTCCTATCAAAATGCTTGCTACGGATGTGGAAATGCAGAAAATCGAACCTGGTCCAAATTTTTGTATTACAGACTAATGTTTCGGAGGCAGTGTGTAAACATGATTGACAAAACATGAGGTTATATTTATTTTTTAACATGCAAAAATTTTGGATGATAATTTCGGATGATAATTTCAGACTCGGTGTGCAAAGACCTTTAAACTTAAGATGGTGCAAAACCGATATTTCAAGAACCGATAACTGCTTTAGTAAAAAAGTGTAAATACTGTTTAAAAATATTAATAGTAGTTTAATGGTCTATCACTATCGAAAACTAATTTGCTGCCTAATAAGCACTGGCATCTTTCAATGTTTTTGTAAAAATAATGACTGTTTTCAAACAGGTTTCCTGAAGATTTCACCCTTTTTCCTTTATCTCGTTGGAGAAATGTTTACACTTTTAGGTCAAATCAACATACGAATGGCTTGCTTACAGTTGAACCTAACATTAAGCTGGGATGGGAGACAATATTTTAACACTGAAAAAATGAAATACTTCAGCTTTAAATGTTGTAATGTTTTACAAAGCAGCAATATGCAGACTGACCTTCATCATAGCGCTACGGGCAACAGCGGCGGAGCCCGGCCTATCTGACCCGCCGCACAGCTGAGCTGGGTCGTCCATCACCGCGTTCCTCTTAAACAGGATGGAGGGAGCCATGAAGGAATAGCCCTGCAGATACAAACATCTATAAACACACTCACTAACAGAAGAGGGAACTAATGCAGAGGAAGTTTCAGGGTCACTGACAGAACTCAAACATCAAGGCCTTTTACATTTCTGCAAATCCTTCATGCTGTGGGACTCCAGTCACATTGTTTGCGACAACTGCATCATGTGCACCCATCTAAATAAAGCCTCCGACAGCCCATGTCCCACTTACACGGCCAGACTGCAGCTGTGTGCTACATGGGCGGAGGAGTGGCTGGCTGGATGAGAGGATGGCTGGACGGAAGGATGAGGAGATGAATGGTTGAAATGCTTTTAATTGCTAAGCCAAGGTATTTGATTGCCCTGCTTTTCAAATTATCACAGTCCTCTAATGCAGCTTAATTTCAGTTTGTGAGCAGTTTGAGGGGGTGGCTGGGTTTATATGCGGCTATTCATGTGTGTGTGTGTGCTGTGGAGCACTTCGTAAGTTATCATTGCAGACGTCGCTGCAATTGTACCGCCCGAGAATTACGAAGGATCAAAATTCCAGCGCACATGAAAGGCGAACACTTAGAAAAGCCAAGATGAAGTTGGTAATCAAAGGTTGAAGGAGTAATTGAGCCAGACATGGTTGTTCTCATAGACGCCGACCTTTTATTCCATGACAGAGCCGTTTAATGGCGGCATTGATCCGCCAGACTGAAGGATTCAGAAGGCAATCATAGACACCATCTCTTTCGCAGCCTCCCATTTCAGCTGGCATCATGCTATAGGCAACGTTATGGATCAAGCAGCATCAAAAATAGTCATTCACATCTGATGCTTGAATCCATCTCCATATCACCATAATTACATCTCCAAACAGCTCTCTAATTCATCTGAATACCAACATAGACAGCCGGGCTCATGTTGCATAAGTGATCATTATAAAGGCTGACTTGCCCATATCCACTTCGGTACTTCCTGCATACTAATAATGGAGGATTAACTGAACAATTATATTCTAAAGCAACATCAAATGTCCACTCGTGTGCTGAAATTCATTCTCAGTGTCTTAAATAAATGCTCAGCGTGAATCAATATTTTTTTTTTAGGTACATCACACATTGGATGACATTAGTGAAAAACTGATATATTGGCCTGGAAAAGAAATCAGACGATATTTGGTAGTTTTGGGACAATTCTGCTTCAAAAGCTGAACTTTTTTTGAGTGAATTTTGAGTATATTTGCATAGAATACACTACCATTAAAAATTTGGGGTCAGTAACATTTTTGTTGAAAGAAGCTAATACTTGCATGCAGCAAGTGTGCATTCATTTGATCAAAATTGGCAGTAAAGACTTACAATTAATTTAGAATTATACTTAAAAAAATAATTCTATTCATCAAAAAATTATGAAAAACAATGCATCACAGTTTGCAGAAAAATATTAAGCAGCACAACTGTTTTCAACATTGAAAATAATAAGAAATGTTTCTTGCAATCAGCACATGACAATGATTTGTGAAGGATCATGTAAAAACTGGAGTAACTGCTGCTATAAAAATTCTGCTTTTCCATCATAATAACATAACTAATAATAATATAATAATATAATATAACTTAATAATATAATTGTGTATACGTTATGTCATTGCATGATTACGTAAACGAACTAGTGAATTGAACCAGTTAGTGGAAAAGAATAGTACCTCCCCGTTTGCCTGATGCTATAGATTAAAGGTAATAATGTTGTAAATAATGTTCAGTTTTCTTGCACAGACCGACAGTTTCGCTTCATAAGATCTCAATATATCGTCAGGAGCCATGGGAATTAATTTTGTGCTGCATGACATGCTTTTTTATTCTCAAAGACGGGCAGCCGTTAACATACATTTTATGAATCACCAAGCTAAAAATCTTCTTTACTGTTCTACTCAAGAAAAAAGTCATCTATATCTTGATTGACCAGAGAGTGAGTAAACTAACAGTAATTTTTATTTTTTTTTTTGGATGAACTATCCCTTTAAATTCCTCACTTCCACACATCATATTAGGCCGTCTGACTTGCAAATATCCAAAAATATCTGCCAATAAACAAATATTATAATACAATAAAATTAGTTATTAATTCTACTACCTGGAAGATGCGGTCACAGTTGTTCGGAAGTGCCGCTGGCGAGTATGTTGGGTCCATCTCTGTAAACTCCTCAGCAAAGTTGCTAACATCCAGCTCATCACGAATTACAGGCTTAAACGGAGCTGGAACCTTCTTAGCAGCTAGATCTTCCCAGTTCATTTTCTGAATCAACCATAGTCAAACATTTTAGATAGTGAATTAACTTTAACAAGCCAATGAAATGACTAGAGAAATAATTATTCTTCTCTACTAAAATTCATTTTTTGTGGAAAAAAGTCAATTATATATTTTCGCCTTGCCTGGTAAAATGAATGGCTTTTCACATTCTGGGCCCCTGAGGGCCCGCAACCCAGCCTCTTCTTTGGGTCTTTTATTAGCAATCGTTGGATAATGTCTTTGGCCAGAGGCCCCATGTCTTTAGGGAATGGAGGATCCTTTTTCATAATTCTCCTATTGGGCAAAGAGAGAGAATAAATAAAAAAGAAAAAAAAACAACAACTGTACACTTCCTTCAGATTTGTATTGGAATTATAATAAAACCAAGAAGGGTTAAAAAAAAGAGTGCAGCTTTAAGAAGATAATTCAATGATATTTTGTCAACATGCTGATGCAATCAACTCATGATTTCAGAACTAGGCGGACTTCTAGATAATAAAAAGAGATAAATAGAGAACTGGTGTTTAACCACATAAAGGCGTGCAGAGAATTAGGGTTGGAAACCGAGAACCAGTTATTATTCAAAACAAGAATTCAAAAGAAGAAATCAAAAATAAAATTTATTTGAGTTTTCAGATCTGTTCAAGTCTGAATCCTGAACAAATTACTCCTATGAGTCACCAAATTTCATCATGTCAGATTCAAAATGAACTACAAAAAAAACTATTCTTGTTATCTGTATGTAAGGCTCATGATACTCTTAATAGTGCAGATGACTGAACATATCTGTTCATATGACAATGTGTGTTCATAACAAACAGTTTGGTACCCAATGACTTCCTTTCCATACAACAAGAGTCAATAGGAACTGAAACCATATAGCTACCAACATTCTTCAAAAGTATTTTCTGTTGTTTACTCAGAAGAAAGTAGGTCATACGGGTTTGGAACAACATGAGGGCAAGTAAAGTATTTTCATTTTTGGGTGAACTATCCTTTTAAAGAATCATTAATGGAACCAGAGTTGCTAAGAGGAATCAGAATCATTAAATTCCTTACTCCCATTCAGAGAATACAGCTCTCTGTCTCTGTGTGTGTGTGTGTGTGTGTGTGTGTTGGTCTTACTCGGCAATGTCAGTATGAGAGTTCTCATTGCCATCGACAGTGAAAGGAGAGCCTCCGGTCAACAGCTCATACATCAGAACTCCCATACTCCACCAGTCCACCGCCTGCAGGAGCACAACACAAGGGTTATATTCCCAAAAGCACATTCAAATCTAAGCTGATTAGTGCAAAAATGAATTAATCACTTTTCAAAGTAAAACTTTAAGCTGCTGTGTATAATTTAAGAAAATTACATGCGTAATTAAATAGCTCTTAAAAATGTGGTGAATGGGCGGATAAGCGATTCACTTTACCTTGTCATGTCCTGACTCTCCTCCTGCTACAATCTCAGGAGCCATGTACTCAATAGTGCCACAGATGGAATAAGCCCTCTCTACCTACAAGACCAAAAGGAATTATTTTACTGTTTGCAAAAACCTGTATCTCCCTTGCTTCCAAATTTCCTAAAGTTTCTTCTACAGTTTCAGTTTTCACAATTGTCTTTGTAGCATTCAGAAATTCTTTTCTTTCAGAAACACAGATATGTGAATGTTTGGTTTAGGGCTGGGTATCAGCAATTACCTCATGATATGCTGCATATCAAATACAAGTCACGATTCAATACATCAGCCTGTTTACTCAACCCAAAATTCTCATTAATCTACCATATGCTACATATGTCTTACATTACTGACAGTGGAAGCATCGACACAGAATGTTCACTAACAATGGACCAATCAGCTTTGAGAATTTCTTTTTTTTACTACTTTATTATCAATTAAAAATGCATTGGTATTAGAAAGAAAGAAAGAAAGAAAGAAAGAAAGAAAGAAAGAAAGAAAGAAAGAATGAAAGAGACAGACAACATTTGGTTAGACAAAAAAAGCATTCAAACTCATAGGCCAGAGACCAGAAACATAATGAGCTGGCTTTGCAGTAATGGTCAAAAATATTCACATATGTACACTACTGTTCAAAGGTTTTGGGTTGGTAAGATTTTTATAATGCATGTTTTCGAAAGAAGTTTTATACTCATCAAGGCTGCATTTATTTGATCAACAATATAGTAAAAACTGTAATATTTTGAAAAAGTATTACAATTTATAACTGTTTTCTGTTTTCATATATTTAAAAGGTATTATATTCCTGTGAAGGCAAAGCTGAATTTCCAGCAGCCATTACTCCAGCCTTCAGTGTCACATGATCCTCCAGAAATCATTCTCATATGCTGATTTTCTGCTCAAGAAAATTTCTTCTTATTATCAATGTTTCTTATTATCAATGATTCTTTGATGCATAGAAAGTTCAAAACAACAGCATTTATTTGAAACAGAAATCTTCTGTAACATTATAATTGTCTTTACCGTCACTTTTGATAAATTTAATGTATTCCTGCTAAATAAAAGTATTAATTTCCTTCAAAAAAAAAAAATCTTACTGACCCCCTTTTCACTTGTAGTGTATCAATTGCAACAAAGTGTTTTAAAAGTTAAAAATAAAATGAAACGTAAACCTATGCATCGAAACATGATTCTTCATTCTAGAATGATTAATTACTGCACTTAGATGCTATTGAGGCTAAGACTAAACGCCATCTGTGCTTTCTAAATTGGGCAAAACTGCTTTCTGAATTATGCGGCATATTTATGGAATGAAATACATGAAAACATCTGGAACAATCTTCTTTAATATCCTATGTGCATTTAACATTCTTGCCACATGTTTGAATACCGTTACAAGCACATGGCTTTTATAATTAAAGTTCCTGCGTACATTTATTAATTGCTTTTATTTTTATGCATCTCATAATCAGCACATTTCTGTCAGATGAATTTACTCGTTTTATGTGCGCTGGTTTATAAGTTCGCTATAAAGACTTAATAGTCACAGGCGTGTTTTCAAACCACACTTGTAAAAAAAAATTCTGGCTGAAATGGGTTGTTAGCAAGTACAACAAAGGTCAAAGAGAGAAAAACAAAAAGTTAATATAATCTTTTAGAACAAAGAACACCAAAACATGCATGATAAGCGATTACAGCATTGAGTAAACAGCCTTGCGCTGTAATTGCATCCATGGGATGGAGGGAGGTTCAGTGTGAATTATTGAAACATCAAACAGAACATCACTGACAGGGCAGGACACGTGCGGGATATTTGGGTGGTCCCCGGGAATAAACAATCATTTGTTATAAATGCACTTCTCAAAGATGAATGTTAAAACACTACACAACAATGCACTAAGAACTCTCTTAAGACAGATCTTTCAACATTTGTCTCAAACACCCATAAAAAAATTTTAGAAAAGTGGAAGCCTGGTCGTTTTTTTATAAGGAACACTCAGTATTGAGATATTGCAAATATCATGACAACAACAGCTGTGAAATATTAAACACTTGTTGCTGGCTGGTCTAATCAAATATCTTTTAACCCTCCCAGTAGTTCCTAAACTGGAATGTCACCCTAACACAATGTTCCCTCTAAATATTTATTCCAGCAAAACCTATTTCTATTGGGCGAACCCACGGAGCTGACTATCTGAGCAGAAACACCCCTTCAATGGGTCACATGTTCAATGGGTCATCACTTACAAAGAAACTAAAATATAAATAACCATCAACCATTAAATTGATAATGAATTCAATTTAATCTGTTCCTCTGGCACAGGTGATTTTTCAGCAGCCATGACTCCAGTCTTCAGTGTCACATGTGATGCATGATTGTGATTTTTTTTTTTCAGGATTCTATGAATAGAAACTTAAATTGAACAGCATATATTTGAAATGGAAATATTTTTGGATATCTATCTTTTTATTAATTCAATTCTTCCTTGCTGAATAAAATCTCACTGACCTTAAATATTTTAACAGAAGTGTATATATATATATATATATATAGTGGGTACGGAAAGTATTCAGACCCCCTTAAATTTTTCACTCTTTGTTATATTGCAGCCATTTGCTAAAATCATTTAAGTTCATTTTTTTTCCTCATTAATGTACACACAGCACCCCATATTGACAGAAAAACACAGAATTGTTGACATTTTTGCAGATTTATTAAAAAAGAAAAAAAACTGAAATATCACATGGTCCTAAGTATTCAGACCCTTTGCTCAGTATTTAGTAGAAGCACCCTTTTGATCTAATACAGCCATGAGTCTTTTTGGGAAAGATGCAACAAGTTTTTCACACCTGGATTTGGGGATCCTCTGCCATTCCTCCTTGCAGATCCTCTCCAGTTCTGTCAGTTTGGATGGTAAACGTTGGTGGACAGCCATTTTTAGGTCTCTCCAGAGATGCTCAATTGGGTTTAAGTCAGGGCTCTGGCTGGGCCATTCAAGAACAGTCACAGAGTTGCTGTGAAGCCACTCCTTCGTTATTTTAGCTGTGTGCTTAGGGTCATTGTCTTGTTGGAAGGTAAACCTTCGGCCCAGTCTGAGGTCCTGAGCACTCTGGGAAGGTTTTCATCCAGGATATCCCTGTTCTTGGCCGCATTCATCTTTCCCTCGATTGCAACCAGTCGTCCTGTCCCTGCAGCTGAAAAACACCCCCACAGCATGATGCTGCCACCACCATGCTTCACTGTTAGGACTGTATTGGACAGGTGATGAGCAGTGCCTGGTTTTCTCCACACATACCGCTTAGAATTAAGGCCAAAAAGTTCTATCTTGGTCTCATCAGACCAGAGAATCTTATTTCTCACCATCTTGGAGTCCTTCATGAGGGCTTTCATGTGTCTTGCACTGAGGAGAGGCTTCCGTCGGGCCACTCTGCCATAAAGCCCTGACTGGTGGAGGGCTGCAGTGATGGTTGACTTTCTACAACTTTCTCCCATCTCCCGACTGTATCTCTGGAGCTCAGCCACAGTGATCTTTGGGTTCTTCTTTACCTCTCTCACCAAGGCTCTTCTCCCCCGATAGCTCAGTTTGGCCGGACGGCCAGCTCTAGGAAGGGTTCTGGTCATCCCAAACGTCTTCCATTTAAGGATTATGGAGGCCACTGTGCTCTTAGGAACCTTAAGTGCAGCAGAAATTTTTTTGTAACCTTGGCCAGATCTGTGCCTTGCCACAATTCTGTCTCTGAGCTCTTCAGGCAGTTCCTTTGACCTCATGATTCTCATTTGCTCTGACATGCACTGTGAGCTGTAAGGTCTTATATAGACAGGTGTGTGGCTTTCCTAATCAAGTCCAATCAGTATAATCAAACACAGCTGAACTCAAATGAAGGTGTAGAACCATCTCAAGGATGATCAGAAGAAATGGACAGCACCTGAGTTAAATATATGAGTGTCACAGCAAAGGGTCTGAATATTTAGGACCATGTGATATTTCAGTTTTTCCTTTTTAATAAATCTGCAAAAATGTCAACAATTCTGTGTTTTTCTGTCAATATGGGGTGCTGTGTGTACATTAATGAGGAAAAAAATGAACAAATGATTTTAGCAAATGGCTGCAATATAACAAAGAGTGAAAAATTCTGGGGGTCTGAATACTTTCCGTACCCACTGTATATATATGTATATATATATATATATATATATATATATATATATATATAAATAAATATATTCATATATTTTTAGCTTCTGTTAAAAACAGAAACATCTTAAAATAACCAAATGAAAACGTTTGAAGAAATTAAGTGTTATTAAATTTACTTACATTCAAATAGAAAAAGTTATTTTATATTGTAGTAATATTATGTAAAATTACTGTTTTTACTGTATTTTAGTTCAAATAAAAGCAGCCTTGGTGAGAGACTTCTTTGAAAAACATTTAAAAAACAAATGGTAGAGTATTTAAATAAAATATATTTAGGCTAACTGTGTCAGAATGGTGAATTGTCTTTACTGTCACTTTTGATTTAACGCATTCTTGCAAAATAAAAGTATTAATTTCCTTCAAAAAATGTTACTGACCCCCTTTCACTTGTTGTGCATCAATTGCAACTCAGTGTTTTAAAAGTTAAAAATAAAAAATAAATGTAAACCTATGCATCGAAACATGATTCTTCATTCTAGAATGATTAATTACTGCACGCCATCTCTGCTGTGTGTAAATCATATGTATGTAATATACTGCAATCACATTAAATGTAGCATTTATGATGCAGGACAATGGTTGGTAATTTTCTTTAAGTGGTTGTAAAGCTTATTCAGCCTTTTTGTCCTTGGCTGGACAACAACTTATCTGATGGCTCCCACATATGTTTGTTTGTACAGGTTGAGTGCATGGTTTTGTGGTGTATACGCTGCTACAGATGCGACCAACAAGCTCTTTTTGCAAACCGCATGGAACTTATCTGTATCTGTTATGTTTTACCCTTAGCATGCTTTTCAACAACCAGAATTATAAATAATTTGCTCCAGAATTATATGAAAAAGAATCATTATGCACTTAATATGAACTGCTATGAACTAGGAAGACTGTACAAGGATGCAGCCTTTTCTCATGAATTAATGTGTACCGTTTATGTCTGCACATTATTTCTCCCATTCCACACTGAAAATCTGTGGATATGTGGACAGACTCCAGCTGAAACACTGAAAACTAAACATTTTTTTCCACACTTTTTTGAACCTGCATTCTTTGCAATAACAACATCAAAAGTGAAACCTAGTGTGAACAATGGGAAACACTTTAAAAGGGCTGTACAATACATTGATATCACAGGTTACTGGCTGATATAGATATACAATGCCGTAAAAACGGTTTTGCCCCCTTCCTGTTTTTTTTTTTTTTTGTTTTTAAATTGTTTTGCATATTTGTGACACTTAAAAAGACTCAGATCAAACCAATTTTAATATTACACAAAGATAACCCGAGTAAATACAAACTGCAGTTTTGAAATAATGATTTAATTTATTAAGGGAAAAAAGCTGTCCAAATTGCCTGACCCTACGTGAAAAAAGTAATTGCCCCCTAAATCTAAAAACTGTTTGTGCCACCCTTTGCAGCAACAACTGCAATTAAGCGTTTGCGATAACTGACAATGAGTCTTTCACATTGCTGTGGAGCAATTTTGGCCCACTCTTCTTTGCAGTATTGTTTTAATTCAGCCACATTGGAGGGTTTTCGAGCATGAAAGGACTGTTTAAGGTCATGCCACAGCATCTCAATCGGATTTAAGCCCGGACTTTGACTTGGCCACTCCAAAACCTTAATTTTGTTTTTCTTGAGCCATTCAGAGGTGGACTTGCTGGTGTGTTTGGGATCATTGTCCTGCTGCATAACCCAAGTGTGCTTGAGCTTGAGGTCACAAACTGACGGCCGGACATTCTCCTTCAGGATTTTCTCATAGAGTGCAGAATTCATGGTTCCATCAATTATGGCAAGTCGTCCAGGTCCTGAAGCTGCAAAGCAGCCCCAGACCATCACACTACCATCACCATGTTTGACTGTTGGTATGATGTTCTTTTTATGAAATGCTGTGTTGGTTTTACGCCAGATGTAACGGGACACACACCTTCCAAAAAGTTCAACTTTTGTCTCATCAGTCCACAGAATATTTGCCCAAAAGTCTTGGGGATAATCAAGATATTTTTTGCCAAATGTGAGATGAGCCTTTGTGTTCTTTTTGGTCAGCAGTGGCTTTTGCCTTGGAACTCTCCCATGGATGCTGTTTTTGCCCAGTCTCTTTCTTATTGTTGAATCATGAACGCTGACCTTAATTGAGGCAAGTGAGGCCTGCAGTTCTTTAGATGTTGTTCTGGGTTCTTTTATGAACTCCTGGATGAGTCATCGTTGCGCTCTAGGAGTAATTTTGTTAGGCCGGCCACTCCAGGGAAGGTTCACCACTGTTACAAGTTTTCTCACTGGACTTCAAGCAGCTTGGATTCTGTGCCTCTCCAGTCTTCCTCCAGACTCCAGACTTTGATTTCCAAACGAAATGGAAAATTTACTTTTATCTGAAAAGAGGACTTTGGATCACTGAGCAACGGTCCAGTTCTTTTTCTCCGTAGCCCAGGTAAGATGCTTCTGACGTTGTTTCTGTTTCAGAAGTGGCTTGGTAGCCCTTTTTCTGAAGACGTCTGAGGGTGGTGACTCTTGATG
The DNA here is from genome assembly GCA_039654775.1 of Spinibarbus caldwelli. NCBI lineage: Eukaryota > Metazoa > Chordata > Actinopteri > Cypriniformes > Cyprinidae > Spinibarbus > Spinibarbus caldwelli. The sequence goes on from CM077250.1 coordinate 21,937,657, forward strand.
CACTGACTCCAGCTTCAGTCCACTCCTTGTGAAGCTCTCCCAAGTGTTTGAATCGGCTTTGCTTGACAATATTCTCAAGCTTGCGGTCATCCCTGTTGCTTGTGCACCTTTTCCTACCCAATTTTTTCATTCCGGTCAACTTTGCATTTAATATGCTTTGATACAGCACTCTGTGAACACCCACCCCTTTCAGTAATGACCTTCTGTCACTTACCCTCTTTGTGGAGGGTGTCAATGATTGTCTTCTGGACCACTGCCAAGTCAGCAGTCTTCCCCATTATTGTGGTTTCAAAGAACAAGAGATACCCCAAATTTATACTGTAGGGATGGTCATTTAATGAAACTCAAATGTAAATATTCTAATATTTTTGAGATACTGGATTTTTGACTTTCATGAGCTGTAAGCTCTAATCAACAAAATTAAAACATCTAGAATATATGAATCTAGAATATATGAAAATATATTCACTTTTTGAAAAAAAAAAATAACTTTTTCACGATATTCTAATTTTTTGAGATGCATCTGCGCGCGCGTGTGTGTATATATATATATATATACACACACACACACACACACACACACACACACACATATATAGAGAGAGAGAGAGAGCTCAATTTAAAGTTAGTATTTAACAATACAAATTAGTTTAGCCATTTTGATGTTTGTAAACAAGCACAGTAATTTTAATCATTAATGGTTTAATAAATTATGGATAACTGGCAGGAATCCAAAGTACAAAAAGAATTTCTCAAAGGAGAAAAATATGTAGAGTAACACAAACTCACCTCATGGAACTCCTTACTAAGCCCAAAGTCCGTCAACACGATGTGACCATTTGAATCAAGAAGTATATTCTCAAGTTTTAGGTCTCTGTAGACGATTCCCAGCTAAAAAAACGAAAAGGAACGAATAGCTCTTATGTTTAGATGTGTGACCAAATACTTAAATTTTCATGTCATAATTCACCACATTTTTTCGTCATCCTTGCCAAAAGTATTTGCTCATATGTTGTGTTCACAACCTTAACTTGTCTGGGGTCATAAAATGCAGCCATTCACCAGGAAAATGCACCAATACTTTAATAAATAATAAATGGCAACATAATAGGCAATAAAAAAATGAGACTGAACCAAAACAATGTTTATCTCACTGTCAAAGTCCTTCCTACAAATGCTGCAATGCCTCCAGGGCAACTTTCTTCTCTCTGAATAATGGCTGCTATGCACAGAACAAGCATGCATTAAAAACACTTTTCTTCCTCTTTTTGTAAACACAGCCTTCGAGAAACTTTGAGCGCTGCAGATACATTTGTCCTGGCCTGGTTAACTGAGTGAGGAATTGATTTGAGTAGGCAGGAGAGAGGAGAAGTACCTTCTGAGTAAAGGAAGGAATTACTTTCACTATTCTCTCGAAATGAGGCGCCGTTCAGTCAGATTGCAAAGGAAATGAAGAGTGAAAATAAGTGTGCAATTTTTGCAGCAATTTTACCTTATGCAAGTGCTCCAGTGCTAGTACAATTTCCCCGCTGTACAAGGTAACCTCTTGTTCTTTAAAGCGAACTCTTTGGACCAAGTGTGTGAAGAGCTCACCTCCGTTCACATAGTCTGCAATTGAAGGTATATAAAACAAAATTGCAACTGGTCAAAGACGCTTTTATATTTCTTATGCACCTGGTATTGTGCAAAATCCTGCTTTAATGCTGAAACTGACACAATCGGCTCCAAGCGTTACCACAAAACCAAGAGTTCCTGTAGTGGCATACAGGCTTCCGCTTTTCATTATTAAAGCACATTAACTGCGTTGAAATTCACAGGGTCCCTAAACAGAGTTAACCGGTCTCTACACAGTTGAGAGGGGTTGTGTAAAAGTTCACTTTATTTAAAATGTCCTACAGCTTCATCACACAACACTTGAGTCACATAAAGAAAGGGTTTCAAGCGTGATGATGTACAAACAAAAAACATAAATTACTTATATTCAGCCAAATTATTTAATGTAATAAATTTACACTGCAGTTTGTGATCAGTAAACTAAAAGAGGATCAAATCAGCATATAAAAATGATTTCTGAAGGATCATGTGACACTAAAGACAATGAGTAATGATGCTGAAAATTCAGCTTTGTTATCATGGGAATACACAACATTTTTAAATATATTAAAATAAAAATAAATTTGAAAATTGTAATAATATTTCACAATATTACTGTTTTTAACTGTATTTTTATTTAAATAAATGCAGCCTTGGTGAACATATGACCCTTCTTTCAAAAACATTACAAAAAAAACAGTAGTGTATAGTATGTGTATTTTCTATAAAAATCGACAATATCATACAGTCATTTTTACGTATATACCTGTTATGTAACATAATAATAATAATGGTATTCTAACAGTCACATCTGCTGCACTTTATACTCTCCTACTGCCCAGAAACCACTTCTGAGGCTAATTAAGCTGAATAAAAATGCCGGAGATTGTGCACAATGACTGATGGGTAAATTTCCCTGCCCACTTCCTGTGAAGTGAGATATCAACGTATACTTGCTCACTAAGCTATCTGCAGTCAGACTGACTAAACGCTCCCTATGACTGAACCACGCTTGATGGCCAAAACCTTATAAAGTCTGCTTGGTAGAGCACTAATAGACAATAGGAACATACCCATAGTTCACTATAACAACGCTGGTGTGAGCAAGACTGCAGGGGAATTACTCAGTCTGCACAGGTCGCACTCTTTTAAATGCAGAAGTAAAATTGAAGCATAAAGAACAGTTTGCATTTTTGCAATCCACGAGAGAGAGGAGAGAGCGTACCTAGAATGAGATGCAGTTTGGTGTCTGTCTGGAAGGCATAATGGAGTGTAACCAGGAAAGGAGACTGTCTGATATGCTCGAGGACCTGTCTCTCTGTTCGTGTGTGCTCTGCCGTCTTCGCCTTCTGCACAATAGTGGCTTTTTTCAACACCTTCATGGCATAGAGTTTACCCGAATCATGGCCGCTCACCTTGCGAACCAAGAACACCTTGCCGTAGGCTGCCCAGACGAGAAGAATGATTTGTTAGTGGAGTAGGGACAAAGATAAGCAGAGAACACATACTTGAACTATCACTGACCTCCTGTTCCCAGCACTTTCAGCAGCTCAAAGTTCTCAATGCCCACTCGCTCCACGTGACCCGTCAGATTGGCTGGGGAAAGATTTAAACACATCCATCTGGTCACACGACCAAGAAATCGCGTTCTTCACTTGGATTACATACAAGAAAACCTCAGCTATGGTTACTTGAACCTTTGCCACTTTCTCACAACAGTGAGGACATAAAACGTGTTCAAAATGGTGAACCCTTGGAGATGAGCCTCCAGCTGTTTGCATACAGTATGCAGCTTATAAAGAGGTCCAGATGGAATCTTTTTTATGCATTTTCTGCACTGACTTTAAATATTTAAACACGCTAAAACAAAAGTGGCAGTTGAAAGCATTATGAAATCAGGCAAAAAAAAAATTTAAACACTACCTTTCACATGTTTGGGGTCAGTCATTTTTATTTATTTATTTTTTTAAAGCAATCAATATCTTTATTTAGCAAGGATCCATTAAATTGCAATTAAACTGCAAAAGTGACAGTACAGACTCTTATCATGTTACAAAAGACTTCTATTTCAAATGTGATGTTCTTTTGAAGAATCTTTAAAGAATCTGAAAAGAACTAGGGCTGCAAAACGATTAATCACGATTAATCGCATTCACAATAAAAGTTTATGTTTACATACTATATGTGTATGTACTGTGTATATTTATTATGTATATATAAATACAAATATATATGTATATATTTTTACTAAAAAAGCATATATATTTATACTTGTATATAATTGAAATTTATATATAAATATTTTATATATAAATCTAACATTTTTTTCCTTAATATATACACATGTATCACGTGTGTGTATTTATATATACATAATAAATATACACAGTACACACACATATAGTATGTAAACATAAACTTTTATTTTGAATGTGATTAATCGCGATTAATCGTTTTCCAGCCCTAAAAAGAACTGTTTTCAACAGTGATAATAATAAGATAAATCAGCATATTAAAATAATTTCTAAATGATTATATAACACTGTAGACTGGAGTAATAGCTGCAGAAAATTCAGCTTTGACATCACAGGAATAAATTATATCTTAAAAATTCAAATAAAAAAATGATTTTAAATTGCAATAATATTTCAGAATATTACAGAAAATGTCTATTTTCTGAATTTTTTTTTCTGTATTCTTGATTAAATAAATGCAGCCTTGGTGAGCATAGGAGCCTTTAAAAAATAAAAATAAAAATATTACCCCAAACTTTTGAACAGTAATGTAAATAAACAAGAGACAGAACTATGAATTAAGTGCATTCAAATTCTGCAGAAATCCGAGTTCTGCAGGTGCAGATTCTGTGTGGGCCTGCTAATAAATAACGAAGAGCCTTATGATTCAGAGGAAACAAAACAGCATTCATGAATGAGACATGGAAGAACGCGAGCATGTGTGTGGTATATGTTTACACGGTAGCATGCAGCCTGAAGTAAGGTCACTTTTTTATGCAGTAGACAGCAATGAGCGTGACCAGTGAAGTGAACACATTCCTGCTGTTACCCTCAATTAGCACTGCATCTCACACAAAATCATGACCTTTCTCCGTCTTTGCAAATTATCTGATTTTAGAAGGAAAAAAAACATATTCTGTTACCACATCCTCTGACTGGATATCAAGCAGCATATTTAAGGTGTGTGCAAGAACTAGAGAGGCCCATGGGAACTACCGTGTTTATTCATACGCTTCCAAACCCTGACTTTCTCCACTCGGGATCCAAAAGCATTAATGGAAAGAATCTGGTCCCTGTTGGGCTTTTTTAGGTGAGCCTTATCAGGTGACCGCCTTCTAGTCTTTAGTTCTTCATTCTTATGTTACACACTTTGTTAATCATAATTAGCCAGAAACAATTACGTGCCCCTAAACTGATCACCCGCATTGACCTGCATTAGTGATACGGTAATGCTCATTTGAATCTGGATTAGCAGCTTAAATACTTGTGGAGACTTGTGGTCAACTGATATGGGTTTCTAATGGCTGAAACCAATATCTAGAGTACAAAGTGGTCAATCACAAAATACAATTTAATGACTGCAGAACAATATACAATATTTCTTGAAAACAGAAAATGTGATCTATTCATAAATCTCTCTTTTGGAAATGCTATTAATAACCACTACTGATAATTTGGCCTGGGCGATATTCAGTAGTTGGAATTTATTTTTATGATATGATGCACAACTCAAAACAGACCTTGAGACATGAAATCTTCTGTGTCAAGATGACAAAATAAATATTGTCGATTTTCACTGATATAGTAAAAAAAAAATAAGGCCTGAAACACTAAAAAAAAAAAAAAAAAGGTTAGAGAAAGAAGGTTCTTAACCTTCAGAAAGTGGTTGATCGTCAACTTCAGGTTAAACTAAATTTTTATTAGCTGTTTTACTCACTATGCTTTTTTGAGGTTTTTCTTCAAAGTTTTTGTTATGAAAATTTGTCGAAATACAGTTATGTTTGCATTTATAATTTTTTTCTTACAAAAACTTGGGTAACAAAGTTGAATAGTTTAGTTAACGAATGCAGTCGTACTAAAATTTTTGTACAATTTGTGAAAATGGAATGAGATTACATCCCATCATATTGTAGTAAAATTATGGTTACAAATTAAAGAAAAATATCTGGTTGATAATTTTTTTCTTACAATAGCGTGAGTAACAGGGTTGAATTGCTTAGCTTAATGAATGCAGTTACTATAATTTTTAAAAAATGTGAGAAAATTAAATGAGATTACATCCCATGATGCTGCAGTGAAAGTGAAATTGTATTGTCTGACACACTCTGGAGATGGCAAGACAAGCCAAAATCCCCATTTTTTAGTGGACATACAGACATTTGAAAGTAGTTTCTCATGTTAGCTTAATTTTATGTTGCATTATATTTTATCAAACATATCTAATAGGTCTCAAAACAAAAATGTGGCATTGGTGCATCTAAAAAAAGTCACAAGACAACCAAGTACTGTACCACATTGATGGAATGTGCCTACTAAGCATTTACTAAGACAGGCAAGTGAGGACACAAACCTGGTAACTTCATTTACTATACAAAGACAACATCAGGGCCCTAGAGATTAAATTAGCTCCAGTAATTGGGTTTCGTTGGACTCGAGGCCATGTCATGACTGAGCAACTACTGAAACCACTGACACACAATAAATGCAGTTAATTCCATACAGTACAATCCTTCTCTTCAATGTCAATTTGATTTCTTTCAAATTATTCAAACACAGCATGCACTGAAATGCAAGTGCACTTAAGTGCAACTGCGGTTATGAATGTGAATTATGCAATTGCACATGCATTACATCCTCTAACCTTAAAGTACCCCAGGCTGGAGGATCATTTGTGATACAGATATCAATATATTAATCTAAGCTACTAATAGCATTTACTCATGCTTTTTACACTAGCCGGCCAGCTAACATTAAAGCTGTCTCTTCCACTATATAATGAAAACATTATTTATAAATAAGCGTTGTTTCTTAAATATAAGCGCAGGACAGCCTGCCCGGCGTTCATTTACCGTTTCTGAGCTCGTGTTTGACGGTAAACAGGTCACCTTCCCCCGAGGAGCCCTCCATCGTAGACGGCATTACTCGCGTGACTGAAGCGCGCACTCTTTCCTTTACTCGCTGCACGACACTAATGCAAATACTACAACAGAGACAGTCACAGCAGGATTACATAAACGGAGTTGTTGCTATAAAGCAACCTTTTGGAAAATAATGTAAATAACAATAACTGCATTCTCGTGGGAAGGGCAGCGGGGCTGTAAATACTACAGCTGCACTAACAGAGACACACACGCCGAGCCCCGTTAGACACGCCCACTGGAGCTCCTGGGAAAAATACTTCTGCTCTATTGGACCACCCGACTGTCACTCAACGCCCATCGCACAACGTACTTTAACTATTTACTGCAAAAATGTTAGAAATAAATTAAATATTAGTATTGTTAAACAATGAATATTACTAAAATATATTATAATATATTAATAAATATATAAAAATGTTGTTACATAAATAAATAAATAAATAGTTCTTGTAGGAATTTATGCTTATGTATTTTATCTTCTTTTTATATTCTTCAGAAAACTGCCCTTTTTGGAAGGGTGCTTAGATGTTCCTCAGAAGGTTCCAAACGTGTCAATTAAAGGTCCTTTTTTATTTTCTTTTTTTTTTTTTACAGAGTATTATTTAAAAAAATAAATAAATAAAAAAAGGACCTTTTTTTAGATTTTAGATTCTTTTTTTTTTTTTTTTACAGCTCAAGAATGACATCTGAAACTTAAAGGGATAGTTCACCCAAAAATTTGATTCTGTCATCACAGCCAAACAGTTGACGGTAGCCATTGACATCCATAGTAGGCCTACTTTTTTCATATATGGAAGTCAGTGGCTACTGTCAACTGTTTGGTTATCAACATTCTTCAAAATATCTTCTTCTGTGTTCAACAGAAGAAAGAAACTCATATAAGTTTGGAAAAAGTGGAGGGGGAGAAAATTTTCATGTTTGGGTGAATTGGACAGATTAGTTATAGGAATATGCTGTATTGTAATGAGTGGACTCAGTACCGCCACTCCCTATATGCAGAGTATACAGTTTGCGTATGGCACCAGCTCCCAGGGGGGTACCATCCCAGTTGCTCAATAAATAAATAAATAAATAAATAAATAAATACAAAAACCTTGATGTGCCATTCCCGCATCCGGGCCCGCGACTGCTTGTACCTAATGTTTGCGGCTGAATACAAATGATCATAATTGATGGACAGCTATGCCCGTGAAAAGACATCAGCAATCCGGCGCCAAGAAAAGAAAAAAAAAAGAATAAACAAAAAAAAAATTAAAAAAAAAGGTGAAAACGAAGCCGATGCGTCACTTTCAGGTAAGTTTAGGCTACATTATTTTTTGGGTGTTGAGGTTAATAACGTGTTTTAATGTCGGTAATAATTTCACCAACACATCTAATATTCTCTCTGAGTTTCCATGTTCACTTACGAAAGTTAGCCATGGTTTTAACACTAATAAAAAAATAAATAAATAAATAAAAATTCATGGTTCTTGTAGCCATGGTAACCGCAAATTAACCATGGTTTTGTTACTTCTAATAATAATATACAAAGAAGTATTAAGATAGTATTTTTTGTGGTTATAAAAACAAACCTAAGCCAACAACAGCCTTTAAAGTGACTTAAAATGCATTATATAAAACAATGAGGCAACCCTGTTGAAAAAAACAATAGAACCATCACAGAATATCCTAATACCATCACAAATGAATCACAAATACCATTAAAAACATTACAAACCATCAACTTTTAACCATTAAAACCATTAAACAATGGTTTTCTGTAGTGTGTTTTGGGACATATTCCATTAGGATTTATTGGTCTTAACAAGCCACCAATAGAAGTTGACCAATTACCAGTAGAGACCAACAGGGTCCATTACAGTTTCAATTAAAACCAATACAAGTTCCATTATAACCAATAAAACCATTATAAATTTTGTGATGGCATCTATTGTTTTTTTTTTGTTTTTTGTTTTTTTTAACATTACTATAATATTACAAATGCCTGCAAAGGGAGCCAAAGGCCTGGTAATTGAATGAATGAATGAATGAATGATGCATTTATATAGCTCTTTATTGTGTATTGTCGTACACCCAAAGCGCTTTACAATCATGTGGGGGGGTCTCTCCTCAACCACCACCAATGTCCAGCATCCACCTAATTGCTGCTGTTACACTTACAGGACGATCATATCCTTGTTTAATAGGCTATTGACCAAACATTTAATTCAAATATCCGCTTAATCTTTCATTTTTGGCCACCTTTTTGTTACAGATGACACAGCCTCTATAATTAATTTCTTCAATAAAAAACATGTGGATATCACAACCCTTACAAAAATTAACCACGGTTTTCATAGTAAAACTGCTTAATTTTCTTTTGCGTGATTTCTGAATGCTTGAGACCATAAAATCAATCAGACAACTGTATTACTGCCATAGGTAACTGTCTAGAGCTACAATTGTAATTTGTAAATAAGACAATTTAATTACAATTTATTTACTTTTATATTTTATTAAAGTTCTATTTTGACCCCTATAGTAGTTTTTTTTTTTTTACTTCCATAATATTCGAGGGAGGTGGCACAACAATACAATCCAATTGCCCTTCAATCACTGTTTCCACTCTATTGTATATTTGATAAGTGAGTTGACAGTGTGCATTATGTGCATATTCACTCCAGTGGTACACTTCTAAATGCCTGAGGCTGTATTGAGAGAAAAGAGCAGGTTTATAATTTCTCAAGGGGGGAGGGAAGCCTGTGTCCTCGTTTGGACAAGCAAAGGCTTGTTAACTCCACTTCTATTATGTTCTATTATAATAACTTTACTTCTTTTTAGTGCAATCACAGGGAACGCCCATACTCCCAGTATTTATTGTAAACTGCCCACGCAGTTATAGATAGTTTACCATGTAAATATTCCCTAAACAAATTGATTTAGACATTTACACAATGTACAGACAAGATAGCCAAACAGACACACAAATACAGGTAGGGAAGGCACACCTGTGCATGTAGTGCAAACAAGCTTATTAAGATTATTCTTAATGTTTGTCGATGGTCTGCATGGTTCTGTCTGGAAAGAATAACAAGTTTACAGTCCTAAAACCCAGAGTCATCATGATAAAGTTAAATTAAACTTCAAGAGAAGTAACACTTTCTAATTTACTGTTTATATGCTTTAAAGCAACGGCTTTTGATTCATGACAGCATCAACTTGAAGAGAAGGTTAACATTAGACTGCCAGGATTTCTACAACATAAACTACACAGTCACAGTGTTTTCTGAAAGTGTAGGTTGCTAACAACTTGCTAAATACAGTTTGCTATAGATATTTTAAAACAAAACATGAAAATCTAATGTTAGCCTCATAAACTAAATCTAATTTCCCAGAGGAACCCATGGCAAATTAGTCTTTTGCATCATTACTGAACAGCTCTTAATACAGTGATGATTTCAGTAAAAACCACATAATTTTTTTTTGCAAATGAAAATAGGTGAGGGCAGATGTACAGGCTGCTCAATAGGTTGCTCCATAACACATTTAATTCAATGAAATTACAATCTGAGAATTAAATATGACAGTGTGTTTGTTCTGTACTCTTAAAAATCTTAAAAACCTTTTAAAAGAGTTACAGAACATATTTTAGCACAAATTAAAAGGTTAAGTCTGTATCTTTAAAAGTATATGTCTGAATATATTGGTTAGAAAACATGTTTTTTGTATCACAAAACTAAATTCAAATAATTTAAAACCAACATTTTTAACAGTTTTATTCAATAATCAAAGCTTGTGAACTTTTATTTTGAAGTTGTGTCCATGTAGGCGGTGTTGTTGAGGTTTGCGCGCGCTGCAGCGCTCAGCCAATCCCGGCCCTGAGACGAGGCGCGTCACTCTCGCGCTCCTCGGAGCAGAATGGCGGCTCTTTTGGAATCGTTGCTGCTCAGTAAAGTGGAGCTCAGCGACGCCGAGCTCTGGCTCAGAGGACAGCGGGTAAGGACTGACGCCTCGCCGCGCCGCGCCGCGTCGTGTCGCGCTGCTGTGTTTACTCTCTAATGCTGCGGGGTCTCACTGTCACTGCGGCGGAGGGGAGGAGTGGCTGTTTTCCTGAAATTCACTCAGCTAATCTGTAGCTGCGTTAGCAAACAAACATTCAGCAGTCGCTTTATTTAAGAGGTGGATAGTTACAGTTTTGTTTTGTAGTTAAATTAAAGTTTTACTTTTAGTCGATAACTGTGAACGCCACAGAACATCTGTTAAGTGGGAACGTTGTCATCAACACGTTTCTTTTTGGTGGGAAACTACAAACATGTTTTGGGGAATGTCAATATTTCATACACAATACCTTCCAAGTTGTTATATTTGTTGTGGTTGAGAGTAATACAATATTACATTTACTTTGTGTTAGAATAATAGCTAAGCTTTTTACGCGGTATATACACTGATATTTTAGTATTATTTATAGAATTTATTAATACTGTCTTTTGAATGAGTTTTTTTTTTTTTTAGTATTTTTGTATTTCCAAATTTCATTTTCGTTTTAGTGAGTTTATGTAGTTTTTCATTTCTGTTAATTTCTATTTAACTTTATCCTATGTTTAACTTTTATTTCAGTTTTATTTGTTTTATTTAACTTATTTTAGTTAGTTGCCAAGGCATTTCTAACTTTTCCTTTAGTTTAGGTATTTATTTTTTTATTTATTTAACATTTTATTTATTTTATTTTAAAATTTAAGTTAATGATAACACTGATAAATAATATGAAGTGGAGAAATTTCGTACACAAAGAATTCAAATAAAATTCATATTGTTCCTTTTGCTGTGAATACACAAGTAACTTGTTTGATATTTATTATTTCATACGTAAAGTGTCTTGCAATTTGCATTGTTTTATTTATTGTGATTACATTAACATAATTATGATTTAGTTAAGAAATTCAAATGGATACTTTACATTTTAAATTTCAATTTTAAACTTTAAATTATGTATTTCTGTTTACTTGCTTTGCCAGATAATTTAATATAAGTTATTTCATAACTAAAATTTCGTCTGTACTTTAAATGTATTCAATTCAAATGTAGCTAGTGTCTTGGATCATGACTTAAATTTGATGTTTCTTTTTGTCTTGCCAGGTTTGTGAATCCCAAAACTTTCCATTCAAGTTCAGCAAAGAGGAGTTTGTGCCTTTCCTATTGAATTTTTTGCGGGATCAGAGCAGTCAGACTTTGACCCATGGCCCCACCACACCTGCCAAGACCCCCAGCACCTCCAGATCTGTCAGGACTCAGGACTCTTCTGATCGGAGAGGCAAAAAACCCATGCCAGTTCAGGCTCCACGCAGCGCCAGCCGAGTCCAGCTCTTCTCTCCTGCCCCGTCTGTGTCCCCGGTGGGCGGGAGGAGTGAGCAGGAGACCCCATTTACCGGCTCTCATTGTTTGAGTGGTGTCAGTGCCCTCAGTAGCCCTTCCTTCAGCTCTGTGTGGAGCCCTGCTCCCCGCAACACCCCCTCTGAGCGCCGCTCCGCCCAGCGCCCCAGTCTTGGCGACTTCATGACATCACCCCCAGAGACGCAGCCCAGCCCCTCCGCACAGCAGCACAGAGGCCGCAGGAGGAGTGGGGGGTTTGGGGGGTGTGTGCCCGGCCGTCAGACGGGAACTCGCGGTGCTGTGTCGGAGGAAGGAGGTCGCTGGGATGGAGGAGGCAGGAGGAGCAGGGGTGTGGGGAGGATTGAACCAGTGTCACCTCCAACACAGGTGCAGCTCAACTTCAGTAATTTGGAAGACTTTCCTCCAGTGGGTGCCACACAGTCTTCAGCAGTGTAAGTGAGGAGTCAGTGACTAATATTACGGGGGGGCAAAAAAAATCTAGTTGAAAACACGTTTCAGTATCTTGGAAATGTATTAATGTTGATTTCAAATGGTTTTAAAAAAAAAAACTTTAAACCAGTTTAAACAAAAGCTTATTCACATTTACATACATACATTTATATGTACACGTTCACGTGCTCACACACATTAAAAAAAGCAATGGTTTTGATTGTGATTGCTTCTATTATCACCATTGCTCTTTGGATAAGTGTTTGCTAAATGACTAAATGGAAATGTGTGTGTGTATATATATATATATATATATTACATACATACACATACACACACATTACATAATATAAATATTATGGCATATTAATATAGACACTATATATATTGCATTTTTCTTCTTCATACAGTCAGGACAGTTGCATCACCCTGACATTTTTATATTATGTCCCCTAAAATATTAAAATGAATTTAAATTACATTGAATCACAAATTAGCATGTTCTTTATAGTATAGGTGTATTCAAGTCATTTTATGTATGAATTGTATTTTTAGAGTCACCATAAAATCAAAATGAACAGTTCTTTTTATAGAATATTTGCAGTGTTTATAATAAATGATAGTTATAAACTATTTAGTCAGTTCTTAGTGAACTAAATCAAACTGTGCACTACATTTTGTTTTTCAGAAGCTGCAAAAGAAGAATGCTATTTCTGGTTCATTCTCATTTTAATATATTTTAAAACATTAATTTTAAAAATTATCTCACGGCATTGACCTTGACAAAATTAAAATAGAGAGAGGTTAGATTCTCTCTGTATTTTAATTTTGCACATCCTTTGAATGTTCTAATTGGTGTGTATGTGCATTCATTGCAGTTTCATGATAAATGTAATATGAAAGGTAAAACAAAACTTTTCTCCTGCTTTTCCAGAGCAACCAAACCTTCACGGAGAATCAACCCAACACCTGTAAGTGCAGAGCGGCCTAACTCCAAACCTAAGAGCTGCTTCACATCCACCCCGCTCAGCCTGCCTGCCAGTGCCCCTGCCGTACCAGAGATCGCTGGGGCCAAACTGACCGCTGGCAGTCCTCACAGTCTGCAGGAAGAGAGAGAGTTGCTTAGGAGAGAAAGGTATGTTGGGGCTGTAAGATTTAGTTTGAATGATATCCTTGTGTTTATGTCACTAATTGCCCTCTTGTCTTCTCTAGGTCCAAACTTGCCCAGCAGATCAGCTCCCCACTGAAAAGCACACCCGCCATCTGTACCCCAACCAAAACAGTGCACAGACAGGGGTCGAAAGTGACCCCTGACCCTCAGTCACCTTGCCCTGATCCTGACAAAGTGACTCAGAAATCAGAGCTGGATCTCTTAGCAGAGCTGTATTGTAGCTGCATATCAGGTGAATGGCCTCCAGAGGGTGCTGTATACAGCTGTAATCTTTTACGGTTGATCAAAGTTTGATAATTAATTTTTTTATTTTTTTATTTTGGAAAATCAGTTATTATGACTGAAAGAAATATACATCTACGGTTCAAAATATTTGGTTCAGTGTTTTTTGTTTGTTTGTTTGTTTTTTAAGGAAATTAATGATTTTATTCAGCAGGGATGCAAAATTCTGCTTTGCCATCACAGGAATGAATTACCTTCTAAATATATATATATATAAAAATTAAGTTGTAATATTTCAGAATATTACTGTTTTTTTCCCCCTGTGTTTCTGATTAAATAATTGCAGCCTTGGTAAGCTAAAGAGACCTTTTTTAAAAACATAAATGTCTTACCCTAAACTTTTGCACTGTAGTATATATTTTCATAGAATAAGTTGAAGTCTGTTTTAAAGTTTAATGTGTTTTGCTTCTAGAGAACCTGGTTCCTTGTGTCTTCCTGGAGCTGTTCTTCGTGCTGCAGCTCTTGACATCTCGTGGTGTGTCTGTCTCTGAATCTGGGGAGGAAGGAATCGGTGTCTGTGAAGACAGCTCAGGTGAGTTTGATCGCACGCTGTCAGTAATTTAAAGTTTATTTAATCCTTTAAGCTTTTTGACAACACTTACATGTTAAATCATGCTGAAGAAATGTCATAAGGATGAGTTTTTTCATGATCCTGCTATCAGCAGGAGAGTACAGCTTTAAAAATGCATTACTCATACATTATTCTGTGCTGGAAGCTACACTTTATAACATTTATGATCAGCATTGTCATCTTTTTTAAATTGTACTGTTCTACAAAGTAAATTTCTTAAACTCAGTGTATTTTACAGTAAATGATATTATTGCAATTATAAGTAATATTTTGCTACTAATACTATTACTATAGCTAATACTGTTATACTAATCAATATTAATTATTTAATTATAATTAAACTAATTCTAATATACAGTTATAAAGTTGTTATAATTAATAATAATATGGTTAATAATTATATGTGTATTATTGTTGTTGTATAGTCATATTGAATGGGTTCACTAGTGGAGTTTATGGATTTTAAAGTGTGGATTTTAAAAAACAATATATGCTACATAATTGCATCACTGTGCTTGTTAGATATTTATTCTAGTTTTGAGAATGAAAATCTCAAAATGAATATTAAACCTTAGAGAGATTAGATACAATATTGAATTTTATACGGATGAAAACGAGGCTTTGAGGGACAGACTTAGTCTTTAAAATGTTTTGCACTAAAGGTCCTAGAAACCCATAATTTTCACAACTTTCAAAACTTTTATGGACTTTGTCAGCTGAAATATTTTTTCAAAAGACATTTCATCAGCTGAACAATTGGTATGTTGTTAAACAACAGTACAATCCATTGAACGCACTGTTCTTCCATCCCTTATAGCCTTAGTTTCATTCCTGTCAAAAATAAATTTTGCGCTACACTGCTTAAGGTCTATGATGATGAATTTGATCTGTTTGCTGTTCATTTATGGTCATGCAGATGTGTTGGAGAAAGCTTACCTGGGAAATGTCCACAACTGTGTGTATTTTTCTGTGAGGGTGTTGGAGAATCAGTTTGAGTAAGTCTGATTATTGTTTAATTACTGCTTTCTCAGATCAGTCTCAGAGTGTCTGACTTTCTGTCTTCTCTGTTCTTCAGGTTGGTGTCACACCTGGACAAATGTACGCTACGGCTTCTGTCTGAGAATGAGAGAGTCGGGACTTTCTCCTCATCGCTGAAAGATCGTCTAGCACAAGCTCAGGACAACTGCACAGCTAAAGTAAGCATTAGTTTAAAAGCAACCAATAAGTTACATTTTGAAAGCTCACACTGAATAAACCCCTCACTTCCTCAGGTGCTCCCCAGTCCACCTTTGTTCATTCATTCAGTCCCGTTTCAGCCCGCCACAGACAACCGCTCCAATTTTAGCAATGATAGGGCCTTCCATACCTTTAAAAAGCAAAGGTACACTGCAAACCATAAATATTTTTCAAATATATGTGACGTTTCAGGCCGTTTATCAGTTTGATAAGATTCATGTTATGTTTTCTGCTTTTGTAGGGATGTGTTTTACGGTTTTCTCAGAGAATGGGAGGACTCTCATAAAGAACCTGGCTGGGATTTTGAGGCTGCATTAGGCAGTAGAGTCAGGTGACTTTTTTTTAATGGACATTTTATGCTCTTTTGGTATGATATACAGTGTCATGAAAAGGTTTTTGCCCCCTTCCTGTTTTTTTATTTTTTGCATATTTGTCACACTTAAAAGATTCAGATCATCAAACTAATTTTAATATTACTCAAAGATAATGCAAGTAAATACAAAATGCAGTTTTTAAATGATGATTTCATTTATTAAGCGAAAAAAGCTGTCCAAACCTACCTGGCCTGTGTGAGAAATATGCAAAAAATGAAGGAAAAAAAAACAGAAAGGGTGCAAAAACTTTTTTTTTTAAATTTATACCTGCAGAATGATGGTCAGTCAGCTCACAGCAGCAGGAAGCCATTCTCACTTTGCTAGACTCTTCCAGAAGCAGCTGATCCAGGTGAGCCACAATGGCTGATTATTCTCATATTTCTTCTTATCCTCTGTCTGGCTGTTTTATACTCTTTCTGTTCCTTCTCTAGATGTGCAAAGGCCCTTGTGTGCTGGGCTCCTCCAGTGATGCCCCTGATGCTGATTTGCTCGGCATGCTGGGAGCAGACAGCCTGGGTCGTCTGAAGCGCCTGCAGCAGCGTCTGGTCCAGCCTCAAGGACTCATTGGTCCCTGCCCTCCACCATCCTTTCCTGGTCATCAGGAGTTCTTCAAGTGCTTCCTTCAAACAGCCAGCTGGTAAATGTTGTTGTCATAGGCCTTGAACTTTTCGAAGTTTGAGTGCAGTTTAATTTCCTGTTGACATTTTTTCTTGAAACAGTAAGTGCGCAGGACTAATCAAAGTGCTTATCTCTTTGTTTAAACAGCGAATAGTTATTCATTTACATCACAGCGCAGAAAAATCACAGCTTGGTTAAATGCTGAGCGAAAGCAATGGAAATACTCGCCAGAGCTACATTTAATTAAAAATGTTGTAACTTTAATATTGTGAAATGTTATTACAATTTAAAATAACTGTTAATTTCTTTTTTAATGTTATTTATTCATGTGATGTAAAGTCATTACTCTAGTCATCAGTATCACATGATCTTTCAGAAATCATTCTAATATGCTGATTTGGTGCTCAAGAAACATTTCTTATTTTTATCATTGTGGAAAACTGTTGTGTTGCTTAGTATTTTTGTGGAAACTGATTTTTTTGTTGTTGTTGCTTATATAAGTATTAATTTAAAAATAAAAAATGTTTACTGACCCTAAACTTTAGTATATACCTGCTTAAAGTACATTTTATCAGCTTTTAGGAGTACAGTGACATGTCAAAGCTAATAATAATAGATTAAAGTCTCAACACTTTCATTTTGAATTAATGGATTCATTATGTGTTTTGGTGCTTGGCTCTAATTCCTGTCATCTTTATACTAGCTGTCAGCTAAACCAGCATCTGAAAGATGGTCTGTGTCAGCAGCTGCTGAAGCTAGATGAGGTGTCCATCCTTGGTCCAGACGCCAGCCCTGCCCAGGGAGAGGAAACAGGTGATGGAGACATGGAGCAGCAGGTTAGAGCAGAAAGCAAAATATTCACATGTTCTACAGTAATCAGAGGCTTGAATGGGTATAAAACACACATCTGTGGTCTTTGTTTTAGGATGAGAAGCAGCGTTTCTCCTCTGTGCTTCTCACGGCTCGACTTCTGGCCAAGTTTTTGGGCTTCATCTCTTTCCTGCCTTACCAGACGTCTGAGCTGCCATCAAGAGACATACAGGATACTGCGATCTCTCTGCGGAGCAAGGTAAGGGTTGTATGAGGGCAAGATTTTATTTTGCCTAGAAGCTAGTATGTTTCACAACCTGATTTGTTTTTAAATATGTATATTGTCAGAGTTCTCCAGTGCTGGATGTGTGTGCAGTGTTGAGGAGTTCAGTGCATCAGAGACGCACCATTCTGACAGTGCCCTGGGTAGTGGAGTTCCTGTCCATGCTGGATTACGTCGGCCCATTTCTTCCTTGTTACAGGACTGCTCTGTGCCTTCTGCTCCAGATCTACAAGTGAGTTTAAGACATACACGTCAAAGATGATGTCTGTGTGTGATTGTGCTGTTAATTATGGTTATGTGTGTGTTTCAGGAGGACGGTATTGGGTCGAGGAGGGGAGCTGTGTTACATGAATCAGCTGCTCATGGTGGCAGTTTTGGGCTGGCTCTTCCAGGTGAGATATCTCATTTTAAGTGAGGCTCCAATATTAATTGAAATTGTGCAAAAAATATTAAAATGTGTAATTGTTGCTAAACTGCAAAATATAGCGATCTAATTAAAGACATAGAAGCTGAAATAAAAATTAATGGTGTGACAGTAAAAGTTTCAACGAGTAGAGAGACACTGCTGGTTTTTGAAAATTTAATGCCAGGGTGAAAGCTATTGCTACTCTGCAAAAACTTGCAGACGGAGACCTCTAATGTGTACAACTTTGTGTACAGTTGGACGAATTTACGTATGACTAGGGGTTGACAGATATGTGTTTTTCAGGGCTGATGCCCATACCGATTATTACAGATCAAGTAGACCGATATTTTGAATCGACATATATGTCTGGTATAAAAATGAAAATTCATGTCAGAATTAAGAATATCAAGAGCTCTCTCTGACAAAAACTTTCTTTAAATGCTTTTAAGTTATTTTAATGGCAAATCGCTTTTGAAAAAGGCCGATACCGATAACCGTAAAAATACTTAATATCGGCGCTGATAATAGGTCGACCCCTACTTATGACACATCACTCCATGCCATCATTTATTATAAAGTCCAAAAATATACTTTTTTTTTTATTTTTTTCAAAAATGTATTCAAAATGCACCTAAATAGTGATCTGAATCTACTTTTAGAGTAAAATCAGGTGTAAATGGAAAGGTAACTGGGTTCTTTTTCGCTTTTGCTAACTGAAAAAGGTCTGAGTTTGGTAAAGAGCAGCTGAACATGGGCTAAAAATGACTTAATTATTTACTGTTGAAGATGAACAGCTTTTTTAATGCATTATGAGGTGATAATTATTTATCATATCACAATTGACCAAATTGTGCAGCCTGGACAAAGATGAGTTATGAACCTGTCAAATCTTTCTGTAACTGTCTTTCTTTTAGATCCCTATCTTTCCTGAAGATCTCTTCTTTAGCACAGATCTAAAGGAAGAAGTTAAGGAACTGGAGAATATTACAAGCTCTCAGGGGCTGGTGAGTGGGTCACTGATTTTTTTTTTCTCTGGATACATTTAACTTTTTCCTTTTAAGGAAGGAAAGAAGTGCTTATTTATCTTTCCTTTTTTCTGAGTTCACAATGTGTATAATACTGTATATTTACTTTTCAGGACACCCTCCCGTTAGTGGACCAACAGCTTCTCTACACTTGCTGTCCATATTTAGGTAAGAGTGAACTGTTTGGGAGAAAATGCGGCTTAAAATTATGTATTTTACCAAGCTTCGGTTGGAATCGATTCCAGTTGAGGGTGATGGATGTGTCTTTATGTCATTCTTTTGGCAGGGGAGTTTCGTAAACTACTTGCTGCTTTTGTTGCTGGTAGTACATCCAAGAGCGGAGGCTTAATTCGCAAGATCACCCCCACGTCTGCAGAACTGAGGGGACCTTCCACCACCCGTTCACAGCAGAAACTTCAGGTACGCCTTCCATCTGTAGAAGAATTAAGGGCATGTCGTCCATGTGTGGCTGTTCATGTTTTTCCATGTGTTTTTCTATAGGTTGACCTGGAACAGGCCTTCTTTCACAACCAGCCCCCATCTCTCAGACGAACTGTAGAGTTTGTTGCTGAGAGAGTCGGTTCCAACTGCGTCAAACACATCAAGTCAGTCTCTCACCATGTAGTCAGTTTTTTTTGGCTTTTTCTGTATGTTAGTCCTTGTAAATCAATTAAGATTTGCTTTTCATCATTTCATATTTTCCTAACTCTGTGTGTGGTAGGGCTACGCTTGTGTTGGAGCTCGTGAAGGGTGGAGAGAAAACTCTCAGAGATAGTTTGGGTTTGGAGGGTGTCAACACGGCCAAGTTAAATGATTCTATCTGTGCTCAGCTGTGTGACGCAGGCATGCAGGCTCTAGAGACAGCAACCAGGTCAGCAGCTCTCTTCTCTCATTACATATATATCATGTTGTTGGACATGTTTTGGACTAGTTGTCCTCCGTCACATCATCTCATGATAGGTTCTGCACTGAAAATGCCCCTGGAGCTGTTAGAGTACTTCTTCCTCTGGAGACGTCTCCTTCTGTGAGTAAAACAGTTACTATTCATCAATTCAATCCATTTAAAACCCCGTTGCAATGCTCAAACACAGTGTTTGTTTTGGGTGTACAGTGTTGTACAGAATTACTTTTTTGGTCATCTCATTTCCTGATTAATTTAAAAAAAAAAAAAGCCTTCAAGTTCATTTATTTACTTTGCGATATGATTAATATTTTGTGGTGTGGTTTAGGTCCTGACCACTGCTGAGAGCATCACCACTCGTTTGGCTACAGAAAAGGCTTGCAGCTGGCTCTCCGCCAACATCACAAGTAGCGAAGCCTAATTTTAGTGACATTTTAAAATGGCAAATGCTCAGTTACTTATTTTGTAGCATGTTTTTTTTAAAATAAGGATTTGCAATATTCCTGTTTGAATATATCCCTCAGCACTGCTGAAGAGGGAGTGGAAGAGTGCATTTGAGAGGGTGATGAAGAGCGTGCCTTCATCTGTCAGTTTGGATGGTGAAGAGGGTGAGGGATCGAGCAGAAGTCAACAGGTCCAGAAGAGTACCTCAGGGCTTAGTGCTGGGTCCTCTTGTGTTTCAGACTGCACCCATAAGGTTCCACTGGGATCAGAAGTCATGATTGAAATAAAGGTGATTATTGCTAATTGGGTGTCAGGAAAGTTGTACAAACTAGTTAAAACAGATTCATTGAAGACTGGTGGGTTCGTGATGGTGATTTATACAAAATATAATTTAATGGTGAGAAATGAGACATCCACAAAATTGCTGAAAATAAGCACGTAATTCACACAATAACTCATACTCGCGAAACAATTTTTTTTTTTTTCATTCTTAGACAACGTTATCAGAAGTGTTGTTGTAAATTAAAACTAAAGCTATTTAAAACCATTTTAATTTTAAACAGTTAAAATAATCTGTCTTACTACTAATAATACAACAGTTGTAACAAGAAAGCAATGAGCAAACTTATGGTAATTTAGGGTCATTTTCAAATGTGAATGAGTCCGATCACAAACCATGTTGTCTCATGTTTCAGGAGGTTCTAAGTGTTGCTGTAGGACCCAGATCTGATGAGGAGGTTTACACTGTTCATCAGATTGAGTCTCTGCTGGACAGAGTGGAACAAACACTTGGATGCAGAAAAGTAATCAGAACCCCTTCGGCGTACTTGATTCAAAACTTTATAGTCCACATCATTCAATGTTTTTAATACATTATTTTAACTGTTTACTTTACTTACACAGTCTCTCCTTTGTCCTGGTCTTTTTCTAGCTCCTCTCCCCGGTGGTTGAGCAGATGTTGTTGCGTTGTACTGTTCAGCTTGCCTGCAAACTTGGTGAGAGTGCAATTAATGGAAAATTGAGAAGAGTACATGAAGTCAATTCTGAACATGATTAATATCCTATTGTGTCTGGATTTGTTTGCATGTGCAGTATCTGGGGAGCTGCCACTTGTCTCCTCAGCCGAGGGCAACATGAGACCTGCTCTTCTGGAAAAGTTTCTAGTTCTGTGGTCTCAGACTCCCTCTCCGCCTCTGCACCTTCTCCTCAGTGAACCCACTTTGACTGCCATTTTTAGTGCCACAGATAGTGAGGTAAAACCGCTGATCAAACCTTGATGATTTTGTTGCAGTTTGCTTGTAAATATAACCCTTATTCTGTATGAACAGTAACAACACTGGTGAAGTGATTTAAATTGCGTTTTATCCTTTAATATCCCAGAGAACTGACTACCTGTTCCTGATAAGACAGCTAATAGAGAGGGGTCTTTTAGGAGAGGAGGAAGTGGGCACTAATTGGACAAAGTTGTCAGCGTTATCTTGGCCAGAGGTAATTGCTTCTTACATATGATGTGTGTTAACTCATTTTAGAGAGAGCAAAACATTACGTTTTGAGGCTGGAATTCTCACAAATCACTGTCTGATGGCTTTTCTCGTTTGCTCTTGTAGGAGACTGTAGAGAAGTTTCAGCAGCTCTCTCTGGCCACCCAGTTCCCGTTGCCTTCACTGCCAAACCACAGGGACATACTGCAGGTCTCTCAATGACCACTAGGTGGACACATGAGTCTACATTACCAACTGTGCACATGAATCCCGTCCAAACACTATTGTATTAACAGAGGAGTGGTGCGTATTTGAACAAAACCTGCAATATATATGATTTTAAAAATATTTTAAAGTCTGATTTATTGTTAGTTGCAAGGAAAATAATTGCTGCTTAAACATGCTGAGTTGATAAACCAGTCATTGATACATTATATACCTTAAAACACATTTTGTGGGGAAATTTTATTAGGACTTTGCCAGTTTTCACCTATACTGCCTCACAGTAGAAAAAGATAAAGACCATCCACTGTGCTTTCTTGTCATTTATAAAATCCTATTTATTTGTTTTATGTGTATGTACATGTTTTTCTGCTTGTTTGTTGGTTGGTTGGTGAGTGTGTCTGTTTGTATGCATTTCTTAGTCTATATTTGCGGAACATTTGCACTTTGTTAATGTTGGACAATGTTTTCATCTGTTTAATGCTAAACCTATCTAATGTAATAAAATGTAATTTTGTCAATGTGTCTTTCATGTCTTAGATTTATAGCTCAGCTGGACTCTAATATGTAAGGCTGCACTTTTGACAGATTTCATGGGAATTGGCCATTTTAAAAATGGAAATGAAAAAAAAAAAATCAAGGAGAAATTTCTATAGAGAATATTAATTTTCCCTGTAGAAATAATGCCTCTCCGTGCCATGAATTACTCCTGTGATGGCAAAGCTAAATTTTCAGCGTCTATTACTCCATTTTTCAGTGTCCCATGATCCTTCAGAAGTCATTCTAATATGCATTTTATTTTTATATATATATATATATATATATATTTTTTTTTTTTAACCTAATGTGCAAATTTGATGCTCAAGAAACATTTTTTTTTTCAATTTTGAAAACATTTGTGCTGCTTAATAATTTTGTAGAAACGGTGATAACGAACAGCATTCAACAAAGCATTTATTTTCAAGAGATAATGTAAGTTTTAACCAACTTAACGCGTGCTTGCTTAATAAAAATAATTTATTTTAGAAAAAGTTTACTGAGCCCATAATTTTGAACATTCATGTATATGCTTTTAAAAGCGGAAAAACAATTATCCTAATTAGCGTACACGAGATTATAATAAAGCAGAGACGTAATGCGTGCCTTCAGGCGAACACTTCGCCTTTGTTTCTTTTTCCAAAGTTTCTTACTATGGCGATGGCTTGGCTCATGAATATTAAAGACATACTGACGTTGCTCCCCGGATTGACCAGTAAAAAAATCCTAATTAATATTTGAGCCCCGCCTTATTCAAAATACAAGATTCGTTCAGCAAATCAGAAAGAACCGTTAGAACAAACGTCACCCTGCCTTCTTAATATTCATGAGCGAAGCCTTCGCCATAGTAGGATTCGGAAGCTCCCTCCAGTAGAGACTGCAGGAAGTTTCAGCGCAGTTCAACTGCGGCCGCGGCTCTGTGATTGTCTGCTCTAGACGATATCAATAACATGACCCGAAAACCTTGCTCTCGGTTTCCTCACTCTGCTCGGAATAATTCAGTGCTCTGGAGAGGTTTAATAAATGGACTCTAACGGACAGCTGAACTTCAATTCATCGTTTCCCTCCGCCCGGTGTCAAACTAATGGCAAACGTGAAAGTCGCGATTCGAGTCCGTCCGCTGAGCTCCAGGTACGATAAGCCTTCATGAATCTTATATTGCATTAATTATCTGTAAAAGTGCTCGATAAAAACTGATGAATAGAGTCATATGGAGTTTATAAACAGCTTTGAGTTGTTGGTGCTGTTGCTATGTCTGGGAATAGACCTGCGCTGACTGAAACAAATAAATTGCCATTCAATAAAACTATTGCGCGAGCTCTATCTCATTATATTGCAACTCTATATGATGTGCTATATATGCAAGTAATTTAAACTTTTAACACGTCAATCTAGAGATAAAAAAAATTAATGATAGCATATTCTAAAACAACGCATAAGCATGCATTAAATATATAATGCATAAGCAGTGCATATGAAGTTGTATTGTGCATCGTTTTGGTGCACGATAAATGTACTGTAATCTCCAAAAATCTCATTCGATACCATTAAAACCCCTTCCCCCAAAGGAGCTGATACTACTGTATTATTTTAATGTCTTGTTAGTATCATTTTAACAGAATTGCATTACAAATGTGTTGCATCAGTAAAATCTAATGGATGTGTTTTGCTTTAACTTTTTAAAAAGGGGGGTATCCTGTACACAGAGTTTGCCCCATGAGAGCCCACTGCCCCACCCTCCAGCATCAGCCAAATTACTACAGTATGTGGGTGCTGGACAGACTCCTCCCAGATTGACACACAAAGCTGTGTGCATGTGTTTGGCCGGAGCTGCTAGCCTTGACATTTAAAGAGTCTCCCTGAAGTGTGCATCACAAAGGACGACTTCATGGCTGTCCGTCTCTATTGTGCAAATGAAGATTGCTTTTTAACAGGCAGCCGTTGGTTTTATGAGTATGCACATAATAAATATGTGACTATGTACTTTGTGCTTTTGTCAAAAAAAAATATGACTTCTGTTTGAGTTCAGAGTTTTAGCTGCTGCAGATGGCAGGAATTGTGTGGGAATGGCACAGAAATCCAAGTTTGTAAACATGTTCTCCTCATAACCAGAGTTATTTTTTCTTTCCACTGATTTTGTTATAAAATGCACCGTTTCTAGGCAAAAGTATGTACACACACACTGACAGGCGAAGCAGGCTGTTGTGGTTGTGGGTAGGGCCTCCATTCATCATTGGCAGAGTGAAACAGACCCACATGGTACTACACAAGCTAAGAGCTTCATAACTCTGAGCATTCAGTGGGAGAGTCCATTGCTTAAAGGTGTGTAACATCTGCTGCATTATCAGCAGCAAACAGAACTGGAAAATAGGTTGATTTTGTACATTTTCAAATAAAAAATTGTGCAAAACATGCCATGATACTAGGGTATTGTGAATGGTTGCTGAGGTGTTACAAATTGTTTTTAGTGTAGTTGCCAGGGTGTTTTGGATGGTTTCTAGGGTGTTCTTACTGGTTAAAAGTCAAACAGAGGCAAAAGAACCCATCCTCAAAGTTGCAGTAACGTAGTATTTTTTTTATACAATTTTTATATGATACATATAGGCTACACTACTGGTCAGTTTGGAGTAATTACTATTTTTGATTTGAAAGATTTTGGCTGCATTTATTTGATAAAAAATAATTTAGTGAATATTATTACTATTAATAATATTAAAATTGAAAAAAAAAAACTGTTTTCTATTTATGTTAGGTAATATGTTTTAATTAGTAATTTGTTCCTGTGATGGAAAGCTGATTTATTTATTTTTCTTTCATACCCCAAGCTTTTGAATGGTAGTGTATCACAGTTTCCAAAAAATATTAAGTAGCAAAAATAAATAAATAACAATAATAATTATAACTATTATTATTATTATTATTATTATTATTAGTAGTAGTAGTAGTAGTAGTATTACTGTTATTGTTGTTATTGTTATTATTATAATTTTAAGTGTTATTTATGTTTAATATTTAAGTTTAACATATATCCCATGGTGGACCTGAACATCTTGATTCTCATCGATTTATAATCATTAATTTATACAAACTTTTTCACTTCATTTTTAGTCCCATAATTACTGACATCAACAACAAACAGGTAGTGCCGCCCCAAACCCACACCATTGGTTGAGCCAGAAGTTGATGTTGACAGTGTTTTGAAAGCACCTCAGAGCCACAGTGTGAAAGTCCACATACTGTACGAATAGCTTACTTATAGTTGTGTGTGCGCATTAAACTAAATAGGAAAACATATTTTACACTGAAAAATGACAGACTGTGAGATGAAGTTTAGACAAACAAGGCCTTCCCCAGTCTGCGCACATTGTCAGAGTTTAGATCTGTACACAGCCGTGCTCCTACACTGGATTTCATTCTCTTGCATCAGTTTTATCTGGAACCCGATTCTGGAGAGATTGCACAGCTGTCTTCGCTGCTCTCTCACACATTGACACACATATCCTGCACGCTCACGCACACACCTGCTTCAGCTCAGCTGTGCGGCTCACAGAGGAGTTTTCAGCCGTCTGTTTTCATTTGAATCTGACCTTCTCATGCGGCGCAGCAGAGCTGTGCAGATGAATCCTCCAGACCCTCGGCCTCTCACTCCACTGCCCTGTCTGAATATGGGTCTGGATATGATCACAGCCAAATAAACATGCCTCTGAGAATTGTAGAAGGTTTATGGTTAACCTGGAGGGAATCAAACCATGCAATATAAAAAACAAAAAAGTCAAATATCAATTAAGAAGTCTGTTATCTTAGGGGAAAAATTTACTTATATTTGCACTTACATTTTTTTCAGAATTCTTTGATTAATAGAATGTTTAACAGAGCAGCATTTATTTGAAATAGAAATCTTTTGTAACATTGTAAGTGTCTGTTCTATCACTTTTGATCAGTTTAATCCATCCTTGCTGAATAAAAGTATTAATGTCTTTCAAAAAATAAATAAATAAATAAAAATCATACATGCCCCAACTTTTGTAAACTTTTGTAAAAAATAAAGGAAGGGCATTTTTGCCTGCATATTTCAAATAACTAGGTCGTATTTGACACTTTAAGTGGCATTTTACCCTCGAGCCTTGGTTATTTTCTGACCCTGGTAACTTGT
This sequence comes from Spinibarbus caldwelli, assembly GCA_039654775.1. NCBI lineage: Eukaryota > Metazoa > Chordata > Actinopteri > Cypriniformes > Cyprinidae > Spinibarbus > Spinibarbus caldwelli. Next base: position 21,964,718 of record CM077250.1, read on the forward strand.
TATTCTACACTCTCACATGTTCAGTAATGAATGAGCCTTTAGCCTGTTTTAAGATTCATGAACTTTTAATAAGGCAAAAAAATAATTATATGGTTGTTCTATAAATGTTTACTTAGCAGTGCTCTGTGCAGTGTCTTGAATATCAGTCTGTTTGTTTTTGTTCTGCAGGGAGAGTCTGGATGGAGGACGATTAGCTGTAAAAGTGGAAGACAAAGTGGTGAGGGTCCGAAATGTGAAGGTAGGTCCATTTTTGTTTAAATATTAGTTCATATGTAATATTTATGAATATTTATGAAATATTTAGTTGAATCTTTGTAGCTTATGGTGCCAGAAAGTACCTTTATTTATTTATTTATTTTTAAATTGCACCAGAAATTGGCAGTTGTTGACATTGCTGTAAGAGTTCAAAGAGGAGGCAGTGTCAGGGTTAGATGGCTACTTGCAGTATCTCAGCAAATGGAAGTTGATAGTGAAAATGATTCTCTTCCTGCTGGATTACTCACTTGTTTATTTATTCCATTTATAAAAAGCATAAACAAATTTGATTGCAGAAGCAACATGCCATTATCGCCTTCCTCTTTACACATGAAAATCCCAAAAACCTAAACAAGCAGCACACTTACCTTACACTTTCTAAAATCATTCCACACCTCATTCTTGACTAAATGAGAACTTCAAAACCTGATTGGTGGAATGTTCTCTGCTTCTGGACCAAATAGTGTGGTGATGACTACAGGCACTACAGGCCAAAATTATATTTATATATATATATATATATATATTAGTGCTGTCAATTGATAAAAAAATTACTAATTAATCACATTTTTTTCTGAAATTTCACCTAACATTAAAGTTTTTTAAATATACTTTTGTATTGCAATAATTTCACATTCAATCTTCAATGTAGAAACAACACAAAGACAGTATATTTTTAATATTTGTTTAGTGGCTTTTTTTTTATGACTGAAGGCAAGTATCACTGATACCAATATTACTGATGTCTCTTGGAAATTGTTATTTTTCCCCTAATATTTAACCATCGACAATAGCCATTCAACATTACAGTATAATTGAGAACGCTCAATTTTAACATTTATTAGACTTTAAAAAATAACAACTTCTAGAGTGTGCGTCTGAAAAGTCCTTTTTGATGTTGTCGTAAAGATGTTCTGCTTCTAAATAAATGCAATTGTTGTCAAGAAAAAGAGACAAGCAACAGTTGTGAGTGGGGTGGCCAACCCTAGCTGGAATCTGGAAAAAGTAATCACTTACGAATATTAAATATAATACAGGTGCATCTCAATAAATTAGTATGTCATTGAAAAGTTCATTTATTTCAGTAATTCAACTCAAATTGTGAAACTCGTGTATTAAATAAATTCAATGTACACAGACTGAAGTAGTTTAAGTCTTTGGTTCTTTTAATTGTGATGATTTTGGCTCACATTTAACAAAAACCCACCAATCTCAACAAATTAGAATACTTCATAAGACCAATAAAAAAAACATTTTTAGTGAATTGTTGGCCTTCTGGAAAGTATGTTCATTTACTGTATATGTACTCAATACTTGGTAGGGGCTCCTTTTGCTTTAATTACTGCCTCAATTCGGCGTGGCATAGAGGTGATCAGTTTGTGACACTGCTGAGGTGGTATGGAAGCCCAGGTTTCTTTGATAGTGGCCTTCAGCTCATCTGCATTTTTTGGTCTCTTGTTTCTCATTTTCCTCTTGACAATACCCCATAGATTCTCTATGGGGTTCAGGTCTGGTGAGTTTGCTGGCCAGTCAAGCACACCAACACCATGGTCATTTAACCAACTTTTGGTGCTTTTGGCAGTGTGGGCAGGTGCCAAATCCTGCTGGAAAATGAAATCAGCATCTTTAAAAAGCTGGTCAGCAGAAGGAAGCATGAAGTGCTCCAAAATGTCTTGGTAAACGGGTGCAGTGACTTTGGTTTTCAAAAAACACAATGGACCAACACCAGCAGATGACATTGCACCCCAAATCATCACAGACTGTGGAAACTTAACACTGGACTTCAAGCAACTTGGGCTATGAGCTTCTCCACCCTTCCTCCAGACTCTAGGACCTTGGTTTCCAAATGAAATACAAAATTTGCTCTCATCTGAAAAGAGGACTTTGGACCACTGGGCAACAGTCCAGTTCTTCTTCTCCTTAGCCCAGGTAAGACGCGTCTGATGTTGTCTGTGGTTCAGGAGTGGCTTAACAAGAGGAATACGACAACTGTAGCCAAATTCCTTGACACGTCTGTGTGTGGTGGCTCTTGATGCCTTGACCCCAGCCTCAGTCCATTTCTTGTGAAGTTCACCCAAATTCTTGAATCGATTTTGCTTGACAATCCTCATAAGGCTGCGGTTCTCTCGGTTGGTTGTGCATCTTTTTCTTCCACACTTTTTCCTTCCACTCAACTTTCTGTTAGCATGCTTGGATACAGCACTCTGTGAAGAGCCAGCTTCTTTGGCAATGAATGTTTGTGGCTTACCCTCCTTGTGAAGGGTGTCAATGATTGTCTTCTGGACAACTGTCAGATCAGCAGTCTTCCCCATGATTGTGTAGCCTAGTGAACCAAACTGAGAGACCATTTTGAAGGCTCAGGAAACCTTTGCAGGTGTTTTGAGTTGATTAGCTGATTGGCATGTCATCATATTCTAATTTGTTGAGATGGTGAATTGGTGGGTTTTTGTTAAATGTGAGCCAAAATCATCACAATTAAAAGAACCAAAGACTTAAACTACTTCAGTCTGTGTGCACTGAATTTATTTAATACACGAGTTTCACAATTTGAGTTGAACTACTGAAATAAATGAACTTTTCCACGACATTCTAATTTATTGAGATGCACCTGTATATACTATTTTTCACAAGTTTGGGATCAGTAAAATAGTTTTTTCTTTAGAAGAAATTAATACTTTTATTCAGCAAGGATGTTTTACTTTGATCAAAAGTGACAGTGAAGACTTTTACATTGTTACAAAAAAAAAATCTATTTCAAATGAATGTATCTGAAATGGCTTTTAATGTAACTGTGTGTCTCAAATGTACAGACACATTCTTACTTCTGAAGCAGGAAATACTCTCTTGCATTCAGCACTTGATTAATGGATTAATGAAATGGTAGAAGCCACATCTGGTCACCTGCTGTGAGCACGATAGTAAGATAAAAACTTACTTTCCACCAGTTTTTTAAAGAAAGTAAGATGGTTTTCAAGGGAAAAGATGGGCTGACATAAAGACAAGCGTGGAAGGCAGACAATAAAAACAGCAACAAACACATTTTCACATTGTATTATTTGTTCATGCTGCACACATTAGAGGATAAGTGGTCTATGATCAGATCATTGTTCTTTTTGATACTAGTGTCCCGGGCAGAGAGCAGTCATATTAACTGAGTGATGAATGTCATGAGCTCAGTGTGTCAGTCGACGGAATCTCATTTAGAGTGAAATGAGAATCCAGTGGTCCAAGAAAGTCTGAAAGATGCATTATTATGTCTTTATCCTTTGTTCACCTAAAAGTTAGGCTCTGGATTTATAACACCATCTTGAAATGATCATAATGTTATCAAAGCCATGGCCTGGCTGTTAACACAGATGCTTTGACACGTTGTCTATACTACAGTTTCATGTACAATAGTGTGAAAGTTAAGTACTAAAGCAGTGCATGTTTCCCAGATCAGATTGTTTGTTATAAAGTAAAATATAATAGTTAAAATAGTTTAATAGTTCAACCAAAAATGAACACTCTGTCATCATTTACTCACCCTCATGTCATTCTAAACCTGTATAACTAACTTTCTTCTGTGGAACAAAAAAGAAGGTATTTTAAACATTGTCATTAATCAAACAGTTTTAGTGACCATTGGCTTCCATTGTATGGACAAAAAATTGCAAAATGTCTTCGTACATGCAGTGTTATTTTAGTATTTTTATATACTATTACAGTTATTATTTGCATTTTGAATAAACTTTATTTTTTATATTTTCAGTTTTTGTTTTAAGTTTTTTTTTTTTAAAATTGATTTTATGTGCTTTTGTCATTTTTTTTAATATATATCTTTATTTAGAAATATTTCTTCAATTTATTTTAAGTTATACTTGTAATAATTTTAGTATGTAAAATTCAACTTATTTTAATTGTTGGTCAGGCAACATTTCAAATTTTCATAAGTTTAACTTCAGGTTTTTCATCTAATATTTATATTTGAATTTATTATCTTAATAAAAATGATTTTTAATAGTTTTAGTTAACTAACAATGCTGCATACAGGTCTGCATACAACATGAGAGCGAGTAAACAAAAAAAGGGGGTAAGTTAGGCCTATTTTTTTAAGTGCAGTTTTAGAGGATCCAAGATGAGTGAATGAATGCTAAATCTTTAGCCATTACTTTGAGAAGTGGTCCCATAAAATATTTGGATGTTTAAGCCACACTTAAAAATATATGATTGCCATTGAAATATAATGTTTTTTAATGTTGGTAACAATGCTTTTGGGACAGTTAAAATAGTAAAGTACTAATAAATATAGTACTTATAATAAAGTACTCCAGTTTCATAATGTTTCTGGAAATCAGGCCAATTGGAGCATGGCCATATTATTAGATCTGATTTTGTTTATTACTGTTGAGCCCAAATATAACGGTGCTGAGTGCAATGTTTGGGCTCATTAGTGAAGTTGTGGGCCATATTGTGAGGTCATTAAGTCAGCTGCGGGATTGCAATTGTGTGAATAATTACACACCAGAGCCGCAAATGTAACGTTGTCTGGGAGACAGGTTGGCAATGCCCGGGCATGTTTCTGCACGCTCCTCCAAATGCACACGCTGTGCCGTGAAGATCTGTTTGACTGGGCGAATAATGAGCTGAGATATACATGATCTCTGTTTGCTGAGATCTGGGAAATAACTTACGCTGATGAGTCGGATCGCGTCGGGTCATGCTCGGATGCTCAAGTCATTTGTCTCCCAGCCTAACTACTTAGAATTGTTGCTTTTGAGCACACTAAAGAGTATCCCATGCGTAAGCTACAGGCTCACAGCCTTGCTACTTGGCATCAGTGTGCTGTAACATTATTAGTGGAAAAATTGAGGACGTAAAGGGCTGGTCTCCCAGTAACTGGTTAAATGGGTTAAATAGATTTTCAATGGAAAATCACTTTTCTCAATAAAGTCTAATGTAGTTTGTGAAAGCACTTAATGAGAAAGAATCATAATGAAGAGTTATCAGCTGTTACGAGTGTTGTATAAGAAAATCGGTGTAATATAAAACTTGGCTGGGTGGATAACTAAGTATGTGAAACGTCTTCAAACATTTCAACAGAAAACATTATATCACTGGCGCCAGTGAGTAGTTGTGTGATGTAATATGATTTATGTTTTAGTGAAGTTGTTAAATAACACTACTTATCATTAGGGGTGTACGATATTGACAAAAATAATGTCTCTATTTTTTGGGATTTTATCGATAACGATTATTAGACAATATTTTGCTGAGTGTGTTATAGTGCTGGTATCTTAAGGACTGCCGTGGACAGCTGGTGACTCCTAAAGTTATGATTTTCTTCATATTCTGTGTGGTAGTCAGTTCACACTGATAGAAATTAATCTTTTCCAATAAGTTTAAATAGATTTTTACATTTTATGGGCATTTTTACCTTAATAAAGCCATTTTTTTTCTAAAAGTGTCCATTATCTTTTGAGTCAAATTCTTACATTTAATCAGTGAATTATGAAATCAGCAAAATTCATCTTTGCAATGCAGAGGAAACACAGAAGCTGCATCTGAAGTGGCATTTAGATGTACACTGTTTAATGCAGGACATGAATGCATTTAACCTGCAACTAAAAACGCATAAATAAAGTTTTGACATATTAAACATAAAACGTTGAATACTGATATTTGAAATAATGTAAATAATAAAAAGATACTTTAAATGTGAAATTAAAACCGCCAGCAGGTGGCAGCAAGTCACTGTTAATAAGTGAGTCATTGCAATTGAACCGAATCATTTAAACGGTTGATTCATTCAGGAACGAAACACCGTCATGTTGCTCAGAGACTCAAAACAGTGCTGGCTTCTGTGTTTGGAATTATTTTTTGTTGTCAAAATACAGCATAAACAGGAAATATGGTGTCTAAAACGTAAGTCTCTTACTTCTTGTTTATTGAACTGTTGAATTGATAAAAAAATCACTATCACATTTGTAATCGTGGTAATTTTTGGAGGAAAAAACAGCACTCTTCGTTTGAAATTGATTAACTATAAGTGGTATTTATGATCATTCTAAATGTATTTCATTAGACTGAATCATGCCGTGAAAGAACACACTCTAAATGCACACTCGCACTAGTCTCTAGACTTCACGTAATGTATGCGTGCACTCTATAGGTGTGTTTTGAATGTTTTTTTTGCAAAATACTCAATAATGTCAAATTGCACCTCGTTAAAACAACAATTACGATATTATCGCAGACGAAATCCTCATCATATTTGAGGATTTCAACAAACCACTAACCCTAAACACAACTCCAGAATGTAACTTAAGTATGAGACCTTAAATTGTGTGTTGAGAAGAGCTGCACTATTGCTATTTAGCATCCACCTAGCAGCAAGCAACCTTATAGAAATGCACTAAAAACAGGGGTGTGAATCAAGCTCACTATAGACAAGTAAACAGTCAACGATTAAATAAGAAACTAATTGCCAGCAATAGGACAAAAAAACTACAGTAGAACAAATAAATAATAAATGCTACATACATTGTATAAAGTAATCAAATGTATAAAACACTGCATATTCGTCACTGTGTAAATTAAATATATATTTCTTCTTATTAAGGTTACAAAAGCAATTTAGTCAAGAGCAGTGAGAGATTTTTTTTCTCTTTTGTTTGATTAACATGAATGACAGACAGCAGGAATTTTAGACTGCTGTCACTTTAAGAGCTGCCCGGATCCAATACTGTTACACGTGTTTTCTTCCTCAGCTGTTTGCTTTCACTTAAGACCTACTGTATTTGAGGATAGTTGTAAAGATGGGCATTTTGACATACAAATGTGTGTGTTTAACCGTTCAAGGCCTATAAATCAGCAAAAATGACTCAGTTCAATACTCCTGAGCTCTATGAGGACCTGTGCGCGTCTCTCAGACAGCGTTCAGATATAGCGAGATGAGTTCTCTTTCACTGATGATTGTGTTTTACCAGCTTAAAATCACTTGATTTAAAACCGCATTGCTTAAAAGCACATACAAATGATAAGATTTTGTGACCATGTAGCACAGCAACATCACATGAGCATGTAACCGTTATAGAGACGACAGTCCAAAATTTCTACGGGCTGACAAATTTCTACCTGTTAACCAGTGTCTACCGGTATATCGCCCTCCCTTGCCTGGGGGAACCCATGATTGAACAAAACATCTGGAAATAAAGCAAAACAACAGGGTACCAAAATAGTGAAGTAGTCTCTGATGCCATGTTTGTTATTTACATCAATAATCTGACATTAATTTGATCTCAAGTAGATTAATTAACAGAAGTTATTACACCACGACCTGTGTGATGCTGATTGTGACATTAACATCATATATGTGGTTAGTTAATTATATAGTTAATTAAAATGCATTATACTAGGGTAGTTAAGCAAACCATAGAATGGCACTGTGGCAGGGAAGAAGCACCAATCTTAGGAAATGTAAATAAATAAATAAATAAATAAATAAATAGTTTATTTTGCTAACCATCTTTTTGCCAACCACCATTTTTGTTCTCTATGTAGTTGGAGGGGCGTTTGGACGGGCGATCAGAGGGTCTGCCTGACTCCAGGGAGAAGTTTATGGAGTTTGGGTTTGATTTCTGCTACTGGTCCGTGGATCCAGCAGCTCCCAACTATGCATCACAAGAGGAGGTGAGCTTCCACTTTAATGCAGTTAATAATAATAATAATAATAATAATGTTTAGTGTATCTGCACTGATGTTGATGTCACACTGATGAGCTTGTATATCTCCTGTGTCCTGGGTGGAGTCTGGTGCATGATAATCGGAGGACTGCAGGATGATAGCGTAATCAAAACCTTTGACCCTCCAGGAAAAGGTCTGAGGAAATATTATCCCTCAGCAGAATCAAAACACTGCTCAGAGTATAAGATATTACATCATCTCTGTGAAGGGAGTATTCCCTCCCTACATAGTCTGAGATTTCTTTTATTTTAACCTGTATGTGGGTGTGCAAAGTTGGCTGGGTCAGAAACATACTCTATACAAGTGCGCACATGTAGTTGTGAAGGCTTATAAAAGCCCTCCATAGAGCCCCCCCCCCCCCCTCTCAATGTTGAGAATGCAACCCTTGTGTTATGAATTGTTTTAAAATCTATTGTTTGCGTAAAATCGGCCTTACATACTGTAGCTAGAAGTCTTTGTGTTCACATGCTTACGTAGAGAATGTTTTTGCATTGGTTTAAAGGTGCTCACACCATGAACATTAACTATAAAATAACTATATATTACTATATTAGTGTCCACAGCAACAAACAATAATACTGTTTATTATAAGAGTGTGCTGCAGTTACAGTATATACAGTAAGTCAGGTGGTATTCTGATTGGCTGTCAATGTTCATTTGTTGTATCATTTATTGGGTAGAAAAAATGTTATGAAAATGATTTAAATGATATCATTCGTCTGTGACGTTATCATTATAATTGTGTAGTTGTGCTGTGGACGTTATTTTCATTGAATTAGAATGACTATTAAATAGGGGTGTCTCCAACTAAGGATTTACATAGTCGAATCGGAATTTTTGAATCTTGCCGATAGTCGACTGATAGTCGAATCATATGTTTGAGGGCAGGGGCAAAATACATTACCAAGAGTCAAGTCAGACATTCGACAGTCATAATTACTGATGTTAACACACAGGGAAAATGTGTAAGGATGCCTCGCAGATATAAACGAGTAAATAATGTTTTATGTTTTGATTAAAAGACGTCCGCGCGGACGTAGAACATCCTACGTTGTTTACGCTTTGATTTTAACGAAAACAACGTATCCACGTGACGAAGCTGACACAGAACAGCATACGCTGTTTACGTTCAGTAGATATTGTCCAAAATGGCGCTAGGGTGACGCGGAGGAGACGAATTGTTGAATAAAGACGTTATTTCTGTTTTCTTTGCCTACAAAAAGTATTCTCGTAGCTTCGTAAAATTATGGTTGAACCCCTGATGTCACATGGAATATTTTCCCGATCTTCTTGCTACGTTTCTGGACCTTGATTGTGGCAGTTACATTGCTGTATATGGGAGGGTCAGAGAGCTCTCAGAATGCATCAAAAATATCTTAATTTGTGTTCCGAAGATGAACAAAGGTCTTACGTGTTTGGAACAACATGAGGGCAATGAGTAATGAGTAATTAATGACAGAATTTTAATTTTTGGGCGAACTATCCCTTTAACTCAAACTTCCACAACTTCTCTGTAGAATTGACAGAATTACAGCCAGTCATAAGATATTTTGTAGAGTGGGATATTGAAACAATGAGATTTCATTGATTCAACAATAATTGAAACTAATTGAATACTGCTGCAAAAACCACAAGTTCTCTCAAACTTCAGACCAACAAGCACGGATCTCATACACATAGTACTCACAGTTAACCAAGTTAAGTTAAACAAGTGAACTATATCTTTCCTTTGTCAGTGAATCTTCTCCTCAGTCACGCCCTGGTGTTCCCTTCAGTGTCTTTGTCCACACTGTATGAAAGACTGAGCTGTGATGGCCCACGCACAGAGGATGACCTTGTCTGCACAACACTTTTCTTTCTCTTCTCTCGCTTCCTCTCTTTCAGTTTTGCCCAGTCAGAGCTTTACGGCAGAAGCCTGGAGCTTGCATTCCTTGGGCGGCCTGCAGCAAAGTCTGGTCAGAGAGAAAGAAACTGACCTATTTTGGAGTCCTGTGGGAGGTTTACATCAAAATTGTCAAAATTGAAGTACACTTTGAGCTTTAGTGTACATTACTAGTCTTGTGGTGATCAATTCATCCATGAAAGTTAATTCACAGGACAAAATATGTTTGTCTTTATAAACTTTAATCAAAATCTGAAAATATGCTTCCCCTCTGGATTGATGTTTCTTCTCTGGTGACATCAGTTTGACGTTGGAGACAAACATCCTTGAACCATTTCCCTCAAAAAATGGCAGTTTGCTGTGAGCTAGTGATTGCGAGGGAGTGTGTTAAAATCAGGCTTCTATTTTTTTTTTCTCATTCAGTATTCTAGTTCACTCAGAAATATGTGAAGTGAAGCCAGTCTTTTATTTCACAGACTCAAATTTTGTAATAACATTAATAGCTGATGCAAAGTTACCGCAGTTTTAATGTAATACCAATAACTCTAGAAACTGTGGCATTTTGAATTAAACTTTGGTTAGCATGTAAATATTTGCATGAGTAAGAGACCACATTACAGTCAGGATAAATGCTTTTCTCTGTTCAGCTCTTTCAGTTTTTTTTTTTTATTAAAGATCATTCATTTAATATTACGTTTGCCACTGTGCAGTTTTCAGCCTAAATACACACGTTGCTGACATGTGAATCGTTTTATCCAATTTAGTTTAATTGTTTTTTAGGGAAAAAAGTCTCATGAAGTCTCACATGTTGCTCTTTAATTGGATCTTCCTGTGAACTGCTGTTCTCTGTGACTGCAAGCAACAGAATGAGACTGGAGCCTCTCCTTCCTGTGGGGTCTCAAGAGACGCCTCAGTGGAGGGGAAACCAGCCGCGCTACTTCTCTCCAACTTCTCCCCCACTCTTCCCCTTTAGAAGCCAGCTGCCCCTCCCTGCGCTTCTCTCTGTGCATGTGGGAATATAGCCTATTTGTTTTTTTTAGTGGCTAAAAGATTGGTGGTTGTCTCTGGAGGAACATGCCTATCTGTATATGTCCATGTCTGAAGAGAAAGCAGAGGGCTTGGAGAGATGGATCAGGCCTTGGAGCAGAATAGATAAAGATGGGTAATGGAAGCCAGCTGTTGTGAAGGCAAGGTTGGATCACATCCTGATTGCATTACTGGGTATTGGATTAAACAGCATCTAAACCATCCGTGAAGCTTTTAGTGCATACTTTTGTAACAAAATAACCATTTATGAATCATTCTGAGTTAGTTCTTTTTAATGAACCAGTTGAACCAATGCACCAAATTGGTTGTTGATTGAATGAAGGCAGATGTTAATATGAGCTTGCAGTTGATTGTAGGAAAGGGGCAGGGTTTATGCAGACTAAATGATTGGAAGGTCCAGCTAAAAAAAAAAAAATAATAATAATAAAAATATAATTTCTCACAATGAGATCAGTAACATGCATTTAGAAAATATGTAAGGTAAATTTCTATTTCATGCTGACTTTTAAGCAAAATGTATGTGCACTCTGATGGTAAAAATAAATAGTTTCAAAGGAATAGTTCACCCAAAAATGAAAATTCTGTTATTAATTATTCACCCTCATGTCGTTCCAAACCCGTAAGACCTTTGTTCATCTTTGGAACACATATTAGGGCTGGGTGATATGGCCTAAATCGATGGCCTAAATCGTTAAACAAATAACGATTGCTAACGGTTGCCTGTTACAATTACATTACAGTACATAAAATTTCACTTACCACATAAACAGAGTAAGGAGAGATGACTCAGGACGATGACAAATGATTTGCAGATCATGAGCAAAACTGACAAACATCTAATCTTGTAAAATGTGTGGTAAGTACTGCCGCTCCATACTATAAACACAGACGTGCAATCGCCAATCTCGAAAGTGAAAGTGAAACTAAAAAGCTATCGTGCATTCAAAAGCAGTTGCAATGCATAATAGCGGCTCCCTGATTCCCATAATTTTATATACAGTATGATGATCACCCAATGATAAAACTGAGAGGGAAAGAAATATACATTTTCCTCCCATCTCGTATTTATTCTCAGCAGTGAGTCAATGTCATGGATGTAAGGGCAGAGCAAGTTTAAATATCTTTCTAGTCTATATTTCCATATTGTAATCCCGCTGTTTTGGGTATTTAAAAAAATAAAAAATAAAAAATAATTTGTAATAGAGCAGACACTGACTGTTGTTCATGTATTGATGGCCTCATTTGGCGAGACGGCAGACGCTGAAAACACTGCGCGCTTCAGTATGTGTGTAGTAAACGAAACTGCGCGTCTGTGCATTCATTCATAAGGAGATGCAGGATTCATATTTAAATGGTATTTTTGCAGCTTAATATTTACACATACTAGTTCATATCACATTTGATTTAAGTGTAATGACCTACTTTTGATTTATTCATCCAAACTTTGACAAATTCAATGACATTCTGCGTTATACAGTAAATTCTGTTTTTATAACTAGATTCCGCAATTCCGTCCGCGTTTTCCGCATCGCAGAAATCATAAAGCCCTGATCGCACCGCGACGCTCGCGTCCGGTGTAGACACGGTGTGAGTTTTTTAATGGGTTATGTTATAGCCCTGCTTGTTTTTTTTTAATGTTTTTATGAAATCTCTGTATTGCTCATATCATCATATTATTTACTGCCATGCGAGCCACAAATTAAAGCTTGGCGAGCTGCGCAATGAGTAACACTGCTTTAAGGGATCCGCAGTACACGTCTTTTTTTTTTCTGAACACGTTGGGATGCGGCGGATTGCGGGGGGGATCACAAAACCCTACCTAAACTCTAATATGGCAAACGTGCGGGGGGGAGCTCATTCGGGACTATGGGAGCCCAGAGGGGAGCGTCGGCGGATGTTAAAGAGAAAACCGATTTTCATTCAAACAAATCGACGTAAACTACACGTTCGAGTTAATCGATAAAATCGATTTATCGCCCAGCCCTAACACATATTAAGATATTTTTTTATGAAATCTGAGAGCTCTTTGATCCTGCATAGACAACAACACAACTGAAATGTTTTCAGACCCAGAAAAGTGTTAAGGACATCAATAAAATAGTTCATGTGACATCAGTGGTTCAACCGTAATTTTACGAAGCTGCTAGAATACTTTTTGTGCGCAAAGAAAACAAAAATAAAAACTTTATTCAACAATTCTTCTTGCATGCGTCGTGATACTCTCTATAATGGGGGAATACGTGATTTGGAAGAGAAGAATTGTTGAATAAAGTTATTTTTGTTTTTTTTGCGCACAAAAAGTATTCTTGTATCTTCAGAAAATTATGGTTGAACCAGTGATGTCACATGGAGTATTTTATCGATGTCCTTACCACGTTTCTGGGCCTGGAAACATTTCAGTTGCATTGCTGCCTATGCAGGGTGAAAGAGCTCTCAGATTTCATCAAAAATATCTTAATTTGTGTCTTACAGGTTTGGAACGACATGAGACTGAGTAATTAATGACAGAATTTTCATTTTTGGGTGAACTATCCCTTTAAATAAAACAAAGATTATTGGAGTATGTTTTACAAGAAAATACTATTTCAGTCTTTCTACTTCAAAATTTCACATTTAATTCAATTCATGTTGAACATATGTGCCCTTTAAATCTCTTCTATTTCAGTTTCAACTGATTTGATTTTCTCAGGTTTTCACAGCTTGAAGTAATGACATTGTTTGAGAGAGTTGAGATGACATTAAACAAAAGATGAGAGTGTAAAGTAGAGGAAGGTGAAGGCTAACTGGGGTCACTTTTAGCTACAGCCCCTCTCTTGCCAGCAGCACAGCTGCTTTAGTAAATGAGTTTTCACAGACAGATTGCACTGAGACGACGTCATTGGTCCAGAGCTGGAGCACAATGCTGGTTTTCTTTTCCAAGTGAAGTCAGCTTTGTGTTTTTTACCCTCCCTCTTTCTCTTAATCACCCTCTCTCATCGCTCCCTCTTTTTCTTTTGGAGACAGTGCATGACTTTATTATGCTCTTGGTATTTCTGGGTTTCTGTGTCAGTGGCGTGAAGAAAATCTCCACAAAGCATCTTTACACATAGACTGACCACGTAAAATCAAATTTTTTTCAATGACGCAGAAAAGAACACTTGTCTTTTGAACTTTATATTCATCAAAGATTCCAGAAAGAATTAAAGATTCCTGAAAGATTCCTGAAAGAATTAAGCAACATAAATGTTAATAAGAAATGTTTTTTGAGCACCAAATCAGCATATTACAATGATTTCTGAAGGATCATGTGATACTGAGAACTGGAATAATGATGCTGAAAATTCAGCTTTGCCATCACAGACGTAAATTACATTTTAAAATATATTAAAATAGAAAACAGTTATTTTAACTTAAAAAAAATTATTAGTGCTGTCAAAGCAAAATTCATTTTAACGGCACTATATTTATTAACGCGCGATTAACGCAGCGCGCATTTTCTGTTTGACCCGTGGCCTAGGCCATACTACTATAGTTGGAGAAATGGAAATGGATGGAGATGCTTACAGTGTTGCCAACTTAGCGACTTTTCAGTCCACTTTAGCAACTTGTATTTTTTTTTTTTTTTTTTCAAAAAGCGCCTAGCGACCAGTCTTTATTGGGTTTGCCCAAACCTTATTTAGTTTCTGAGACTCGACGGTACTGCCACGCGAGCGCGAGGTCTCTCTTTCCCGCTGCGCACACACCTCTCTCTCTCTCTCTCTCTCTCTCTCTCTCTCTGTCTCTCTCTCTCTCTCTCTCTCTCTCTCCCTCCGCGTCTGCTCTGTTCAGCACGCGGATGAGAGGAACAGCGCTTTCAGTTAAAACAGATATTATGTTGCTTCTCTAATTTAACATGCAAGTATAGCCGAAATCACAGCACAGCTATTGTCTTTATCTTATGTATAGCCTATTTGATTTTATCAGAAGATGGCTGGATTATAAATCAGGATTTTTGGGCAGATTAACATCTTGGAAGGGAGAGCTGGTTATTTAGTCCTATGGGTCGCGTTTCAGTCACTATTTCATATTCATTCCGTTGTCTGACAACAGAAACCGTACAATATATAAATGAAAACAGTTTTATTGAAAATTTAGCTGCATCAAAATACAGTATGTGGGCACAGAGAGGCAAACAAATGTAATAATAAATAATAAATGTACATTTTGCATGTTCAGAAGAAGTGAGATGCTCTGTTGTGCGGAAATGTAAACAGGTTTGTATAAGTAAATTGCTAAGTGCAAAGAAAGAGAAGTAATGGGAACCTGGTATTTCTTTTTTCATGTGGTCTAATAGACATGAGCAAGTTCTTTGAAACACATCTATGATCTTTGAAACATGTCTAGTCTTCAGGCTCTGTTAGCTATGGTTTCACTAATAATAAACATATATTGCATAAAGCATCCATATTTGTCATTGCCCATGTTGATTAGAGTATTTAAAACATGAAAAGTATTCATTTAAGGTACATTTAGAACAGATAAAAATGTTATTAAATTGCGATTAATCACGAGTTAACTCATGACAATCATGCGATTAATCACGATTAAATATTTTAATCGATTGACAGCCCTAATATATATATATAAAACATTAGAGACATTATAAAATATTACAGATTTCAAACTTTTTAGTAGGCTATATGTACCTCTCCATTAGTATAGGGTGAATTGTGCTGCAGGCTGTGAAAGTCATTTACCCTAATAAGACCAGCTGCGATACGGGCAACTTTATTAGAGTGGGATGGGAGGAGGATATTGGGGAAAAAACTCCACTGGTTTTGTCTTTTTTTTAATCCTGTAGTTTAGCCTCCTTTTGGCTCATTGGCTAATTGCAGCAACAGTTGATGTCTTGGAATTCCTGCAGAAACTCCAGTCCAGTCTCTCACTCACTCTTTAGCTCATTCGTTTTCTGTAGGCCGTTTTTGTGTAGCCCTCAGATTCCCCTGACCTCTTTCTCTCCCCTTGCAAATTTGACCCACATAATGTCTGTGAAAGTATGACAAACGAGAAGCGAGTTGAACTCCTGCCAATCAGCTCTGTGTCATTCTCTTTCTCCCACAGTCCTCCCCACCACCCCTTTAACCCAGCTTTCCCTACAGTCGCATGCAGCTACATTATAAACAGGATCTCAGAATCATAACATGAAACTATCACCAAGTCTAGTTGTATTTATTACCAGGTTTGAAGGTCACATACATTATTTGGAACTTCTGCTATATGTTAGCAACAATAAGACCATTTTAGTGAGATTGTTTACTCGTTTACTCATTATTTAGCCTTATGTTGTTCCAAACATGAATGACTTTTTTTTTCTTCTTTTGCGTGGATCATAAAAGGAGATATTTAGCACAATATCCAAGCTGCTCTAAAATTATCATTTATGGTTGTCATCACCATCCACTTCCATTGTTTACATTTTGCATTTTTGGTTTTGCATTGTTGATTTAGATTTTATATTTGAAATTTGTAATATTTACTACTTACATTAATACTGTTCAAAAGTTTGGGGATGGTAATTTTGTGATAGCAAGCTGAATTTTCAGCATCATAACTCCAGCACAGCAAAAATGGCTTATCTTACTTAGTATTTTTGTCTTGTTTCTAGTCAAAATATCTAAAAATTCTTAAATCAAGATACTTGTTTTAAGAATATTTTACTTACCCCACTGCCAGATAATTTTACTTGTTTTAAGCAAAACTCACTTAATTTTGTTTTGCCCCCCCACCCCCCACGTACCTTGATTTAAGAATTTAGAGATTTTGACTAGAAACAAGACAAAAATACTAAGTAAGATAAGCCATTTTTTGCAGTGAGTCTTCAGTCACATGATATGATCCTTCAGAAATCATTCTAATATACTGATTTGGTGCTCAAGAAATATTCTTTATTATGTCTTTACTGTCGCTTTTGATCAATTTAATGCTGAATAAAATTATTAATTTCTTTTAAAGCAAAGTGGTATGGCACATCTGGTACCGTCATCTGGTATGGTAGAGTACATTTTGTATACATTTTTTAATATTGACTGTTTGATTTCATATGTTTTGTTGATATTTGTGTGATTCCTCAAGTTACTGCAATGTAAACCATGTGTTTCAGTATTTTTGTCCCTGTACTGTATATGCAAGAGGAACTGACGTATTGGTCTGTGGTCTGGGACAGTCTTTGCCTTGGATGGGCTTCAGTTGGCTCTCCCCACGAGATCTCACAAGAAACAAGGAGTTTTTCAGAGGTGGCTATTAAAAAAGCCACATTAAAGAGCCTTTCCCCACTGTAGCGCTCCACACACTGATTACAGGCCTTAAGATTTTAAAGTGGGTGTATTACGCACTAACAGTTTATTAATGGAGTTTTTCTCCTTTCGTATCCATCCCTATTTTCTGCTTGAATAATTCATCTTGAAGCATTCTGCTTTTAGCCTCTCTTTTACTACGTCTTTGACCATGGCATTTAAACCCTTTAACCGAGAAGCCAAGACCATACCCACGATAGTGTTGTTTGTTATTGAAAGAAGTCATCTCCCTTAATTTAGACCGCCTGACTCTTCCATTCCACTGCCCCAATTTTGGGTTTGCCCCTCCCTGATTGTGCGTCTCCTCATAGGGGTCTTTGGGATCACGTTGCCTGAAGCACTAACCTTCTGGACAACTTCCTGTGCAGAATCAACTCTATATTCAGCTTTCCTCTTGCATTGTGACCAAAAGTCCAATTGTTTTTGTTTGTGGTATGAGGAGGGAAAAGGAGGAAAGCAAACATCAAATGCTTTTGTCCAAGGTTTCCCATGGCTGTACACATGCACACATTCATAATTTCATGCACAAACATAATAACAGAGGGGGATTTAATTCAATTATTATTATTGTGTGGTCATATTGAGTGGTTTCTGTAAAAACAACAATGTGAATGTGGCGTGAGGCAACTGAAGTAGAAAGAGATTTTTTTGTTAATGGTGACATATTATGAAAATCTGACTTTTTCTGCATTTAAGTGCTATAACTGAGTCCTCGGTGCATCTACCAACCCAGGAAATGTGAAAAAGAACAACCCAGTAATTTTTTTGGTAAGCCTTTTTCTGCAAGCTTGTGAAATGATGAGTGTATCAGATTTCACTCCCCCCATGCCGTAGAAAGCGGATCTTATTATAATATTACCGCCCCTTAATCTACACGTTTCCACCCACGGCGCCACCATTGTGTTTTTGCAAGGGACAACAGTGTACCAGTTCTAACGTCATGGCGAAAGTTCAAGCAAAGCATCCTAACTGTTCTGTCTTCGGCTGCACTGATGAGCACAGAATAGTATTTAGAGTCCCAGCCTCAGAGGAGACAAGAGAGCAGTGGATTTATTGATTTATTTGCTGTTTATTATGCTGCTGCCACACAAATCTAATATAAACATGTGATTTCTTTTCCAGCTGTTTACCTTCACAGACATAACCGAGTGCTTTTGTGTGTTTTTAACATAAACTTAACAGTTTAAGCGCAATAAGACATGAAAGAGTTTAGTACTCACATGCTGTGTGACAGCCGATTTCTGTGCGTGTGCTTCAGATGTTTGCGCTCAGAAAACCATATATCAGAAGTCACCGTATATCTTTACCTTCTCTGAAAACTCATACTTTTTTGATGGTGCTTCTAAATGTTTTTAAATTGTTAGCAAAAGTGAACAGATTTTGCTTTTAGTGAAGTTTACTTGTCGTGTGCGGTGTGCCATTTCACTACTACCCACCCTAAACACATTGCTGTTTAAGAAGTTGTTAGAGAGTGCTCTGGCAAAAGTCCAGTGGTGACAGGGAGAGCAAAAAGACCGTGCTGTGACAGTGGAAAAAAAGCATCTTACATGAGCAGAGTTCAGTGGAGAGTGAGTTAAGATGGACTCCTCTAACAAGCTCCCTCACTGATTCTTTCAAGCTGAAGAAGCTCAGAGCTCAGGCTAATTAGAGTGAGTCAGACAGAAGCGGCTGCTAGATGCTGATCCGCTCTCCCTGCAGACAGCATCCCAATTAGCCTCTATTCACACCCTACATAGAGACCATAACAGCCCCAGGACTCTTCTCATCTCAGCCAAATACATACCTGGGTTACAATACCCTGAGAGTCTCTTGTTTTGCTGACTCACTGGGTTTTCAATGGATGTGAAGGTCAAATTACTTTCTCTCTCCCACACCTGTAATACACAATAAGAAAGATTGTCTTTTATGCGTTTAGTTTTTGTAATGCTTTTGAAAGTTCATGAAGATAGACAAAGGTGTGTGAAAAACAATCGTTTGGCAGTTCAGCATTAACCTTTTTTATTTGTCTTTTTTTTTTGTTGGTTTTTCTTTTTTTTTTTTTTGACTATTAATACCTCCTTTAAGAGTTGGCATGAGGGCAAGGCTGTTTGAAGAATACATTACAGTGCCATTTACTGGCCAGTCTTATAGATTTTGCTTTGTTTCTCGTGTATTAGCTGTTAAATATTATTATAATGTGTACATGCTTTCTCTCTTGAGATCTACCATGCCTCTTTTATTACCCATCTACACAGTTACTCACTATATAATAGGGGTTGTTTTCTTACATGTCCAGAGTGTCAGATAATCTTACAGGCAAAGTTCACCCCAAAACCCTCATGTTGCTCCAAACCTGTATGATTTTATTTGGAACGTAAATGGAGGAATATGAATAATGTAAAGTTACAATGAATGGGAAATGTAGCTTTTAAGCTTTAATAAATAAAATTACCGTAAAAGTGTCCACATGTGTCACCCAGGCAATTTATAATAATCTTCTCCTCCAGTGGTCTGTTGACAGTACCAAGGAAAACATCAGTCAGATTTGTGAATTAATCATTGAGACCAGTTTTGTGGTTATGAATAAATCGATTCATTGAAAAGATCTCTAAAAATAATATTTCACAAATTGATTAATGATGACATAATATTAGTTTTTGAACTATTCCTTTTAAATTTGTGTTTATTGTATTTTGTGCATCTTTATTGTATTGTAATTCCATTTTTTTTGGAATCTACTGTTTAAGGATCAGTATTACAATTGTGTACACTATAGAGAAAACCCCAACTCTACTATGAGCAATAGTAATAGTGATGCGTGCCTCTGTAAAATAGTGATGCACCAACATTTTTTACTAAAACCAAAATTAAAGTTTTCATTTAGCCAAAAAAGGAAACCGAAAATAAAGCTTTGGTAATTAAATTTGGGTAATTGTTTTCAATGTGTTGTGTTCTCAAGTGATAAATTAAACCAGTCGTAATCATGTTATTTGGCAATGAACCGCCTGTCGATATTTTACATATTGCTACTCTAGCGTCATTTTTGGTCACGATGATGTGTCCACACTATGTCCCTGAAAGAGACGCTGACACAGTCAAAATGCAATATTGGAAAAGCGAATTAAATGTTACTGTTGCGGTCAGTGGTTTCGGCCCTCCAAAACTATTTCGGCTAAAACCAAAAGTTTTTTTTATTTGCTGTTTTAGCAGAATATTTTTGGTTGCTGCAATTTTGATGCATCGCTACTCTTTAGAAACAGCAAAGCTGATTGAGAACTTTGCCCTAACCAGACATGCGTCAAGCCAGTGTCGTAGCCAAGATGAAGTGTAATATAAACACAGGGTACATGCCAACGTAGTGGAACATTCTTTCAAAGCGATTTCGTTAAGAAACGGGGAACGGGGGTTCAATAATTCTGACGAAAAATAGACTGAAGGAAGAGAAAGAGGAAAATAAAGCAGTCCAAGTGGGGCTGGAGAGAGAGCAGTAGGTCTCGGTGTTTTCATCTCCTCTCCTAACAGTGAGAGCGGCAGAAGTTTGATCTCCACACACTCTGAGAACCTCAGGCGAACACAGATGCAGCACATTCTCTTTGCTTGAAACCTGCACAAACATAACCTTCAGAGAACAGGCACGCTGTCTTTCTCTCAAATAAACACAGATCAACAACCAAATTCTGTCAACAAACCTATTCAAAGAGCAAAGAACAAGAATGTCACCTGTGTGTCAGAACATTAGACTTATTAATAGAGATTACAATAAAAAAAAAAAACACCTTTTCTTAAAATGTGTGTCAAAAGTGTGCTTTCTCCTCCTGTAGGTGTTTCAAGACCTGGGTGTGTGTGTCCTGTCTGGAGCTTCAGAGGGGTATAACGTGTGTCTGTTTGCATATGGACAGACGGGCTCAGGGAAAACTTACACCATGATGGGCACTCCAGTGAGTAACTACTTGTATGAGATAAAGATAATGGTGAAGCACTATTTCAACATAAATATTATGTTTCCTCTTTATCTGTGCAGGACTCCATTGGACTGACACCAAGGATCTGTCAAGTAAGTTACTGGCATTTAAGGGATAGTTCACTCAAAAATTTAAATTCTGTCATCAGTTACTCACCCTCATGGCGTTCCAAAGCCATAAGACTTTCATGATTTTTGTCCCTACACAACCACATTTTGATGTGGTTCATAAAGTTCATAAAGATGTTGTAACCATAAACTTGAGAAGTTTAATTCAAGTCTTCTGAAGAGACACAATCAATTTAAACAGAAAATGGAAGATGTTTACTGACACACATGCATCAAGTGAGTATGGTCAAGTTTGTGCTTACCATATTTAATGTGCTCTTTGTATGTTTGTTGATCAATGATCATAAAAAAGTGGTTGTGTCTTTTTGGAAGACTTGGATTAAACCTAGGGCCCTATGATTTCCGTGATGCAGAAAATGCGGTCGGATTTGCAGAATTCAGTCATAAAAATAGAATTTATTGTATAATGTAGAATGTCAAGGAATTTGCCAAACTGTGGATGAATAAATCAAAAATAGGTCAGTACACTTAAAGCAAAATGTGATATTATCTAGTGTCTGTGAATATTAAGCCACAAAATACTATTTAATTATGGATCCTGTTCTGCATGTCTCTGTGTGAATAAATGGCGCAGGTTTCGTTTACTACACACATACTAATGAAAAATGTAAATACATAACAGTATTTCTGAAAAAAAAGAAAAAGGTTTTTTTTTTTTAATAAAATCAATCATTTAGAGATGCTTTTGATTATTAAAATTGAATGAAACCATTAAAATGGAATTTATAAAATTAATGGAAATCAGAATTTGGTAAAAAAAAAAACATTTCATAGGGCCTTAAAAATTAAGTTTTTGTTAAATTTTTAATAAATTGCTGTTAAATTGTGTAAGTTTCATGATTTTAATTAATTAGACATGCTTTTTGATTAATACAATTTAACTGAACCATTAAAACAGGGTTTAGCAGAATTAAAACGGGGATAAAGGGAATCCAGAAAAGTGGATAAAAAAGTGGCCCTAGATTAAACTTCTTGATTCATATGGATTACTTTTATTATGTCTTTTGAGCTTTTTGAAGCATCAAATTTTTGGTTGCATTGACTTTGAACGGAGGAACAGAAATCTCTCAGGTTTCATCAAATATGACTTCAGTTGTGTTTTGAAGATGAATGAAAATTGTATAGTTTTGGAACGACATGAGGTTGAGTAAATGATTTGAGTACATGATAATGCGGTTACCTCCTATGAATATTTTCTAACTAAATAAGCCTATTTTTTACTCTTTATTAAAGGGTCTTTTTAGGTCAGGAGTTGAGTCTGCAGATGGACAGAGTTGTAGAGTTGAAATAAGGTGAGAAGGAAACCCTCTGTTTCTTTTTCTTTGACTCTTTCGCAACAGTATAAGCAAGCTTGTCCTGAGAATGAAGCAAGAAGTATGCCTGTAAGCAAAAGCAAATCACAACCTCATTTTCCCTCTCAGTTTTTTAGAGATCTATAATGAGCGTGTGCGTGATCTGCTGAGAGGTGCGGAGCAGAAGAAGCCAGCACCCCTGAGGGTTCGAGAACACCCAGAGAAGGGGCCCTATGTGCAGGGTGAGTGTTCACAAAAGCAAACGCAAAATGCCCTTCATGCTGATTTGTTGTAGAAAGAAGTCTGGTGAAGCCCTTCAAACAAAGTCAAATTACCTTGTGTTAACCAGTACTAATGAAAACATTAGGAAAGCGCTCACTGTGTTATAACGTTTGATGAATGGTTGTGTATTTTTATTAAAGAGGTAATTGTGTACATAAGTTATTCGTTCCTGACTGTTTGCATTTGTAACTCTATTCCCACCACAGCTTGTGCTGAGAGTAGCCAGCATGTATGACTGTATCTGCTCCTCCTCTTTCTTTTGCTCTCTCTCTCTTTCTCCCTTCTTGTCCAACATCCAGTCATTGTGTGTATAAGGAGAAAGCCCAGTGCAACAAAGGAAGTGACCTCACTTCCATGTGGCCGCTAGAAGCTCAGTACAGAGGCATTGTGTGTGTTTCTCACACATGTAAACACAGTGACCTCAAAAAGTATTTAGACGCTTAAAATATGTAAATTTTCTTTGCATTGAATACCAAAATATATACTTTTTTTTTCATTTATAACAATTCTGTTCATTCCTGATAGATTAACAACCAGTTGGACAACAAGAAAGTGTCCAAATACTAAAATATATTGTAATTTAAAACCTACCAACTAAATGTACAAAAATGCACACAGCAAATGTGGCTAAACACAAGCCCAATTACACTCTAAAAGATCAATTAATAAATGTTTTAGCACCACAGGCCACTTTACATACAGAAAGATGATTTAGCATCATCTCTTCCTGATATTGTTCCATTTCTATTCTCTAGCAGGGTGACTCAAATCATGGAAAGGATGATGATGCTATTATGTTGTTTATCTTAGGTCTCTCTCAGCATGTAGTGACTGACTACAAACAAGCAGTGGATCTGCTTGAGGAGGGCATCTCTAACCGCATCACAGCCGCTACACATGTCCATGACGCTAGCAGTCGATCTCATGCCATCTTTTCCATTCAATACACACAGGTTTGAATCTCATTAAATTCATAGCAACAGAAGATCTCTCATCAGTCTTTTTATCACAAACTGCATTTTTTGTGTAACTAAATGGCTGCTAGTCACACTAGATATTTCACACATATTTCACACTAGACACTAGATATTTTGCTTTATTATCCATATGCCAAAAATGTAGTGAAATCACCTTTTCATTACTGATTTTGTACAGTTTGGGGTCAGTAGGATTTTTTTTTTCTGAAGAAATTAGAAAGGTAGAATAAAGAAAGGTAGTTGTTAAGTTTAGGTACTGATTAGGGATGTAGAATATGGGGTCACACTTTATATTAGGTGGCCTTAACTACTATGTTCTTGCATCAAAAATAAGTGCAATATACTTATTGTGGTCATATTGTATTGCAAAACATTTTTGCTGCTATTGTGGTGGGATACGGGTAAGGTTAGGGACAGGTTTGGTGGTATGGGTAGGTTTAAGGGTGGGTTAAGGTGTAAGGGATGGGTCAACAGTGTAAACATAAATGTAATTACAGAAATTAATTACAGATGTAATTACATATAGGTATTTTAAAAAATATAAGTACAATGTAAAAACATGTATGTACACAATAAGTGCATTGTACCAATTGATTTATTTAAATGTAAGTACACGGTAGTTAAGAGGCCACCTAATATAATGTGGGACTGAATATGGTCATGCAGAATATGGGCTTTATAAGTACTAATAAACAGCCAATATGCTAATAAGCAACTAGTTAATAGTAAAAATTGGTCCCTATACTAAAGTGTTACCTTATTGTTTTTACTGTATTTTGACCAAATAAATAAGTCTTGATAAGCATAAGAGGCTTATTTCCAAAACATTAAAAATAATCTTGCTGGCCCCAAAAGTTTGAATGCTAATATTCTTGTGAAAATAGTGTTTTCTTTTTATAGGCTATTCTAGAAAATAACCTTCCCTCAGAAATAGTGAGCAAGATCAACTTGGTGGACCTGGCTGGCAGGTTAGTGTCTTAGTTTAAACTTAAACAAAAGTCTCCTAGTTTAAAATCCAGAAAACGGCTTTCACTGACATGAAACAATGATATGTGGCCAAGTTGCCCTCTAGTGGTTGATCACATAATGGTGAACAGTAAAGTGCTAACTTGACTTAAAATATAACTCTTTGTGCTGTGTCAGTGAACGAGCCGACCCTCAATACTGCAGAGACAGAATAACAGAAGGCGCCAACATCAACAAATCTCTTGTCACCCTTGGCATCGTCATCTCCGCTCTTGGTAGGCACTGGCCTTCAATACTCTTATTATCCTCTCTTATCTTCCTTGTCATGACTTTGCTCTTTGTTTTTCTAGCCCAGAACTCTCAGATGTTCAGCAGCAGTCAGAGCATTAACAGTGTGCTCAGTGAGGGTGAAGGGAGCACTGTGGGTAGTCAGTCCAGCTCTCTGTCGGGCAGCGGGCGCAGACAATGCTTCATTCCCTACAGGGACTCTGTCCTCACCTGGCTTCTCAAAGACAGTCTGGGTGGCAACTCCAAAACCATCATGATTGCAAGTAAGCCATTCAGAATGAAGATTTGCTGTTTGCTGCATCGGTTTCAGTGCTAGTGGAATTGATTCTGAGATTAATTTTCCTCCAGCTGTCTCACCATCCAGCAGCAGCTACAATGAGACTCTGAGCACCCTCCGCTATGCAGCTCACGCCAGGAACATCGTCAACAAGCCAAGAGTCAACGAGGTGTGTTCAGATGTGTCCAGATATCTGTAGAACTTGCTGTACCACCATCAACAGAAAATTGTTAATGAAACTAAAATTAAACATTTTGTTTTATCTCAGGATGCCAATGTGAGGTTGATCAGAGAACTGCGAGAGGAAATTGATCGTCTGAAGAGCATGCTGCTCAGCTTTGAAATGGTACCAGACTTTAACAGCTCAAGCTAGCTAAATACAACATAGGTTTTGGGTGTCAAGTAATTACACCAATATTACAAGCCATTTAGAACATATCTGAAGTTTACTAATGAGCTATATGGAGTGAGAATCTGACAAATGAGATTTATGAGGGCAGCCATAAACTTTGCACCATCAACAGTAACAGAAACCAAGTCTTGTTGTCTTGTGCTATTTACCGTTGCTTCTGGTTTGGATTAAAATGGAATGGACACTTGTCAAGTGCCTGGTTAGGACATGGTGTTACAAAGCCATTGATTTCCATATTCATATAAAACAAAATTTGTGCAAAAGTGACTGATAATTGTCTTTTCCATCCACAGCAAAGGAATCCCAGTCCATCTCTCAGTGATGAGAGAGAAGGTAGCTTGTCTGATATAGTCCTACAGAATGAACTAAAGGTTAGTCCACCTACATGAAATACTGGAGTCTGATATTAATTCTGAGCTAGTTCTGTAGGAGTTTATTTATGTACACTGCTTGTTGAAAGGTCGGGACCGGTGAGATTTTTTGTTTTTGAAAGAAGTCTCTTACAATCACCAAGGTTGCATTTCATATTTTGCAATGAGACTTTATATATCATGATCACAGCCTGGTTTCTTGTAATTTCTCACAATTTTACTTTAAATCTCGCAATTGCGACAACTTATACTTGCATCTCTATCTTGCAGTTGCAGCTTTCTTGTTATTTTGATCTTATATTTCACAATGTGACTTTATATCTTGTAAATTTTGCTGTTTATCTTACAATATCAGCATAATGTCTTGCAATTGTGACATATACTACACAATGTGACTATATCAATTATGGCTTTGATTCTTATAATTAAGTCTTCATTCTCATAATTCTTATTTTTAAGGCTCATTACTTTACATAATTATTAAAGCTCATTATTTAAAAAAAAAAAATACATTAAAATGTACAGTAATGCATTTGGCAAAGCTGAATTTTCAGCAGCTATTACTTGTCTTCAGTGTCACATGATCCTTCAGAAATCATTCTAATATGCTGCTTAATATTTTAGACTTAGACTTACAGTTAACTTTCCACCTGCTAATTTTCAGTCGCTCATGTTTCCTCTGCAGGTGGAGCAGCTGACTAAAGACTGGTCTGACAGTTGGCATGATAAGCGAGTCCTGTTGGAGCGCTACAGTGTGGATATTAACCAGGACAGAGCAGGAGTCCTCATTCACTCGCTCTTGCCCCACCTCATCGCTCTAGAGCCAGACGTCCTCAGCACAGGGGTCACCATCTACCACCTTCGGGTACAATTATTCAGCTAGTTATACGCAACACATTGCTTTTTCCTGTCACATCCCTATAATCTTTAGCTAGTCTTCTCTCTACAAAATCCTTTGTCCTTTCGGGTCATTAACCTAGTTCTTTCTCTTTTCCCTCCAATAGATTCTCCCTTCACTTCTCTTCTATCTTTTCTACTCTTGTTCTGTGTGCAAAACTCTTGAGATACCTCTCACAGGAAGGTAAAACAGCCCAAAGCTTTGGTCATGTGGTCCAGACATTCCCTCCTCTTCTTTTCACTTTCCTCTTTCGTACTTTTGTGTGGAACATTTTAGTGAGAGTTACTCAGTTTACGTAAATCTGTGCTAAGAGGTTAGTCCTGATAGCCCGTAAAAGGCTTACGGTTGTGCAATTTCAGCAGTTTCCTTGCTTTAAAAGCTAAAGCCACCTGGGAATGATTGTGCACCCATGTGTCCGGGTTTATATAAGCAGGTATTTTATCCTTCATAAACCGTAGACAAATCCTTTGCTTGGCTTTTAGGTGTATAAGGCACAAAAAATAAGACATGGAAGAAGAAAATGTTTTATTTTGGACTAAATCCTCTTATTGACTTCTATTAATGTTTGTTATATTTTGGTGCTACAGGAAGGGGTAACAAGAATCAGGCCTCAGGATGACAATCTGGAAGAGCCTCACATAGGTATCTCATATTTATCTCAGCATCTTTAAGTACTATGGTCTATTTTCATCTGGTAATAACAGCATTAAATAGTGCTGCAGGGATGACACATTTTTGTAGGCCAAAAACCAGAAACAAATTAGCAATTTTAGCACTTCCAGTTCCATCGTCACAAAATCATTGGGTTTTTTGAATGGGTGTTTAGTTAAATGTCTGAAATAACATCTGCAGTTAATACAAGAATAAGACGTTTTCACATTTTATTCCAAAACCCCTTGTGACATTTATTAAAAAGCTTTTACTTGTCTTAAAAAAAAATGGTTGCCAACAACAAGTGGCTAAATAGGACTACAGAGGTCATCACTCATCTACTTATTTCAGTTTCACTGCCTCCTTGTGTTTATGAGCATTCTCTTGCACACTTATTCAAACTTAATCTAACTCAGAATTTCAGTAAAAATGTTTTTTATTATCCTTTTTTTTATAAATGAAGTTTGAAAGTCAGAAGCTCAAAGTCTGAGTTGTAAGAAGCTTAGTGGTGGTGAAGTTGAAGTCATGCAACTGTGGTGTTGTTCATTTATAGGCTACATTTAACATTTGACTTCTGGCGACTATATTCATTTTTTCAAGTTGTTCATTTGTGAAGATTATCATGATAAAAAAAACATGAAAGTATAATAAACATTTGTTTGTCTCAGAGCTTATTTTCTGCAATAATCCAAAAGCCAATGGAAATATCATGTTGGGTTGGCCTACAAAACTGTGTCATCATTGCAGCACTCTGTACTAGTGGAAATGGGATCTAAGGCATCTTGTGATCTGATCACTCAAACCACTTTCGGAGGTGGTCAGGGACGCATATATACAAAAATAGTCTGTTAAAGTCCTGTTTAGCAATATATTTGTTTTAAGTGGACAGCAGTGATTAACTTGCACCTCAACCCCTCAGTCTTGCCAGAAGGTTCCTCCTGCGAGATTGAGAATAAGAGCGGGGTGGTGACTCTGAAGCCGGTCTCAGGGAACATCTGCATAGTCAATGAAAGAGAGATCAAGGAGCCTTGCAGACTTGCACAAGGTAAATGAAACCTTGTACCCAATTCATGTAAAACAAAATCAAAATAAACAAACAAAATATATATTTACATTAGTAGATACTGGGAGTATCCTGATGTATCATTGTTCATCTCTATTTTTTAAGGTGCAGTGATTAACTTAGGAGGACTCCATAAGTTCAGGTTCAACCACCCTGCAGAGGCTGCTATTCTGAGGGAGAGAAGACGGGTACAGTCTATGCTTTGCAATGCATACGCCCACTAAAATGATCTTGAGATTAGATGGCTAAAAGTAATTGCAAAAATGGCTCAGAAAATTCAAGTTAGTTTATTTATTTAATTTTTTTTTTATCGATGCAGACCAGCGATGGAGGTCTGGTCTACAACTCTACAGAGCTCAACTCATCCACTTCTGACATAAGGTAAATGTTTTTTCATTCAAGAGCAGTACATTTTTTGAACCATAGATATATTGTACAAGTTCATGGTGTTTCTAAATGTTGAACTAGTAATGAGCCCTCTGGAGAAACTGTTGTTTATAGAGTTTACATGGTGTTGCTTGGTTACTATAGTGAGAATGCAGACAACAAAAGAAAGCAGGGATGGAAGTAAACTAGTTTGTTTGCTATGTTATTGTAACATCCTTAAATCTTTCTTTAAATTTCTAATTTTTCAGAACTAGTGGTCATATATCTGGTTGGCTGGTGCATCTCCAGCGTATGAGTTTGGGTTTGTTGTGTGCTCAGGGTTGCAGGAGCAGGTTGTCATGAGAACGGCAATGGGACGGCTCCCAGACAGCGACTAGAGGAACAGCAGTGGTACATAGAGTGTCTACGAGAGGAGATTCAGATGGAGCAGAAAAGAGCGGAGAGAGATCTGGAAAGAGAGCAGGCACATCTCCGACAGCAGCATACTGAGAGTGAGTTGTATTCAAATGCATGTTTAGCATTCAGAAAGGTTTAAAATATATAAAATGCTCTTCAGTAAGTAACTTTATTTCTCCTAAAATGTAAGCTTTTAAGAAATGGATTAAGACATTGGTTATATGTTACACATTTTGTGCTGAGATATTTTTATTTTGGTAGCACATACAGTCTTAAACAAAGCTTAAAACAAATGAATATTGAATACCTGACAATAAGAAATTGTCCAAATTTCAATTATAAAGCCTTACCTTCCTCTAAACTCTGGTTTCTTTTGCATCTAAAGTCAAGCAGTGGATCTTGCAAGAAAAGCAACGGCTTGAAGCCCACAGGGAAAAGGGAACATTGGAGTCAGGGGTTCAGACAGATCTCATACTTCATAGTGGATTATCAAGCCAGATGACTGAGGAGCAAGACAGTGCTGAAAGAGTCCCACCATCACCTTTAATGGGTGACAGGAAAAGAGTGGTGCAGGAGGAACTGCTGAAGCACCATGCATTGCGCAGAGCTGAGAACCGTGTGCGCCGCAAAAGGTTACATTACCAACTGGAGAAGATTGCACGAAAACGCCATCTGTTGGAGGCGAAGGGAGAGCTGCAGAGGCTAGAAAAAGAGCTTCTTGAAAGGGGCGATGAAGCCTCATCTCCAGATCTGGGGTACCTCTCAAAGTCCAGGGGACGTCCAATGACTTTACGAAGGCATTCATTTTCTGCTGATCTGCTGTCCCGACTGTACCCCCAGCACACTCCCATTTTCAGGTGGGTGTAATCAAAGACTATAGAATACCCAAGACGTGTCACTCGTATAGTTTTGAATGGTGAAAAATGCAACGCTCAATATAGCCGCTCAATCACAGGAAGCCCCACCTTCTGAATGAAAGAGCCAATCGCCAATCAGTAAAGTCAGCGTGTCACTGCAGCTGCCGTTAGAAGTCCTGGTTGCTATAGAAACAGTCAGCATTCTGAGACGTGCGCCTAGGACTGCGCATGCGCACTGGCTGATCTAACCTGATAAATAAGCTTTTTATAACACTATTTGAGCAAAAGAAACAACATTAATGATACAGTTGTTGTCAGATTTCTTTGGTGATTTCAAATATGAAATTAAATCGTAAGCTTAGTGAACAGTTTTGGAGAATTTGATGTTTCCCCATTCAAAGAGATAGGAGCTGCACTTGCATGCCCGAGAGGCATTTCAAAGATGGCCGCCGAGTGACATGACTTGTCTTAAAGAGACTTTGGTGTAATCATTTGCTGAGAGTAATGAAAGGCTCCAAAGGAAGGGTTGTGCGGAAAGCCCTTATATGGAGATGATGTATGCATGTTTAATGCAAATTGCTAACCTTTTGCATGCGATCACTCATTTATAATCATTTAGATTTATTAATATTAGAGCAATGTTAAGAACAAACCCCAAGTGTTAGGCAGAAATTTTTTGTGAAAAGTCATGCAATAAATAAAACAATGCACAACTGTAAGTGAATGAGAACCACTGTGCATGTTTTGGAGTTTACCTGATCTAAAGAATGAAGTAGTAAATCTTACCGAACAAGGTGTTATTTAATGTTTAGATTACATTATTTAAAATGATTATTTCAATAACACCAAAAACAGTGGACTGTGTTTTCACTTTTAAATATATATATTTTTTTTCTTTTTCTCCAAACAGCCAGTTCCTCAAAAGGAATAGATCTTCTGAGTTTACAGCGTCTCTATCTGGTTTTGCTTGTGCCACTAAATGGGAATCTGATGAATGTCTCAGAGATCAAAAGATTAGAAGACGTTCAAATACAATGCCCTCAAGATATGACCAAGGATCCTCAAGTTTGGCCAGTTTTTCTGACAGCATCAAAAGTCCCTTAAAAGTTGCAAGTTCAGCTGAAGCTACAAAATTAAAAACCGCCTCCTCAAGGTTGATTGTCAAGAAAAACACAATTTACCAAGACAAGAATTGTCTGGATTCAAACACCAAAGCCACTAGAAAAGTATTACCAATAATAAAACAGAAAAATTCTGTGAAGGGAACAAAGACTCTGTCTCAAGGTGGAAATAAAGGTTTAGAGAGCATCCGCAAGGTTTTTTCCCACTCTGTTGGCTCTGGGATCAGAAGTGCTTTGACAAAATTTTTCCGCAAGCCACCATCAGGCTCACGGGGACATAGAAGTGTGAAATCTGTGAACAAAATGATAAGTCAACTTAATGACAAATCAAACAAAAACAAGACTGTGAAAGACTTTGAGCAAAAACAGGAAAAGTGCCCTATCAAGCCGACAATGTCTTATGAAAGTTTGGAGCAGCTCAACTCACTAAAACATAAGCAACAGAGACACTGGCGTAGTGCAGAAGTTCTAACGAGTACCAAGCAATGGGTTGCAGTGCAAAAAGAAACAGCTGGATGGGTGGAACACGGTGGTTGGGAGGATCCCAACAGATCTTCGGATTGTGATAGTATATTCTCATTGGATTCACTGTCATCAGCTTACGCTACAGCTCTGGCTGAGCAACTTAACCAGGAGGAATGTGATTCCAGTGACGCTGAGAGTGAAGACAGTCAGATGTCTCAAGATTCTCTTGTTATGGAGAGCAGTGGGAAATATGTGACTGCCAGACCTGTGCTGAGGTTTAAAAAAGTTCCAAGCCACTTATCCACCCCTACGATACCAGCTTCATGCAGCTCTCAGGCAATTGGCAATAAAGAGCAGATGGGAATACCCAAAGATGTACCTGCAGAGGTTTTCTGGAGCCTTAATGGTAGTCAGAAGTTGAAAACGGAAAATGGCCAAGGCATGGCTAAAGAACCTTCACACATCTCTTGTCTAGCATCTGAATCAAGACCTTGTAGTGGTGCAAGTATGAGAGAGACAGAGAATCCACTTGCTCTTACTGATGCTTGGTCATCTACTGATGCAGCAGACAGTCCCAGAATCATCAGGGCTTCAGGACATATGATCAAACAGGATCCACACACACTAATAGAGAGCAGTAGATGCCAAAGCTCTGCAAGTCTAGATCTATCAGACAACATGAATGCCTCAGAAAGCCAGAGCTCATCTCGTTCTGACTCCACTCAGGACGGAAATACAACACTTGAAGAACAAAACGACACATCCTTTGAAGATACCCTGTTGTTAGAGAGTGATCTCAGTTTTATCCCAGGGCAGGAGATCTATTTTAAGGAACTGACTACCAATGCAGGACCATGTACAACTCACACAGTCTGTGACTCTACAGACTCTTCAGATGGGGAAGCAGACCCAAATACCCCAACCACTGAATATGAACCACTGAATCCCACTGTGACTGAAGCATTGCTGATCAACTCTTGTTCCAAAACTGGTGAGATCTCAATAAGCACCACTTGCTTCCCAGTTAACTCTAGTAGGGAAGATTTACATGTTAGAGAGGATCCATCATCATCCCCAGTGTACCCTGAGGATTGTTCTCTGAAGTCAAACTTAAACCTGACAGCAGGTTATCAGGTTTCAACATGTGACTATGCAGGAGATCCAGAAGTTAAAAATTCTAAAGCAGCACAGATTCTAAGTGAATCACACAACAATGCAAGCACTGCCAATGGCAAAACCATTGAACACTGTGATGAAGAAAATAAGTATTTCTATACAAAGCAGTGTACAGAAATGGCTTGCACAACAGATACCAAAGATTATGCATTGACAAACAAACAATCAGACAAGCATGGCGTAGAAGTTCATAGATTTTGCAGAAATGGCGAACACTTTGGTGTACAGTTGGAGAATGAGCCAGTCATTGGAGCATGCAAAATCAACGACCCTCATGCAGGCTTTGTGGGAAATATTAAGCTTCCAAAGAAAAGTGATGAATACGTTTCACACACTGAAACTGCACTTTTAAATATAGATCAGGAACAGTCGTCTGCTTGTTCAACTACCAATGCAGAATCTGTAAAAAAGATATCTCTTTTGGAAAACTGGCTAACACCTGATATGATGGAAAACTCTAATCAAGGCAAAAAAATTAAAAATGTACCATTAACTAGTGATGATCACAAGACTTTAAACAGCAAAGTTCACGTTAATACTTTTAGAAATGACAGTAGTGTATGCGATAGTGGGCTGACACAAACAAATTGTATTAGCCTGAAATCCTCTAGGAGTCCAGAGATTAAAAACATTATTGACAACAGTAAAGAGGATAGAAAAGATGCAGGCCAGATTGTGGAGAGAAAGGCCAATAACAGATATTTTCAGATGAGCGACTCCGCAATTAATGATAAAATATCAGAGGTGGTGAAAGAACATTTTATGATGTCTCTAAGAGAAGACTACAGTGAAGATCAAGAGCCAAACACAAGGAAAGAAAATACTGCTTCAGCTCAACTGGATAATTTGAAGTCCAAAACAAACAAAAATGAATTTAATTACGAAAGTACTCAGGCTGGACATGGTGAGAGTAATAGTTCCCAGACTTTCTCGTGTATGTCAAAATCAGAGATTCATAAAGACAACTCTACTGTGCACTTGAATAACGGCAATGCACAAACAGAACCAAGACATTCTTTGACTTTGAAGGATCATGCAGTCTTGAACTCCAGTGGCACAGAAGAGCATATTATAAGGATGAAAGAGAAGAAAGTTGAACAAGAAAGTCCAAAATGTGGATATGTCAGTGATAACATGGAATCAGTACTATACTGCACTATAGAGGAACAGAGCACAGATAAACTAAAAACAAGTGAATCGGTGTTGTCGTGTGTCAAAGAAACTATTATTGATGTGAATACATCAAGAGAGAACATTATTGTCTGTACCCAACTGAGAAAGGATTATGTTGATGCTTCAAACCCTGTTCAAAGGAAAGATTCCATCAGCGAAGGGGTTTTAGAGGGTGGTAGAATCACAGTATTAAAACCACTGCTTCCCTGCATGTATGCACAAGATACTTTATCTCTTAAGCTGACAAATGGGTTGGAGAAAGTTCAGAAAGTAAATCAGCACTTGCACCAGAATGCGCAGATAGTTGACAACAAAACAAAGCTAAATGAAAGTGCACTGATCTCTAAGGAAATGCACAATTGTGATGATAAACCACTAACCCATGGACATTCTAGACTTTTGAATGAAACTTTGTGCTCACCAAGTGAAAACTGTCTTATGAAGGTCTCAACTCCAGTAAACTCCAGTAAATGCAAAATTCCTCAGGTGTCATTGTCCTCTGAAGCAACAGTGAAACATACTGTCTCAGGTATACACTCCGAATATGTGGCTGATACTTTTCAG
This sequence comes from Spinibarbus caldwelli, assembly GCA_039654775.1. Lineage (NCBI taxonomy): Eukaryota > Metazoa > Chordata > Actinopteri > Cypriniformes > Cyprinidae > Spinibarbus > Spinibarbus caldwelli. Next base: position 21,999,623 of record CM077250.1, read on the forward strand.
CAAACCATGGAGGCACAAAATAAAAAGACATGTTCATATAACTCTTCAGTATCAAGTATGGAAGATTACAACTCAACAGTGGATGACAATTACCCAACTCCTGAAGCCCGGCCTTTAAGCAATCTTGCATTTTATGAATTTGGTCCAGGAAATCTTGGAAAACATAATGGTTGTGTCTGCCAAGATAAAACTTGTACTAAACATTCCTTGGAAACTGCCACTATCAGTAGTAATTGTGATAAAGACAAAGAAAGACCAGTGGAGCACATACTCAACGGTTACTCAGAAGATTTAAGGAAAGACGCCACCATTTCAGATTTAAGCCAGGCACCACAAAGAATACAAATGCACAATTTGCTTAAAACCTGTGATACTGGAAAAATCGACAAGGATCCACAATCAGAGAATCAGTCAATTAACACAAGTAATCAAATGGAAATGGTGGTTACATCTCAGTATAATGATGGCAGCATCAAAGGAATACAGTTCAGTTGTGATAACCAACAACTGAAAAATCAAGTGCCAAATATGCCTAAAAATCACCAGTCAACTTGTATGCAAAAAAGAGAGCCTGGTAAATCTGTTGAGGTATATCACAATGCAAAACAAACTTACTGCAGTGAAAATACAAAGGAATATTATAATAACACATGTAAATCCACAGATAGAGCAGAACATGTCACATCAGCGAATGCAACAAAACATTTTGTTGGCAACGGTAATGATGACAGACGGAAAGGAAAACAAAAGCGATACAGAAAGGCCTACTTTATAGCACCTCCAAGTTCATCCACTGATTCTGCACCCGATTTATCTTTGGATGAAAGTACCACATCTAAAAGTCACGTGTCTCGTACCAAACCTACTTCTCAAGCAAACCTGCTTCCTACCAGTCAAAATGCTCTTGGTAAATACAAAAGTTCTCCAATTGATGAACAAAGCATTTCTTCACCTTCAGCAATTAGTCCAAAATCATTAGAAGCACAATCAGGACAGAGATACACCCAGCAGCATAGAGAGCTACTTACCATACGTAGTGAAGCTGAGATTGAGACAACTGCATGTCAACAAGATCATGGTTCTTCTGAAGAAATGCAAAAGATAGAGATGACAGAATCAAAGGGTGATAAAGACATTACTTTAAGGAAGAATGCTTCTTCTGAAGATATTTCAGTTTGTATGGAAGACCATGCTCAGCCATTTGAGGAGACTGTCCCACAGACAAGAGATTCTGCAATGCATTTTGCTTCAAGTGATATTAACCCATTTATTCATTCAAGAACTACTGTGGCGGTTAACACAGCAGTCCACAAAAAGCAGGCCTTTGGAAGTGCTGCCAATTTATCCTGCAAACACTCTCCACTCAATAGTTCCAGCAAGAATATGACGAGGTGCTGTAGTGTAGACAATGGCCTAAATATTCAGGACTCCCATTTCAGTTCCCATTTGAGCGCTTATGTAAATCATAAAGGCCTCTCTAGCACACTGAGTAGTAATGAATATTCTAGAGATCAAATTTCTTCTGAACCTCTGCTGAAGGCAGCTTCTTATTCCTCTAGCAGTTCAAATAAGCAGACCCTAACAGCTTTGAAATGTGACTCTTATAATGGTGCCTCAGAAGAGTTACATCACAGTTCAGGTCAAGTTGACGAAATAGTGCTGGTCTACTCCTCTGAGTATGAATCTCAGGAACATCCAGGTCCAAGCAGGTGTGATCAAGGCACACAAACCATTGAGGTTAATAAGGACCTTAAAAGAAAGAGCCGTCACAGAAGAAGCAGCACCCAGACACCAGTGTCCAAACCAGGGAATGGTCCCCCAACCACATGGACAAGTCTGCAGAACATGTCTGAACATCTCTCTGACCTGATACACAACACCTCTGATCTTCTGGGTAACATACAGTGTATGCGAACAGGGGAAAAGCCACCAAAATATGACCAGCCTAAACACTGTTTCCAGGTTTCATCTGGCAGTAACTACAAGAGGGACTGTTGTACACAAACTTCACTGGACATTGGGGTCCAGACAGAGGACGCTCCAAGGTCAACAAATGCTACAGCCCATGAAGTAAATGTTATTGTTAAAGTTATTGGCTCAGATATTTGTAATGTGTCCCAGCTTGATGGTGATGCCAAGATCTTGAAGAATAAATGTGAAAGTGAACAGGCCTATGAAAGGATTAAAAGCCTGCCTGATTTACGCACCAAAAGTTCAAAGGTGACTGAGAGTCAAAATTTTCAGATTCCTCCCCAAAAGGTTCTTTCATTAGAGACTCTTGTGCCAAATCAGGATGCTCCCACTTTGGAAGCATTTGAAGGAAACACAGTAGATAATTCCTGTAAGAAGTCTTTATCCAGCTACCTTGGAGCAAAACACTCGCATATGAAGCAAGAGGAAAAGCAGACTTATCACAGAAATGTAGACCTAAGGAATTGTTTTAATAAACAAATTATGCTTATGGATCGTGCATGCTCCCCTATCCTTACAATGAAGGCTGCAAGATACACCCAGCAAAGACACGTAAAAACAACCCAGGCTTCAACAAACAATAAAACTGAGGGACAAGAGAATCAGTACTCAAATGTATACAACGTGCCATTGAAAGATCATAAAATGTCCAACCATGAGAATAAGGTACTAGATCAGGAGAACCTTTGTATCCTTCCCAGTAAAAATTCAAGAACAGCATCTACATCAGCGTCATCTGTGACCTATGAAAACCTGAGTGACCTTAGTTTTCCAAATCTCGGTGGATCTGACGACTTCTCAAATAGCATCTGTCCCCGCAGCAAATGCATGAAAAATGAGAGGAATGAATATTCTCATGAAGTTGAAGACAGGGTAATAAGGAAACCCACTATTAACCGTTCCCCATCTCAGCCACAAAGAATGTCCCTCTCCCCTCCAAGCAGAACCATTGGTGTCCAACTTGCATCCTCCTCCGATAACATCAGACAATCTAAAATGGAAACCCTAGAAAGACCTCATTTGTCAACTGTGAACAGTCATTTGAGTCACAGATCTTCTGGGTATATAATAAAGAGTTGGGATCATTCAAAACAAAGTACTGTGCAACAGCAGGAAGATGACGTGATGTCTCTGGTGCCAAGCGAGTGCAACACAGATGTTCTGGTCAGCATCAATCCTCTGGCAGAAACCAGCACGCTCAAAGAACATCAGGGGATCCCTGATGATCTGCCCATGCACAACAAATTTACTAACTGGTCTGGCATTAATCAGCACCCACCATCAACACTTAGTAAGATTCACAGACCAACTGGACAGCACTTCACAAAGCTCAGCCCCAGTTACTGGCAAGAGCCATCAGAGAAAACAGACAGGAGAGCACAAGAAATTGAGAAGCTGAGGAAAGAACGTGAGCGGGTTTTAGCCTCTGTACATATGGATCTGAGCCCTCATCAGCTGACTGTTGAACTCACAGAGGCCAAGCTGCATTATGGGCAAGGGGAAACAGACACTCTGCTTAAAATTCTCAAGGCTGGTTCTAAAGAGTCATCTTCAGCCTGTAACAAACAGGAGCTCCTTAACAGGTCTGTATAACCTGTAGTTACATTTTATTTGAAGTATTACAAAGTTTGTACAATATTTAAAGGGGTCCTGAACTGCCTTTGTTTTTTATTTTGTACTGTTCTCTGAGGTCCACTTATAATGTTATCAAGATTTTTACATCAAAAAACATAATTTAGAAGTAATAAGTTATTTTCTGTCCTGCTTTGACACCCCTCATCAGAACGCTCTGTTTGAGTAGGTGTGGCGGATTGTAAACTTGGAAGTAAACGCCCACTGCTATGATTGGTTAACAGTTGTGTATGTTTGACAGCCTACATCCTTCATAGATGGACGCTTCTGTGATTTAGGTTAAAAACACATAAATACTCATTACATATCAAACAATCTGTAATAATAGACAAAGCAATAGTGACCACGTAATAAAAACGGTTACTCACACTTGTGTTGTGCAATATTACTGTCGGATCCAATGTAGTCGGCACAGCATTGTATTTTATTTTCAATCTGTGTCAAATTGTGCCTTGTTTGTAAATGAATCCTCTGTAAAATGAAGTGAACAAAGGACCAAGTTCTTACTCATGCGGTCTGGCACTTCATTAAATATAAAGTTCATCAAATAAAATTTAGCGTTTTGTTTCTGTGTAGACCTGCGTTTGCCGCTCTTCTCGTTTACCTACTACAGGCGTAAATCGGTGGGCGGGGCTAAACAGGCAGTGATGTAGAAGAAGACGTTGATCTTCTTCAGCGGAGGTGCTGTTTAGCCACACTATTACATCATAAAGTGGCACATTCCACAACCTGTTGTTTTGACCAATTGGCTTCAATATAAGCAGTTTTTAGACTAATGAGAAAGTTTTGAGTTCTGAAACTTACAGAATGTTTTCATAGCACTATGACCTCTTACATGTCAAAAGATCGAGGGAATTTTGATTTCTCAGTTCATGACCCATTTAAAGTTTTTTTTTTTTTTTCTTTGGAAATACATTTAGGGTGCTTTCACACTAGCACTTTGATGTGTACCCAGGTTTGTTTGTCATTAGAATTTGGTGCGTTTGGATGATGTGAATGCCTCCAGCAGAAATTGATGTTCTTTACAAACATTTGCAATATATTTGACCATATAGAGTATAGACGCAAGTACATTTCTGTGTTGAAGCATGGGAAACCAAACCAAATGTTCAAAAGCCGTAGTACAAAACTGTGATGAGCAACACAATGGATTTTGCTGCCTTCTCCTACATGGTCATTAACAAGCAATAAAACCTGTGGTTTAGACCCCAAAAAATATAGTGTATACACAATACACACAAACTGGGGCCAGGGTAGGGGAGCATTCCAACCATGGTTCAAAGCAAGCAATTGGACCAAGTGTGAAAGCACTCTTAGTTTTCAGAACTTGTTATAAATAGAATTCTATTCTGTCATCAGGCACAGGAAGAGCATTGAAAGTTTGAGAAAAGACAGAGAAGCCCGCCTCCAGATGTGCCGTCGGGCTCGGAGCCTCAGTCCCAGTAAGCATCGTATCCCTATAAATCATGAGGAGCAATCTCAAAGAGTTTCAGACCTGCCAAGCAGACGCAGGGAATATTTGCAGCAGCTCAGACAAGAGATTGTCGAAACCAGCAGGTGATTTGGAAGTTAAATTTCTTTGTAACATTCTAGAATTCTACATACTGAACCAGATGCTCTTCCACAGAGTTCTTGATCCACCAAGAAGGGAGGGTCAGTGTCCATCTGACATTGAGCTTCTATTGCGTGACTACAGTCGAGCACGTGAAGAGGCAAGAGCAGAGATTGCACGTGCACGAGACCGACTCCGTGAGAGGACCGAACAGGAGAAGAGAAGACTACAGCAGCAAGCTCTCTCACAGGCAGTGAAGGTCAGTGACACTTGATCATTTTTAAAGCTCATAAGAATGATCAACCTTTGCTGTTTTGAAATAGTTTCATAATTTCTTTCCCTGTGTCTTATGTAGGATGACCTGCGGTTTCGCACACGCATTAGTAACAGTACTTTATGTAGTGGTTCAAACCAGAGTCTTTCCTCAGGGCCCACTTCAGGGTACAACAGCAGCAATGCTGCCATACTGAAAGACATTACCTCACCATTAATACAGGTAAGGAACCACACTAAAAAGTTGAATGTGCTTCCATGATATTTTAATTTAAAATGCTATTTTTCAATCTCTTCACTTCATTCCTCAGGTAAATGGAGTCTCAGAATTCAAAGTAAGGACTCGACCTCCGGTGATCCCGTTACAGACTTCAAAAGCTCAGCGTAGATGGCTGTCAGTCCAGGGTGAGCGATAACCCATAAACAATTGAAAACCCAATGGCTATGCTTCGAATCCACTTAATTAATCAGATTTCCTATTCACTCTAGATGTCAGCCTGGAGACATCTATCACTGGATATGAGCCTGAGTTCTCCTCCACTCCATCATCTCCTCCCTGTGCTCGACAGCGCACTCTCTCCTTTGGCTCTCCTTCATCTATATCAACTTCATATCAGGATATTGCAGACTGTACTCTTGCCAGTGCTATTTCAGAAGTATGCTACTTTCACTTTTCAAAATATGCAAGAGCGTGTTGATATCAAATGCTTCATGGACTTGCTTGTTTGTTTTAGGTATATTTGGCCTCTGGTGGTGATGCGAGGAATCTGTTGGCTGGGAAGGCAGCTGCTGGTTGGAGGTACACTAATTTGCATATTTTGCATGTATAAACCTCTTAGATGTATTCTGTCCTCACGTTCCATTTCCTACCAGGCATCAAGGTGTAGAGAGAGGCGTTCAAGTCTTTCACAAGGCTACTTCCAGACCCTCAGCTCATGGGTTTCTTGGAGCAGTTGAGCTGGAGAGACCTTTGGCCAGTCTGTGGTCTATAGTTCGAGATCACTCAAAGACTCACCTGTACCACGAGTCTATTAAATCTGCCTGGACACGACCACTAGACGAAAGCACACAACTAGGTAAAGCTCAGTGCACAATATATGATTTTGACAAATTTCTGGGATTGTAAAGGATTTCTGTTGTTTTAGGGTAAAATTGTGAGTCTTTGATAATCTAGTGTCACATGTTCACTGATGGGCAATTAATGGTCTTTGCGATGAATCAGAAAATTAGGGTCACACTGCTACAATGTGACTGCTTCTAAGGCTCGCGTGCACTGAAGAACCAGTGCGTGGTTTCTGCAAGTCTTAATTGGCCTTTCCATAAATAAAGGCCTAAGAAGATCATAAATCGGAGCTGAAAGTCTTAAAGGGATAGTTCACCCAATAATGAAAATTGTCATTAATTACTCACCCTCATCTCGTTCCGATCCTGTAAGACCTTTGTTTATCTTCGGAACACAAATTAAGATATTTTTGATGAAATCTGAGAGCTTTCTGACCCTGCATAGACAGCAATGTAACGGAAGTACTCCCAGAAAGGTAGTACGGATATCATTAAAATAGTTCATGTTACATCAGTGGTTCAACCTTAATTTTACAAAGCTACGAGAATATTTTTTGTGTGCAAAGAAAACAAAAATAACGACTTTATTCAACAATTCTTCTACTCTGCATTACATCCGTCGCCATTCAAGAGAGTACCATGATGCATGCGAGAAGAGTTGTTGAATATTGTAAATGTCACACAATCTGCCTTGTCTCTCTTTTTGAGATCACATTGTGCAATCTGTCATTACATTATCTTAAAGGATTCAAAAAATGTACAGTAAATAGCAGGCTTAATAGGTAAGAGGTAATGATTGTAACTTACCTTCAAATGCAGGCAAAAGCAAAATGTACCTTCACTGATTGTATTGCTTTGTCTTGTTTTTCTCTCCAATCAGTCTATCTTTTGATGGACGTATCCAACTGCCAGCTTAAACAGCCACGGGACTTCTGCTGCCTCAGTACAGAATCTAAACAGGTGTTCTTTACACTCTATTCTGTGAGTAGCTTGATCCAAAAGTACCTTACCTTAATCACACATTCATTTTTATCTGACCTCTTTTCTTTAGGATGATATGTGGGTGCTGGCCATGCAGTCTGTATTTGAGGAGACACTGCCACGTCCCCGTATGGATACTATTCGTGGTGAGATTCTACCCAGTGCGTGGATCCTTCAACCCAGCCAGCGTAACAGTCGAGAGGTTGTTACTGTCATCTACTTGTTACAAGTAAGATAGCTTGGCCTTGTATACTTTCCTTCATCATGTATCAGTTTAACAAATTAGCATTTGCTAATTCCTCATTGTTTCCTGTGTCTCCCCCTATAGGTGGATCTGGGAAGCCCGTCCTTGGCTCCTAGACTGCTGAATACGGTGTCTAGGAAGCAAGCGGCTGTCATAGCAGACCTCGATTCTTTCTTCTCTTTATGACAAATCAGGTTACAAATGTAGCAACAAGCACTTACACTAAAACCCTGAAGGTTTTTGCTAAGATTTGCACCTCATGTTCTTGCTCTTTACTTGATTCTTTATCACATAGCACTGATGGTATGATTATATTGTGTAACACATTATCTTGCCTTATTTTATTTTGTCTTTATTGTTGTTATTAGATAACTTTGCCCCCATGTGCCAAAGAATTAATTATTATAAAAAGATTATAAGTACTTTGATTGATCAAAGTAAAATCCCAAAGCTATTTTTTCATGTGTGTATGTAGTTATCACTTGATTATCATTTGATATAGACTTAACTATGCATAGCTCTGTTATTTGTAAGGAAGGATATTCATATAAAAACAATCAACTGCATTACAGTATTCTTTTAATGCATAACATTGTCTTAAGCTACTATCAGAAAGAACTAGTATGTAAAACTTGAACTTGACACCAGCTGTAGAGACTTTTTAAACTTTATTCTGTAATATGCAGTACAGTGCCTTTCATAAACAGTTCCAGTTCCTTTTTTTATGGGTTGTTTGCTGGTAGTATAGTTTTTTCAGCCATTTTCATTTTTGTTTGTGCAAATTTTTGTGCAGTTTCTGTGTAATTTCTTACACAATTTATGACAAGTTCTATATTGGCTGAAATAGGATAGATTGACTGTCATAAAACTGTTGTTATTGACTGCAGTGCTATTGTTGATATTGATACTTTCAGTATTTTTTATTTTTGTAAAATGTGCATGCAAAATATTCTTTTAAATTTCTGTGTAATGAAATGCAAACAAAAGTTAATCATTTTTAACATGAACTGTTACACTTTCTACAGTGTATAGATAATACACATATTTGGATTTGCATCAAAGCCATTACATTTTGATATAATGATCAAGAGGGCCTTTGCTCAAGCACTGTAGAATGTTACAAGACCAGTGGTTTTATTTGTAACTTAGCTGATCTGTAAAACGTTGTTGCCGCTGAAACAAAAAAGTATACTGTATAAATGAAGGATATTTCTTTTTTTTAAATTACATCACATTGTTTTAATATACTGTACATGTCTTATATAATATGTAATCTATTATCTAAATGTAAAATAATTTATCGTTTATGTTTTAAAATGTTCTCTTCATTTTTACTGTTTTTTATGTTTCTGTGGAAGAGCTTCCAAAATCTGAATGACTTTTAATTTATGAACCAGAACATATTTTTATTAAATTCATTAGGCTTTTTTTCACATGCTTCTTGTTTTCAGTCTTTATTTTAGTATTTAAAAGTTTCTCGCTTGGTTTTTTAAGTGCAAGGCCATGACCACATGGGGGAACAAATGAATTTGTAAGGGAAAGTGCGTAGCATACATGTTTAAATGACTTTATGTAAATAACATATGAACTGTAATATAATATATTTTGTATATAAAATATTAAGCATTAATAGTTTTAATAGCATTAATATATATCCAAAGCGACTTACAAATGACAATGGAAGCAATCAAAATCAACAAAAGAGCAATGATATGCAAGTGCAAGTCTCAGTTAGCTTAATGCAGTACACGTAGCAAGTTTTTTTTTTTCAAATTATATAATAAATAAATAGAAAACAGAATAGAAAAAGAATAGAGCAAGCTAGTGTTCGAGGCCTTTTTGCTTTTGTTAATTGTATAATAAATAAAAAGAAAACAGACAGAATACAAAAAGATTGGAGAAGCTAATGTTAGTTTTATTTTTCTTTAAGAAAACAAGCAGTAAGTAAATGAATAGAGTGCAAGTCTAAAAGGGGCAAGTTTATATATAGACAATATATGGTGAAAATTCTTATTTGGGTCATATATTCCAAGACGTAGGCTAGAATCTGTGATTATTAAGTAAGTTATATGATTCACACCGGTGCGGTGACTGACAGCTGCACATACTCCTCAAAACATTATATTCATCCTCGCTGGAGCTGTGCCAGAGTATGACCCATGCAAGCGAGATAATTCCGCAAGTAACTGCAATTCCAGGTTTTCAAACAGAGATGGCGACAAAGAGGCAAAACTTACGGTCTGCAGCTTTAAGTACTTGACCGTGAACAGTAGCGTGAATAACTTGGTTACTTGAACGAAGCAGTAAGCCCAGAAGAAGATGATTTCTCAGGCCATTAGTGGTGCGATGGTGGTGATCTGATGTAACTGTTAAAATATAAATCCTATCCAAACAACAAGCCTAAAAAATGGTAAACAGGTGAGGTGAATGATCAGGTAAGTATAATTTTAGCATTCCAATTAAACAGAAATATGTATTAATTGTGGTGTCTGTTTGATTTTCACTACAGGACTGATTGCCTAATCACAACAGATCTGTTGGCTGTCGGGGACTCAGGTTCGATTCTGGCCTGAGTCTTTTCCCGAACACAATCCCCCTCTTTCCCCCATTTACCTGTCTGTCTCTACGGTCCTATTCAAAAAATAAGGCCAAAAAACAAGGCCATTAAAAAAAAAAAACAAAGAAGGTAAACAGGTGAGGTGAGTGATCAGGTAAGTATAATTTTAGCATTCAAATTAATCGAAACGTAATAATTGTGGTGTCTCTTTATTCTTTATTACAGGACTGATGGCCTAATCACATCAGAGCTGTTGGCTGTCAGGGCTTCAAGTTCAAATCCAGCCGGAGTCATTTCCTGATCCTATTCCCCCTCTTTCCCTCACTGTCCTGTCTGTCTCTATTGTCCTATTCAAAAAATAAGGCAAATGACACTGAATAAGGCCAAAAAGAAAAAAAAAAAAAAGTAAACAGGTGTAATAAGTAATTAAAGGCAATCAAATTGAGTAATTTAAGGATTAATCAAATATTTCTAAAAACACAAAATACAGAAAGACTGTCTGTGTAATGAATTTGACACAATCTATCCAAATTTATTTATTCGTCAATGTAATGTATAGTAGCCTATAATGTATTTGTAGTCATTACGTAATGTGTTAATACTATGTAAGAGAATACAGTTGTTTGTTCCCAAGTAGATGAAGTATGATGACAAACTTTGATGCTGGCTTTTACAAAGCTAAAGGTTTAAATGTTTTAATGTCAGATAGACAGAAAGAAAGTCAGATGAAAACAGAAAAACAAATGAAATTTCAACCAGGACCACTTCAGACCCCATGTGACCTCCTTACACTCAAAAGGAGCCATAGCAAATCAGTTTAATAAATTATATTTCTGATGTAATATTAGCTAATGTTTTAACATGTCCAGAAAATGTTTTTAAAGACCGCTAGCACATTTCTAACACATTTTAGCATGTTGCTAAGCATGTTTTAGCACTGTTATCATTTTTTAACAGACATAATAATGTTTTTAACACGATTTAGTAGCCTATGTCCTAAGCTAGTTAAGGCAAAAAAAAAAAAATCAATAAATAAATAAAAAACATAAAAACCGGTGTAGTACGGTAAACAAAATGTATAGTGGAAAGCAATTTATTGTTCATGTGTAGTTGTTTTATTTTTTCCCACAATAGAACAAATAGCCTAATTTCTATGAAGAAACGTGTCTTTCAGTAGCACATCCATACTGGCACAATTCCCTATCGATTAGTATTGAATTGTAAATAATTGTTTTTTGTTTTTCATTGATGCAGGGGTTGTGATATTGCAGTAGAGGCGGGCAGTGGAAGGGTGGGGAACGCCATTTACAGTCAGTGACTCTTGACAGGAATGCGCGTCCCCTCCGCTCCGCTCCGCTGGTCTGCTTTATTTTTAACACTTTGGGTGGGTCAAACAGCGGCTGAGGAGAATGAGCGACTCCCTGCCCCTGCAGCAGCTCTCCCCGACCGTGACCTAGACCTCAGCACCTCTCATGGGATTATTACTGCCCTTCAAATAACGGACTTTATTCTAAAGACATTGACAAAGAAGCGTGCCATTCTCCCGTACTACTGTTTTTCAGTTGTATAGGTAAGTTTACTGTTACATTTGAAACTCATAGTTTTAGAGGGCCTGTCTTCAGTTTGGGGTTCCCAATGTCATTTGATATTAGATGTATCAGAACAGTTTGTTTCTGGTTTTGTTATATATATTTGTATATCTCTGAATAGCAAAAGTATGTTTAATATCGCAATAACACGTTTAATTAGTTCTTTTCGTAAAAGTATTGCACTCTTATGAGAAGTGCAGTGACCTGTTGAGCACTGACACTATGTGTGATCAGTACAGATAAAAAGCCCTTGGAGAAAACATACTGGATACAAACCAATGCAAATATGTAAGAACTGTAAATTTTCCTACATACTGTAATTATCTGCTTTTCACTATGAGAACTTGAGAAATATGACAGTTAAATTCTCTTCATACTTGATTACTATCAGCTCTCATCTTTCTTCTTTATGGTCATTAATTTGACTCTGTGAGCAACTCCAAATGAGGTCAAACTGATGGTCATTAGCTGAGTAAACCTTGTCCAGACTGGTAGACCACATTGGACCAGAAACAAACCAGCTTGTCATGTAAGTTTAAGGCAGTCCAGCTGGATTTTGGAACATAGACCAGTTTGGGCATCTAGAAACTAGCCACCATGTTCCAACAGCTACAGCTATCAGCTGGACTTTCCAACAGAGGATCAACACACATTCGGCTGGTCTCTTTGTTTCTCATTGAATAAACAGAAGAAAGCTGTTTCACAGCATTAGCAAAAGAAAAACAACTGTCACTAAGTCTTTTAAATAATACAATTCTGTGAGCTGTTTCAAGCTCAGCTTATAGGGAGAACCGCTGTGGTGTAAACACCATTACTTACTGCCCAGAACTTCATAATATGACCATAAAGTTCATTCCATGAATAGTTTGTGTTATTCTGTCTGTTAATTGCATGATCTGCTTGCCTGAACTGAACTTACTGCATCTTTAATGGAACAGTTTAGTCAAGCATTAAAATCATGTCAGCCTTTTTTGTTCGTCGTATGGAAAGGAGCAGCGTGAACATTCTTTGAAACATCTTCTTTTGTGTTTTACAGATGAAAGAAAGTCACGCCGGTTTAGTAGACATGAGTGTGAATAACTAATGACAGAATTTCAGTTTCAGGGTAAACTTATTTCTTCAAGGTGGTGTTTATATCCACAATTTACTTTCCTTAATTTCATTTAAACACAGAATCCTGTAGTGCCATAGTGCCAGGCTCCAGCTGTTCCTACAGTAACATGGCACACACAGTGCGTCATGATTCATACCACACCTAAGCGTGGCTTCTCCCCTCACACATGTGAGAAATAACCCGCTGTGTCGGCTCCCTGGACAGTAGATAGCCGCCCTCTCAGCTTCGGTTGCAAAATTTGAGAGTAAACACACTGTGACATTATCATAGCAGTGATAGATATTATTAGCTAGAGATACAGCTCTTATAGTATTTCAATTACAGTTTTTATTGCCAAATATAATGTTATATTAATGACCTAAAATTGAACAGATTCAATAATGTAGCATATGTAGGTATTTAAATGGTTCACACAAAAATGAAAAAAAAAAATAAATAAATAAAAATAAAGCATGTGCAACTGCAAATGAGATTTAAGAGCTTCCGCAGAGTATGTTTTTCGGTGAACAACAAATTAAATTTTGGTCTGTTACTTGTGCAAAGCTATCATAATGAAATCAAATCACTTATTAAGGGCTACTTGTCATTTTTGGAGCTTGAAAGCATGGTTACTATAAATTTACACTGTATGGAAAAGAGCAGCATCAGTATTCTTCAAACTTTCTTCTTTTGTGTTCTATAGAAGAAAGAACGTCATACAGGTTTGGAATGACATTATGACATGATTTTCTTTTTTAGGTGAAGAATTTTTTTCAAAGCAGTCTCTACTGTCTCTCTTTTTCGGTTGAGTAGATACTTTGTCATAAACTGTATGTGTGCACATGAGCATATTGCAGAGACAAAGACACCATATGCAGAGAGAGCAGCAAAGTTGTGCCTCTTGTGATAACGGGTTTCCCGCTGGTGGGTGGAGAATAGTTCTTTGATATCATCCCTCCTGCACTGGCCTGATACAGAGAGAGAGAGAGAGTGAAAACAACCATCACCACTCTTTCTGACACCTGTTAGATTCTCTTCTTCACTCTTGTGCCAGATTTTGATTGTGTCATTTATTTTCATTTTGTATATTGCACAACTGACGCCTAGCATTGTTACAGTACACTAACCCTGACTACACTAACTACAAATAGTAGGTGAAATTCATTTGGTCCAGTGCTTTTCAATGGCCTAGATATTTGGAGCCAACTAGAGCAGAAGCATTGGATTGTCTCAAGATGTTCACTGCTAATGTTTAGCAAGGATTTTCCCCCATAATTATCTGACTGAGACGAAACACGCAAGCAAATATCTGATCACGTAGCGCGTGACGAAGTAGGAAAATTTGTGAAGGGTGCTCTTCACATTCTTTAACCCAAAGGGGTTGCCCAGCCCCCTGTTTAGGGTGATAAGACTACACATGAGGAACATGCCTCACAAAGATATAACTATCTTAGCGGCTAACCTTCACCCACCATTCCACAGTAGCACACGCAAATACACACCCTCGTTAAGAGTGACGGTTAGAGGACATGTGCTGAAAATGGCGGCCTTTGGAATCTTGAGGGTGTACAGAAACATTCTATAAGGAAAACAGGTATACATTTATTAATTGTATTATTTATTACTTATAGACAGGGACAAGCAGAGAGGCAGGTTATTATAGGAGGATGGGAAACTGTGTGAGTCAGTTTTTGGCATAAGTATCACCACAAATTTGCACGTCCTCTGTAGAGTCTTAAATTATCATCTACTTTCATAAATGATTCTACTAGTCATGCTTCCCACGTATATTTGTGTGAATTTGAGACCACTTGTGAATATTTTGTTTTTCTAATTAAAAAACATTTTTTTATTACAAGTTATATTATCAAAATAAATTTGAGTGAAAATTAGAATTTTCTTAATTAATTCATTTAATTAAATGATTAAATTGAATAATTTCTTATAAGCTTGTCTCTCTCTCTTTTCCCATTTTCTTAATGGCAGCAGCTCTTGAGCTGAAATGAACAATATACCTGATGATCATGTTATGCAGCACAATTTAAAAATGTTCCAAAGAGCATCTTGTGCTTCAATGTAAGCAAGAATGCAGAATCTTTATTATTTCTTATTTTGAAATTTTCAAAATTCTAAAACTTTTTTAATTCTGTTTTTCAATTATAGTTACTGTGTGTTCCCCACTGTACAGTGGTGGCCAAAATTACTAGAACACTAGTATTTTCACCAGCTAAAAAATGGTTTTAAGTCAGTTATTTCTATCTTTTCCTGTAGTGTGTCAGTAGGAAATATCAGTTTACATTTCCAAACATTCATTTTGCCATTAATTGTAATAATCCAGTGAGATTTTTGTTTGCACAAAGACCTACCTGCAAAGCTACCTGAAAAACTATGCACAAGTGTACCTAGGGCAAAAGCTGCTTTAAACGCAAAGGATGGTCACACCAAATGTTGATTTAATTTAGTTAATAGAAGTTAATTGATAAATCGATTTATGACATTATTTATGACAATATCCACGTTACAGCATTTTTTACACAAGTGCCTAAAACTTTTAACAGTACTGTAGCTTTTCAGGTAGGTTTCTTGACGCATCTTGGAGACGTTGCCGCAGTTCTTCTGGATTCTCTGGAGTCTCAGTTTGTTCTGTTTCTTCATGTCATTCCAGACAGACTGGATGATGATGAGACCAGATCTCCGTGTGGAGAACTGGCTGTTGTCAGACTCCTTGAGCAAACAAAAATCTCACTGGATTATTACAATTAATGGCAAAATTAATGTTTAGAAATGTAAACTGATATTTCCTACTGACACACTACAGCAAAAGATAGAAATAGCTGACTTAAACCATTTTTTAGCTGGTGAAAAAACTAGTGTTCTAATAATTTTGGCCATCACTGTATATAAATAGGCTTATATAATCATGGTATGTGAAAGCATTAAGGGGCTGTTCACACAGATCACATTTTTGCATTCTTGTACTTCACTGTTTTTCTATTTAAACATGCGCTAGACGATTATGTTGGACCATTGCGACTGCATCTTTTCCAGTTCCTTGCACATGACAGCATTTTAAAAACAGACTTCTCAAGTTAAAAAAAGTTGCCTCAGGACCTCAGGTTGTCTTTTTTTTTTCCCATTCCACTGCCCATGTCGTGCATTTTTTGTGTGAACAGTCCCTTAGGTTCAAATACCTAATATAATGAGGTGCAAACAGATATTTCAAAATGTATAATGGTCACTTCAGTGCAAAATCTGAAAAAAGATAAATGTGCACTTAAACTCCTCCATCTCTTTCACCTTTCAGATCATCCATCTCTGGCATTCCACTGTCTTGTCTTCGTGTGGCACGCTGAGGTGTTTGGTCCCTCTCATTCCTCTTTATCTCGATGGCTATGACCTCTACCACAGACTTTGACAATGCTGAAATCACTCAGCAGTACAGCCGCATCAACACCCGCTTCGAACTGTCTGACGAAGAGCTCGACAACGACAACAGCTCGGCCAGACTGTTTGAGCGCTCACGCATTAAAGCGCTTGCAGGTGAGTCGTCTCAAGTGACATAAAACTGAGCACATGTTGCTTTGGCTTAGATATACAGAGCCCACAAATGTGCAAATACATATACAGACATACAGGCAGCTGAACCCTATCCTCTCCTGCCCCCCTTGACCAGCCAGGATCATTTGCACATACCCAGCATGCCTCGGTATGACTGAGCTGGACAGCTGCCCTGCCCGTCTGTGCCCATAGCTTAGATCTCTGGGATAGTTGCAGGAGCTTGTAATTTTTGGCACACCTGTGGGGTCTGCTGCTCTCAGAGACAGCAAGTTTTAAATAGCAATTTCATGACCAGACTTACAAGACCCTTTCAAGAGACTGGGTAATCCACATAGGACAGATATGAAAACTGTTTGAGTGACAGTACACTATCGTAAATTTTTTTCAGAAGAAAACTTGAGTGGTGCTTCACGATGCTGTGTGATTGCTCGGGTGTTCCGAGTGGTTTCTGAGGCATTGTTAGGAGGTTGCTTATTGGCCCAAGTCAGAGCCTCATGGAAAGACCTCTTTGACTGCATTAACAGAGTATCCCATTTTTGCATCCAATTTGGGACATTTCTCCTTTTGCAAATTTTATCATTAATATCTACTGTAACATAATATTGCTTTATAGCTGTGCATATCTAGACTAAATACTTATAGAGATATGAGATGTCATGGTTTTGATGGTCATTTTACATAAAGGAGCAAGTACAGTATGCACTTTTCCCCACAAAACATTGCAAAAGGCAGGACAAGCAGTTTGGAGAATGTGTTGGATTAAAAAACAAGGCGTGAATCAATATACAAGTGTTAACTGAATGTAAAGTTTTCTGACAATTAAAGAGATATAGTAGTTCACCCAAAAATGAAATTTTGTTGTTAATTTACGCAACCTCAGACCATCCAAGATTTCTCTTCTGTAGAACAGTAAAGAAGATTTATTGCTGAAACCACGGTCCTTGGTGATTCGTTAACTTGTAAATCTGTGCTGCTCGAGCCTTTAACTATTTCAGATGGTTCAGTCCGATTTGGTGAACTGGTTCAAATAGTTAACCAAAAAGAACCGGTTAAAAAGAATGATTCATTCGCAAACAGTACATCTCTCTTGACCATTTGCCTGAGGCTATGGATTACAGGTAATGTTGTAAATAATGTTCAGTTTCTTTCACAGAACAATTGTTTCACTTCATATATCGTCAGGAGCCACAGGTGTTCATTTTGTTGTTGACCTGATATACCTTTTTTGATTCTGAAAATGTGACAGTAGCCTTTGACTAAAAATCTTCTTTACTGTTCAACTAAAGAAAAAAGTACCTACATCTATATCTTGGATGGCCTGAAGGTGAGTAAATTAACAACAAAGTTTCATTTTTGGGTGAACTATTCTTTTAATTGCATGATAATTGCAATTAAATGAAAATGTACTATAGTTTAATTTTTTATTAAATGCAGTTAGCTGAAATTTAAGGTGTTTTTTCTCCACTCGTGTAGGATTGAAATATATCTTTATATTTTCATAATTACTTTGAAACATGGTTATATTATCTTTGGTTAAAGTGTACTGGTGAACAGTTATGGTAAACTAAAATATACTGTAATGTTATATAAATTAAAACTTTTATGTCATGCATTTAATTTTGTGAGAATATATACATATTTTTTTTAATTTAAGGCTAGGGGTCTTTCTGTTTTGAAATGCATTAGCAATGGTGTATTCAAACTCGGCCTGCTTCTTTAAGTCAAGTGTATGTTGCTGAGCCAGGGGGAGTGTGATGTGTTCTGTCGGTGCGTCTGTGATTTGCTCTTTCTGTAATGCAATTAGAGAGAGTTAAAAAGTGAGGGAGGGCAAGCGAGAGAGCGAGAGAGAGAGAAGTGGTTCTCATTCTTCACCGTTGATTTACGGCTTCTGAACAGACAAGCATCCCTCTGAGTATACTAAGTACACTTTGAGTACACAGTCATTAATACATTTGTAGTTTGTATTTACATCAACAGCCTAAACTGCTTATGCACGCACTTACAGTTTGTTACAGTCATATTGTATTTGTAACAAATCAAAACACATACACAAACACATGCACAGCCATTTGATGAAATTTGTGTTGTGTGTGTTGTGGGAGTCGGACAGGAATGGGGGCATATTATATGCATGGCTGGGGTGCTGGAGAACCACTCCATGTGCTGCCGGGGAGAGGCACAACAGCATCACTGCTAAGTGAAGAGTGAGTGAGGGCGGGAAGGAGAAAGAGAGGGAGGGAGGGAGGGCGGGCAAGAGGAAGAGGGAGAAGATAACAGGACTCGAGACAGAAGGAGGGAAGAAGAGTGTCCTGTTTGTCTTGCTCTTTCCCGGCCTTGCGTGTTGATTTAGCGTGGTGAGGATGAGCAGCCCCTGTTTGTGTCGTGCGGTGCCTGTGAGCCAGACCCGGCTGAGGGAGGTCAAACTCAGCTTGAAGACCAGCAGAGAGACCATCGCGATCCGCCCTACCCCAGTCGTCCGAGAAGTCAGCAGCCGGCAATATACCACGGTGAAAGAAGTCCCGACCCGGACCAATGCACCAGGCAGTCGGAGCAGGAGCACCCCGCCGGTTTACAGGGCCCAGAGCAGAGGGGGCAAATCTAAAAGTCCCCACATTCGCGAACCCGAGCACCTGCCAGAGAGGAACGGAACTCTACTGGGCATCACACCTAAAGTAGCGCCCATGACTCTTACTTCAGTCTCCTCAACCTCATCATCCTCTTCCATCTGCACCCCGAAGGGCCATCGGCCCTCGCCTCCACGATCCTCACCATCTTGCCCCCTTTCCCCGTCCCGGAGTATGAGACGAGCACGCTGGCTGAGCTACAGTGCTTCCAACATCTGCTTTAACAACTCCATCCTGGATGGGCGGTTCAGACAACTGCAAGGTAGTATCCTGCTGGAGTTTTTTTTTTCCCTCCCATCCTCAAAGAAGGGGCAGTCTTTCCTGGCATACCCTCCACCCTGTCACAGGGGAGTTATTAGGTACAGATCCAGAATGGGAAGGGCGTTAATGTGGTATGCTAGATTGTTTTCTATGGGGTGCTGTGGGAACTGGTTTGTCTTTTTAAGTGCAGTATTTATTAATTTCATTATTTATGCTGTATATACGCCCCAATTGCTCACTGTGTTCCCTCTAAATATTTAATGGCAAACTCATAAAAAGGCCATTCAGTGGAAAAAATACTTCTTGCCTCTCACATCAATCTTTTTCTTGCTGAATTACAAAGCAGAACATCTACTTCTTGTCTTCAGCTATTCTTACCTCTAACAGGAAAATATCTTTTTCTCTGATTTGGGGTATTCAGCATCGAGGTCTCCTACCTCACTTATTCTCTCCTGGCAGCTCTGTTTATTTTTAGAGAGAAGTTGACTGTCACTGTTAATTTGCGTAAAACTGAGCTTCCTTGTTCTCTCTGATGAGAGTGTGTTTTAATGCTGTTGAACAGAAAGAGCATAGTTCATAGTTATTTTTTCTACAACTATCACAAATATTTACATGTACAGTATGAATAGAAGGGATTAAACCTTGGTAGTGTAAAGACAAATAGACTAGTTTGCATACTACTTTTCTACTGCTCTAGTTAATGGTGTTTGGCATGCATTACTACTACTAATGCTCATTCTTAGGGTTATGGGTTTTATGGAAACCCGTTTTAGAATAAATAAAAAACTAAGTAATTGTGAGGTAAAGTTTAAAATAAGAAATATAGTAACACTGTGAGATATGAAGTCACACTGTAAGATCTAAAGTCGCAATTGTGAAATATAGTCACAGTTGGTGACTATAAAGTTGCAATCATGAGAAATATAGTTGCAAGTACCTAAGACATGAGTTCTATCTAAAACTGAGGAGTTTTGTTCTGATGGACCATAAAATGGGTGAAAAATCATAAATATTTATATTGAAGGAGGGACTCAAGCCATATCTAAGAACAAGAACATCATAAAGATCATCCAAACCGCCTCCATCATGGCTGCAGGTTATACATGGGAAAGTACTGTTTGCACTGCATCTAAATCTATTGCTTTGTGTGTGTCCTTCTGTCACAAAGCTCTCTGTTACACTGGCTTGTTGTGTACAGGGAAAATCCATCAATATGAATATTTCACAGACCTTTCATGTGAGCTGGAGAGAATATCAGAGATTACCAGGACCCTGGTGAAACAAATTCTATTTAGACTCACTGCTGTTCTAATGGAGAGAGAGAGAGAATCATTTAGTAGAGGTTAGACTACAGTCCTGCTGTACAAAGTGTGGAGAGGAAGAGGAATCATTTGGCAGTAGTTTGATCATGAAATATGTAATGTTGCCAAGCTTAGCTCTCTTATTATGCTTAGCACATCTGGAGCTTTCCTAACTTTGGTAGAAACATGGTAAATTCCACTTTAAAAAGTGAAACGGTGCAGTTGTTGCTTTATAGAGCTTCTCCTACCTGACCTGACCCTAAAAATTACTCTTTTTTTTTTTTTTTTTTTGTGTGTGTGTGTGTGTTTAACCCAATAACTCAAGGTTTGCCTGGTTAGCATGATCTCCTAACTCTGGGTGGTAGATGCTATACTTGCACCATCTGGACACAAAACAAACAAACAAACAAACTCCAATGACAGCTCATCAAATTTGATATTTATTTATATACTGTATATGGGTCAGTGACAAAAAGGGGTTGGCAAGATAAGAAATTCAAAAATATTTTAAAAACTTGTTTTTAAAGCATGCATCAGGTATTTTAAAATGTACACAGCGTGTTAATGTTGATTTTATGTAATTAAAAATGACATATCTACAATTTTTTACAAAAGTTAAGACTGAATGTACATGAAAATGTCAAATGGTGTAACCACCAAAGAATGAGAAATATTAAATATTTTATCCACCTAAATGGCATGTAAGCTTACTCATAGAAATAAATACATCATTTTAAAATGCCACACGAAAATAGATTTTATTAAAGTTATCTCTAAATGTAAATTTTAATGCGTTTTTGCGTGTTTTTTTTTTTTTATTTGGCGGGACATATGCTGAAAACACTTCTGTTTTCTAAATAATCTTTGACAAATTATGTAAAAAATGTTAAAAACCATATTATTATACTAAACTAGATTATTAAATTTTATTCCACATTAATTTTCCTGTATATATATTTTTATGAAAAATACTGGTTACGCCAATTGACAAAAAACAGTTATATCACCTGACCATGTTGCTTCTACAGCCAAAGGCCATTGTTTGTTGAAGAAATTGACACTGAAAATCAAGCATGACTGTCAAGTTCAGCTGAAGTGCTTTTTTTCAATGAAAGTGCTTTTTTTTCCAAAAAAATCTAGCAACACGAAATTATCATAGTGATGAAAAGTGAACTCGCGTCTCATATTGTAATTACAGTTAAGAAACAATATCTGACAAGAATCAATCATAGTGATGAACAGTGAACTCGTCTCGTATTGTAATTAGTTAAGAAACAATATCTGACAAGAAATCATCAGTGTGATGAACAGTGAACTCATGTCTCAAATTGTAATTTTTAATTTTTGTATTGTAATTTCGTATTGTATTGTGGCATCTATTTGGGGAAAAAGGGGCTCTGTTATATCATATTAATTATGAAATATCAGAAATTTAATGAATTGTATTTTACAGATGTAAATTGTAATCTTTGGTTAACATTTTTTTATCAGTGAATTTATGTTCAAATGTAGACACCCACTTCCTTCTGCTACATTATTAGATCATTTATATATATTACATTATATTATATGATACTATATGTGACCCAGGACTACATAAGGGTCAATTTTTTTAAAGAGATTTATGAGATTTATGCATCATAAATAAGTTGAACAAATAAGCTTTCCATTGATGTATGGTTTGTTAGAATAGGACAATATTTGGCCGAGATACAACTATTTGAAAATCTGGAATCTGAGGGTGCAAAAAAATCAAAATACTGAGAAAATTACCTTTAAAGTTGTCCAAATGAAGTTCTTAGCAATGCATACTACTAATCAAAAATTAAGTGTATATATTTACGGTAGTAAATTTACAAACTATCTTCATGGAACATGATATTTACTTAATATCATAATGATTTTGGCATAAAAGAAAAATCTATCATTTCGACCCATACAATGTATTTTTGGCTATTGCTACAAATATACCTGTACTACTTAAGCCTGGTTTTGTGCTCCAGGGTCACATTTATTGCTTAAAGGGATAGTTCACCCAAAAATGAAAATTACCCCATGACCCCCCCCAAAAAAACCTGCATCAATCTATCATAAAAAAGACAGCTACAGGGGGTTAATAAAGGCCTCCTGAAGCGAATCAATGCACTTGTAAGAAAAATATCCATATTTAAAACTTTATAAACCATAATCTCTAGCTTCTGCTATCTATCATACTTGCGTTCATGAGAGAGTGGCGTTCCAGCGGATGATGTGGGATGTAGACATAGCGTAAGCACTGGTGAGAATATGCTAGTCTCGCGAGAACCAAGTTTTGTTTTTCAGCAAAGGAAAACCAATCTCCTTTTGGCTTATATTGAAATCTTTTGACATTTTTCTTTACAAATCCTCGTTTTGTACTTCTAATTCGTGACCGGTGTTTTGTTCCGCTCTCTCCTCTATGATTCCGTGTTCGTCAATTCTCACTGAAGCTTATGCTATGCCTACGTCCTACGTCATCCGCTTGAACGCCACTCTCGTGAACGCACATATGACAGTTAGCAGAAGCTACAGATTATGGTTTATAAGTTTTAAATATGGATATTTTGCTTACAAAAGTGCATTGATTCACTTTAGGAGGCCTTTATTAACCCCGGAGCCATCTGGAGCACTTTTCTATGATGGATGGATGCAGTTTATTGGACTTCTACTGGACTATTGAATATCACCCATTCACTGCCATTATAATGCTTGGAAGAGCCAGGACATTTTTTTTTAATACAACACTGATTGTATTCGTCTGAAAGAATTAAGTCATATGCACCTTGGATGGCTTGAAGGTGAGTAAATCAGGTGGTAATTTTCATTCTTGGGTGAACTATCCCTTTAAAATTGTAAGTGAATGGAACAGAAATATGCATTAAAGCTAAACATTTCAAAAACACTAATGTTGCGCAACATAATTATTTTATCCTAGACTTACAGAGCTTTAATAATAAAGTTGTAGACACAGAAACACTTTCTCAAATAATATAAGATTAAACACTTGAAAATAGTTTCTAATAGTAGGTTAGTTTATATTACATCTTTAATCAGCATCATAAACTAGTGATATTTGACTAAATTGGCCCCTAACAGAAAGGCTTGTAATAGGAGTCAAATGGTGTAACCGGTTACACCACTTGACATTTCCATTTAAAATTAAATTTGACAGGCATTATCATGGACACCTATGTAAGTACATGACCTTGGTGGGAATATTTCTAAATTAATTTTTAAAGTTAGTACTAATTTTTATAATAATGATGAATTATCACTGTATTCCTGAGGTCATACCATTTGACATGTATACCTAAGAATACCCGACCATACCCTAAAAATGTCAAATTATCTCACATTTTAAAGAGAGTTACTAACATTTGCATGCAACAGTTAGTATCACCAGAGGTCCTTCTCTGTGATAAAAATTCCTGTCACATGATCTTCTTGCAAAATATTAACAAAATGGCTCCTTGAATGGTGGTTACACCGCCTTGACACTCAAGGAATTTGACTTGACTCCCATAATTCCCCAAATTAATTATAATATTCAGAACAATGATGCTCCATTTACTTTTATTTACTATTAAATAGTACTAATGTAAGATTATGCCAAACTAGCTGATCTGGTGTTTTACTGAGAATTTCACCTTTTTTAAACAAGATCAATTATTTGGTACAAAGTTTTTACGGTTACACCACATTGACATTTTTGCAATCATCCCCTAAATATTCCCTCAAAATGAATTAAAACCAGAAATTTTAGACTTGGTCCACAAAAAAGAGAATGTATGCAATTAATTTGAACATTTATTTTAAAATTTTAACCCTTTTAAATTTTATTAAATCATATGGACACAAAAAAGTAGCGTCACATCATTGACCCATATATTTATTTAATCATTCATTCATTCATTCATTCATTCACAAGCAACATGCATTTATATTTCATTGTATTGCAGTAGATGTTTTACCTTTCATGATAACAAGATGAAGGGCTTATTGGGACTGATTGCCAGTCACTGTTGTTGTGACAGCATTTTCCTTTGGCTCCAGGGTAATTAGCCACATGACATTTACGGCTCAAGAGATTGCCTAAAACATTTTGCAAACATTTTATAACAAACCTTGAATTTAGGTTGATTCGTTCATTTAAAAATTATATTTTTGACTTGAATAAAAACATTTTATTTAAATGTTATCACATAAAATACATGTTCGAAGTTACCAGAAAATCAAGAATTTTTTTTTTTTTTTTTTTTACATGCCAACATAAAGAAACAAATGTTGGCTTTTGAATAAAGGTGCATGGAAACATTAAAATTAACATTAATAATATGAAACTTGAAGGATTTGTATGACATTTCAAACTTAAATGTTTATGGCAAAATGAAAGCTATTTTCACTCTCTACAGCAGTGGTTCTCAAACCTGTCCTGGAGTACCCCCAGCCCTGCACATTATGTATGTCTCCCTCATCTATCACACCTGATTCAAATCATCAGCTTATTAGTGGAGACTGCAAGACCTGAAGCGGGTGTGTCAGATATAGGGAGACATACAAAATGTGCAGTGCTGGGGGTAGTTCATGGAGAGGTTTGAGAAACACTATTCTACAGAATATAGATGTACTGCCAAAGAATGTGCTTTTGACCCAACATTGTTCTAATCAAGTAATTTTTATTTTTAAAGCCACAATCCATTTGAAAATCCATGCCTTTTAAACAGTTTTAAAAAATGTGTATTTTCATGTCCGTTGTACAGAACTAACATTTGGTATAAAACTCACTAATCATAACACCTCTGAAGGATTGTTCCTGCACATGCTCAAAAATAGTTCATGACATCATGAACACATTTGAATGTTCATTATTTTTTCATTGTTTTGTGATCCAGATGGAGGAGACATGCTTTCATATTGTAGTTTTTCCATTCAGAGAATAAACTTCAGGGTAATTTAACAGTGTTGTAGTCAAGTTCAGTTCATTCTAATCCAAGTCCAGACCAAGACCTTGAGTCTGATTCAAGGCTGAGTCAAGAAGAGGGTCAAGTCTTATAAGGTTTAGCTGTAGTTTATGCATAAATGGGAAGGTAATGTTTCTAGATTGGCTTAAAAGAATGCATCCATTCTCCACCTACTTCACATTCTAATGTTTTATAACGTCTTTTTCAAACTCCTCTCTCACTCACTCTGTTTTTTTCTACCTCTCTTTTTGTCATTTGCATCCCTCCATCTTTCCAGTTTCCTGCAGCCATAGGATGTGAATCATTTATAAAATGCATCAAGAATGCACAATTTTGTTCTTTTTGTGGTAGAAACTTAAACGTGGTGCTGCAGAAGATTTGCTCAGGAAAAACATATGGACATACATAACAATACACTTTAAAGAATACACATACATGTAGATTAATCACTAATATGACTTGACAATATAAGCTGTCTTTTTGGATTTTCAAAGAGGGCTTTTTGGGTTTGTGTGTAAGATGTAAAAAAAAAAAAAAAAAAAAAAAAATGGCTTTAGGGCATTTGTGCAATTCACACCTATGTTTATCTATTTTACCACATAATGCATTCCATATATGTCTATTCTCAATCTAAATGGGTGAATCTCATGAAAACCGTCAAGAAATCATAAAAATGAAGCCTGTTTTTATGGCCATTAATATTTTATGCATTGTAACATTATTTTCAGTACAATGGAGTACACTGACAATTAAGAACATCTACAGTAATGTGATTTTTCAAAACATTTGAACATTATAGCACAATTCAGAGTATACATCATGACAGTATTTATTGTACTGAGTTTAATTTAAGCTGATATAAAAATGGAAATGCCTAATTGCCATTATATTGTCACTGTGAAAAAAAAATGGTCCAACAAAGAGGCCTTTTTATTTATTCAAAATATTATTTCTTATTTTATTATTTTGATTCTGATATATTTCTGATAGATTCATTTAATTATTTTAAATTATGTTTAAATCCACTTTATTTTCCCTGCAAATAAAACAGCAGATGTAAAACTACTATGCCACATCAGAGTAGCTGAATGTTTTTCCCTTGCTGTCAAAACTAGATGAGCGAGAGGCTGTCCAGAAGAAGACCTTCACAAAATGGGTGAATTCAATATTGGCCAGAGTAAGCTGCCGAATCTCAGACCTCTATCTAGACCTTCGGGATGGGAGAATGCTCATCAAACTACTGGAGGTTCTGTCAGGGGAGAGACTGGTAAGTGTAATGTGTTTAATGTGTAACAGTGTCAAGCCTTGATTTGTCCACACCACAGCACAAGAATTAATGGTCATTTACTGAAGTCATTCCATTAATATCTTTGAATCTCCATCTTTTTCCACTATTCAGCCCAAGCCAACCAAGGGCCGAATGCGCATTCACTGTCTGGAGAATGTGGACAAAGCTCTACAGTTTCTAAAGGAACAGAGGGTGCACTTAGAGAACATGGGATCACATGATATTGTAGATGGGAACCACCGGCTCATCCTAGGCCTTATCTGGACCATCATTCTTCGCTTCCAGGTCAGCCCATTATTCTTCTATACTTTTTTGACCACTCTATTGATTCTGTGCCTCTTAAGTATAATTTAAACCAAACAATAAGGAATAAGGAAAGTTTAGATGTTAAAAACTAAAACAAAACATTTCTCATGCTATAAAACACACAGAACAATCCAGACTTTCTGATATTACAGTGGACCTACAGCAGAGATTTTGTATTGTGTCTTTGGCTGATAAGAAAAGCTAACATTTGTTTGGCTGATTGGAAAAACTTATATTTATTTTTAAATTTCTCATTTTGATAGCAGGATATTTTTAGCCCAGCTACTTCAAACAATGTAGTCTGCTACATAATTCAGACCTTTAAAAATGAAAGGAAAAAAAACGGAACGGGAATTGTTGACTGCTCTTTGTTCTGCCTGCTTCCCACAGCGATGTGCAAACTATTGAGATATAAAAAGTCAGAATCTAATAAAGTAACAATGCCTCTGCATATCCAGGAATGGATGCAGTACATACAGTAGCTCTTTTAATTAATGTGAGATTCAGAGTACATGAAATGTCAACCGATATGAGAATTTACTGCTTTTAAATGCTTCAAATCAAAAGGAATGTCTAGTTGATAGAAAAAACAATAAGAGTGACAGAAAGAGGTATGCATATAGTTTAAATGCACATGTGGGATTCAGTTCAGTTTTTGTTCATTCTTTCCTCATACAGATTCAAGACATTATAGTAGAGACAGGACAAGCCGACCAGACAGGCCGGCAAGAGACCCGCTCGGCCAAAGATGCATTGCTCCTCTGGTGCCAGATGAAGACTGCAGGGTAGGACAACAGTTGTCATACTTCAGTAGTAATGAAGCTGACAGCAAATCCTCTATTTTTATGAGAAATCTGTGGTTTCAGATTTGTCTGATGTAGTTTGTCTCTGCAGGTACCCCAATGTAAATATCACCAATTTCACCACAAGCTGGAAAGATGGCATGGCTTTCAACGCTCTCATTCACAAACACAGGTGATAAATATTTAAAAAAAAAAAAAAATATCAAGACAAAATGTAAATATTAAAACAAAAGATAGCTTGTGGAGATATTGTTTAGTGGTTAGGAGACATGCATTGATACACTGAGCAGATGTGCTCATATGGATAACAATTGTGTCTTCTAGACACCACTAAGATTAAATGGAGAGAAACTCTAGACCTTTGCTTAAATCTCATGTTTCTTAGATTTCCCTAAGAATTTAGATTACATTTCTTAGAATCTCATATGTACCACTTCCAATCACAAACTGTGTTGGGATTTGCCAAGATACCAATATCTGCAATCAAATGTCTGAGATTTTAATATGAACATTCATCCTCCAAGATCATGTTATTAATTTTACAATTAATAAAAAGCTGACACTTAAATTAAACCTGAGCAACCACTGAGAAATGAAACTGATCCTGTTCCTCTTCATACTATCCTATCAATAAAAAAAACAGATATAAACCAAATAACCTCTTCATTTCACTCCATCAGGCCAGATCTGGTGGACTATCGCAATCTACAGAGGTCCAATCCCACTCACAACCTTCAGCAGGCCTTTAATGTAGCTGAAAAAAAGCTTGGTGTCACCAAGCTCCTGGACCCAGAAGGCAAGTAACACCTGTTGACTATTAAGCCAAACATATAATAATTATCCTCCCATTATAGAGAAAACATCATTATATTGTATTGTTTGCAGATGTATTCACTGAGAACCCTGATGAGAAGTCCATAATCACATACGTTGTTGCATTTTACCACTACTTCTCCAAGATGAAAGCTCTGGCAGTTGAGGGCAAGCGAGTTGGCAAGGTGCAAAATTAGAGCCAGTCCGCACCCTTGTTAATTTTGTGTGTTTAATGCAAGAGGAGATTTGCATTGATCTATATTCATATTCTACAGGTGCTAGACCAGGCCATTGAAACAGAGAAGATGATTGAGAAGTATGAGACATTGTCATCAGACCTGCTAACATGGATTGAGCAAACCATTATTGTGCTGAACAACCGCAAGCTTGCTAACTCCCTTACAGGTGTCCAACAGCAACTTCAGGCTTTCAACTCTTACCGTACCGTGGAGAAACCACCTAAGTAATTCAGGCTATTTATGAACAAATGTCTCTTTTTTGTAGTAAGCAACCAACTGCTAAACAACCAAGTTTTTAATTCTAACTCTTCAGATTCCAGGAGAAAGGCAACTTAGAAGTACTGTTGTTTACCATCCAGAGCAGAATGAGGGCCAACAATCAGAGAGTCTACACACCGAAAGAGGGTGCACTGGTGTCTGATATCAACAAGGTAAGATGCTAAGGTTAATGCTGCATTGATTTAAATTCAGGAAGTATGAATTTCCAACCTCCAGTTAGGGAAGGTGCAATATAATGCCACTTGAAGTCAAACTTTGAACATGACCTAATATCTGAACCTAAATCTGCAAAACAGTCTTTGCCTTTTGATCTTCTAAACTTTGAACAATAGAATATGGTGGTTATCTGGTGAGATAAAGTAGAAATATCCCATATCTGACTTTAAATGGGGGGCACCATAAGCACAGTTATATCAATACATTCATGAGAAACATTGTTATGAACCACACCAGTTAGTCCCAACCATGTCATGTAAATTTTCTGTAGGACAGTGACAAAGGTTGAACATAATTGTAAATCCAGTGGTCTGAGAGGCTCTGAGCTGTTTGAGTGTGTGTGCCTGTGTTCTTAGGCATGGGAGCGGTTGGAGAAGGCAGAACATGACCGTGAGCGGGTCCTAAGAGATGAACTCATTAGGCAGGAGAAGTTGGAGCAGATGGCTCGTCGCTTTGACAGGAAGGCAGCTATGAGAGAGACCTGGCTTCAAGAGAATCAGAGACTGGTTACACAGGTAACTCACAATCCACAGCCTTTATTGCAGAAAGCCTTTATTTATTTAGATACCCATTATTTCATGGTTGCCAACACCTGAAGATTGAAATTAATGATAATCATTATTTTGCTTTCTACTTTAAAGGACAACTTTGGCTATGACTTACCAGCAGTGGAGGCAGCTAAGAAGAAACATGATGCAATAGAGACAGACATTGCTGCATATGAAGAACGCGTTCAGGCACTGCTGGCCCTGTCTAAAGAACTGGAAGCAGAACGATACCATGATGCTAAACGCATTGATGCTAGAAAAGACAATATCTTGAGGCTGTGGGACTACCTGCAGGAGCTCCTGAAAGCTCGCAGAGGTCGTCTAGACAAGAACATTACCCTTCAGAGAATCTTCCAGGAGATGCTCCACATCATCAGCTGGATGGATGAAATGAAAGTAGGAAGGACCAATTTGTAAATTGTGTGCTTGATTTATATGCTTTGCTTGAATGTTATGGTTGCATTGTAACTCATGTAACTGAAGCAAAACCACATGATCAATCTTCTTATGTGACATTTTTTCTTCAGAGCCGACTCTTGTCCCCAGACTTTGGAAAACACTTATTGGAAGTGGAAGACTTGTTGCAGAAACATTCATTGCTAGAAGCTGATATAGCAGTGCAGGCAGAAAGAGTTCGATCAGCCAATACAGCTGCTCTTAAATTTGCCAATGGTGACAGTGAGTACAGTTGAATCCTTATGTAATAGATGTGAAACACTCTCTGTAGTCTTTTTTGTTGCAATTGTGACATTGTTATTTTACTTTTCTGCTCTTAATTTTCTAGGTTATAAACCATGTGACCCACAAGTGATCCGTGATCGGGTACAACACTTGGACCTGTGCTACCAGGAGTTGTGTGCTCTGGCAGCTCAGAGGAAAGCCCGACTTGAGCAGTCGCGACGACTTTGGAACTTTTTATGGGAAATTGCAGAGTTGGAGAGCTGGATTCGGGAAAAGGACCACATCTTCTCCTCTCTTGACTATGGTAAGGACCTGACCAGTGTGCTGATACTGCAGAGCAAACACAGCGTCTTTGAGGATGAGCTTGCTGCCAGACAGGACAACTTGAAACAGGTGATAGATGAGGGAGAGAGCATGATTCAGGCCAAGCACTTGGGTTCCCCCAAAGTGCAGCAGCGCATGGATGATGTGCGAAATCAGTGGCAGCAGCTGGAGGAACTGGCCGCCTTCCGTAAACAGAATCTGCAAGACACCCAACGCTTCTTCCAGTTTCAGGGTGATGCTGATGACCTCAAAGCCTGGCTGGTTGATGCTATGCGGCAGATGAGCAGTGACGACGTTGGGCATGATGAGTACACAACGCAGCGACTGCTCAAGAAACACCGTGACTTGAGAGATGAGGCCACTAAGAACGGAGCCACCATTGATGCTCTATCTAAACAGGCCAATGCACTTCCTGAGGAATTAAGGAACACACCAGACATCCAGGGGCGTCTGAACGATATCCGGGATATGTATATTGAGCTTTTGACCCTCTCAGACCTGAGGCAGAAGAAGCTAGATGACACCATGGCTCTTTACACAATATTCAGTGAGACAGACGCTTGTGAGCTCTGGATGGGCCAGAAGGAGACCTGGCTGGTTGGGCTGGAGACACCAGAGAATTTGGAAGATCTAGAAGTTGTACAAAACAGGTATTGCTATTGGTTTTATGAACCCAGAGACAGTACAGTAAGTGTGTTTCATAAACTGGGAAACTATTCCAATTTATGCCACTTTTATAAAATATTCTGTTTGTTTGCAGGCTAAGCATCCTTGCTCAGGAAATGGGTAATATGCAGGCTCGGGTTGATAACGTCAATAAAGCAGCCAAACAACTTGAAGACAGCAGACATCCACAAACAAAACAAGTGAAAGACTGTCAAACTCGTCTCAATAGAAGGTAAGTTATAATCCTGGATGTGAAAGCCAGTTCTAATGAAAAATACTTTATTAATCTGTAATGTTCCCTTTTATATCTTCTCATAGATGGGAAGCTTTTAAAGCAATGGTAGAGGATAAGAAACACAAAGTAGATTCAGCCCTCAGCCTACATAACTATGATCTTGA
The DNA here is from genome assembly GCA_039654775.1 of Spinibarbus caldwelli. NCBI lineage: Eukaryota > Metazoa > Chordata > Actinopteri > Cypriniformes > Cyprinidae > Spinibarbus > Spinibarbus caldwelli. Next base: position 22,031,862 of record CM077250.1, read on the forward strand.
ATGTGATGAGACGGAATCATGGATAAAAGAGAAGACACGGGTCATTGAGTCAACACAGGACCTTGGGAATGACCTAGCTGCAGTCATTACCATTCAGAGAAAGCTCTTTGGCATGGAAAGAGACCTTGCTGCCATCCAAGATAAGTTGGATTTCCTGCGTAATGAGGCCCAGAAGCTTGTGAAGGACCACCCAGAACATGCTTCTGATATACTTGCAAGACAGGAAGAGTTGGATGCAGCATGGGACAACTTGAAACGCACCCTGAAAAACCGTGAAGACTCTCTTGGGGAGGTCAGCAAGCTGCAGACATTCCTACAGGACATGGATGATTTTCAAGCCTGGCTGTTCAAGACACAGAAGTCTGTTGCATCTGAAGATATGCCTGATGGTTTACCAGAGGCTGAGCATTTCCTCAGTCTCCATGATGCTGTGAGGGGTGATATGGATGGCCATGAAGAAGACTACCACCGTGTGAGGGACACAGGAGCAGCTGTCATTCAGGGCCAAGAAGATGATCCTCAGTACCAGCAGCTAGAGCAGAGGCTGGACGGTCTTGATAAGGGATGGGATGAGCTGCACAAAATGTGGGACAGCCGCAAGAGCTTCCTAGATCAGGGTCTCGGCTTTCAACAGTTCATGAGGGATGCCAAGCAGGCTGAGGCCATCTTAAATAACCAGGTATACATACATACAGTATACAGTTTTCATCTGATGAACCTTGTAATGAAAACAGACATTTTGGGAAACCCAAACCTTGCCAATATTGCTACCTGCTTATTCTTTGCCAATAACCTTCAATTGCAGTTCCATAATATTGTTTCTCCCTTTTAATTTGCTATGTCTCTTTCTGTGTCTTTTTCCTGTACTTTTTAAAAGGAATACACTCTAGCCCACACAGACAAGCCTGACACCCTGGATGGAGCAGAGAAGGCCCTGAAGAAACATGAGGACTTTGTTACCACCATGGATGCTAATGAAGAGAAGATACTCAGCACACTGGAGTCTGGTCAGAGGCTGGTGGACAGTGGAAACCTTTACTCAGAAAGGGTCAAAGACAAGATGGGCTCTATTGAAGATAGGTCTGTTTTTTTATATTATTTCACCTATTTTACATTTAAGATCAGACATACAACATAATTTATATATAACATTCCTCTTTGATCTAGAATAAGAACTATCCACTAAATAAACTTGCCCTTTCAATCCAAATTCCATGCTTAATTAGACAGTAAAAGTATACAAGACAGAGGATTTTCAGTTCAATAGGCTCCAGCATCCCACACGACCCTACATAAGAAAAGTTAATGCAAAAGTTAATAATTTTGCCTATTACTTATACTCTGGACCAGTAAATAAAATGGAATGACAAGAACATTTACATCAAATAACTGACTGTTGTCAACCCACAATGTCAGTGTAATTCAGAAAGCAATCATAGGTTTCTCCTCAAAGTTCATGTTAATGCACCCATGCATTTGTGCTTTCTTTGTGCTGAATGGGCAGTGAGTGAGAGAAGAATTATACTGTAAATATACTGTAATATACTGCATTTCCCCTATTAGCCCAAGCAGTTTGTAGTTCCTTAAGATGGGCGCCTGCCCTGATGGGTATTGATCTCTTTGTGAAAGTATCCCTAATCCATTGGCTTATACTTTTTTAAGTGTTCTCTCTGCAGTGAGAAAATGGAAGAGTAAAGAAAAGCCATTTCAGTGTCAGCCAGTATTCACATTTAACCATATAAATTTCTTACACCACTTTGCACTAGAGACCAGCCATAACCCATGTATTTATGTGTATATGTCTTCAGGTACAACAAGAATCGAGACAAAGCCAAGGAAGTCTCAGGGAAACTGAAGGACAACAGGGAACTTCAGCACTTCCTTCAAAACACCCAGGATGTGAGTAATGCTTTACTCAAAATGTTCATATGCAAGATCTCACAGATTTGCTTCTAATGTAAAGTTCTTTGTGACTTTTTCTCTCATTCAATGTACATTTACTTCTCTTTTTTAGCTTACACTATGGATAAATGAGAAAATGCTGACTGCACAGGATACATCATATGATGAGGCTCGTAACCTCCATAGCAAGTGGCAAAAACACCAGGCCTTCATGGCAGAACTAGCATCCAACAAGGACTGGCTACATAATATTGATAAGGTATATAGCAATTTTATATGTACTTTAATAAAGCACAGCAGTTGGGTTTCCGAAGTAAAAAAAAAAAAAAAGAAAAAAGGAGAAAAACATCCAATTTTCACACGGGAAACATTTTTAAAATAACTTTTAATCATTTAAAGACAGACCTACCTTGAGCTCTAATTTGTTATTAAACAATATAAGAATGTGTTGAAATGACTGAAAAAATTAATATGTACTTTGAACCATGCTCATATTAGGAGGGACAGGAATTGATGGAATCCAAGCCTGAGTTTGAGCCCATTGTCACCGATCGTCTTGCTAAGCTTCATGAACTATGGGATAAGCTGGAGAGCACCACACAGGAGAAGGCTCGGCTACTTTTTGATGCAAACCGTTCTGAGTTGTTTGATCAGAGCCTTGCTGACCTGAAGAAATGGTTGGCAAAATTGCAGCAGCAGCTCCAGGGTGATGTGGACGAAGAAGTTAAGGATCTTACTAGTGCCAACATCTTACTGAAGAAACATCAGGTGTGACATTAAATTTGTTACTTTTTCATTGTTTTGTGCCTACTACAATTCAGTAGAGTACCTCACGTGAAGCCAACTATGGTCTGTGCTTTGTCTTTCCATATTTGGTGGTAATTTATAGAATACTGCTTAAATTTGCCCTATTCTCCCCTAGATGACAGAGAATCAAGTTCGGGATCGTGCACGGGAGCTTGAAGAACTCCAAGAAGCTGTACAGCAGCATGCTTCTCTTAGAGAGGACCAACCTGAGCTTGAAATTGAGCAGCAGACACTTCAGAGGGACTTCCAGAAGCTCCTCACACCTCTCGCCCAACGCAGGGGCAAGCTGGAGGCCGCTAAGGCAGTGCACCAGTTCTTCAGAGATCTTGCAGATGAGATAGTATGTGCATGTCTAGCATTACAGCTTCTCAGAATGCATCATTAGTTTTTGTTGATCTTTCTTACTAAAGAATTCTTACATCAAATTTTTGATTTGCTCTCCTCAGCTCTGGGTTAACGAGAGGTTACCAATGGCAATGTCAGAAGAACATGGCAACAATCTTCAGACTGTCCAACTTCTGCTCAAGAAGAACCAAGTGAGTTATTAATTTTTTCCACTTACATCCATAAATCATTCCTAATGATCCAGTTTGGTAGAACACAACACGACTTCACAACATGGTCTATTTCAACTTGTATTGGAAGTCATTTCTATTATGTTCACCATGTGATCATGCCTCCTTTCATATACATCACCCACCCCTTTAATATAATCCTTTCATATCCTGCACAGTCTCTTCAAAAAGAGATTGACGGACACCAGCCACGCATTGATGAAGTGTTAGAGCGTGGTCGGCGAATGGTGGCAGCAGCAGAGGGTAGTCCAGAAGAAGAACACATGTCTGAGGAGATGAAAAAGCTTCAGGATGTGTGGGCAAAGCTGCAGGATGAGATGGCCAAACGAAGAGCACGGCTCTATGGCTCTAATGAGGCCCAGCAGTATTACAATGATGCAGATGAGGCCGAGGCCTGGATAGGGGAACAAGAACTCTACATGATTGCTGATGATAAGGCCAAGGTAGAGTGTACAGAAGAACAGTATTGTTGTATTATGCTGCTTGTCTTAAAAAAAAAAATCTTTAAAATACCAAGTTATGTCAACTCTGTGCTGGCTCCCAAATTTGTGTGCAATGAAAAGCCATACTAAAATAAACTGTTTCTGACAATTAATCTCTCTGGGTTGTAGGATGAACAGAGTGCTATGATAATGCTGAAGCGACACCTGCTTCTGAAGCAGGCAGTGGATGACTATGCACACTCCATCCAGCAGCTGGCAGACCGTGCCCAGAAGATGCTGGCTGAAGAGCACCCAGATGGGTATATTGGGCTAATTGCATGTCTTTATACAATGTATTGTATATTGAGATAAGTGGGCCAAGCTGAACTGAATCTTGAGGCACCTCAATGTAGGTTAAAAACACTCCATAACAAAGATTAATCGTTATTTGTCTGTATGTGAAGTGAGGCCATCATCCGGAGACAAGGACAAGTTGACAAGCAGTATGCTGGGCTGAAGGAGCTGGCAGAGGACCGCAAAAAGAAGCTGGACCACATATATCATCATTTCTTGCTTAGTCGTGAAGTGGAGGATCTTGAGCAGTGGATTGCAGAGCGTGATGTGGTGGCCTCTTCACAAGAGATGGGCCAAGACCTTGACCATGTGATGGTAAATAGGAACTTTCCCCCAGACAAAGCACAATTACTGTCTCTCACACAAAAGCATGTCTTGACATGTGCAATACGCAACTTTGCATATTCAGTCATACTTATATTTTAGGTAAATTACAATCAATATTTTCCTGATTCCATCAATATTTTAGATCCTGCGAGATAAGTTCAGGGAGTTTGCACGAGAGACAGGGACAGTGGGTCAAGAACGTGTAGATACTGTGAACCGGATCATAGATGATCTGATCGAAGCAGGCCACAGTGAGGCAGCAACCCTAGCGGAGTGGAAGGATGGAGTCAATGAGAGTTGGGCAGATTTGCTGGAGCTCACTGACACTCGTGCCCAGCTCCTTACAGCCTCCTATGACCTGCTTAAGTAAGTACAAAAGAATTAAATAGATTAAATGTCACTAAAGAGTGCAGTGCTTTTATAAGATCACATTATTCCTACTGACTCACTGTATCTCACATAAAAATAAGCCTATGGTAGAACAAGATTCTAATTCTTTAACAATATCTTCACTGGTGTGAAGTGTTGTAAGGGGTACAGAATTAGACTGGAAAATTATCTAAAATATTCTGTGAATTTGGTCAGGTATTTTTATGATGGGAAGGAGCTGGTCGCTCAGATTGAGGAGAAGAAGAACGAGCTTCCTGAGGATCTGGGAGAAGACTTCAGCAAAGCAGAGTCCTTCCACCGAATGCATGCTGCATTTGAAAGGGCCATCAGCTCCCTTGGCAAACAGGCAAGGAAAACACATTACATGAACAAGTGGTTGTCATAATAAGTTTCATGTTGTCATCTCTGGCTTGTACGTATTTATCTCAAAAAGTTAGGGATTTTTCATATCTCTTTCCTTGCAGGTGAAACAGTTCCAGGAGACCGAAACTAGACTGTATGCCCAGTATGCAGGAGATCAGGCCACTGCTATTCAAGCAACTGAAAAAGAGGTTGTGGAGGCCTGGAATGGTCTGCTGGCTGCTTGCGCAGGCAGGAGGAAGCAGCTGGAGGATACTGCGGACAAATTCCGCTTCTTCACCATGGTGAGAGACCTGCTGGCCTGGATGGAAAGCATCATTCAGCAGATAGAGACACAGGAAAAGCCACGGTATGAAAATGTATCATTGTAATCATCAGAGTAGAGATGTCCATGTTCCTTTTTGTGATGAAATTTGTTTCTTGTTGTCCAATGAAGAGATGTCTCCTCAGTGGAGCTCCTGATTAAGTATCACCAAGGGATCCGTGCTGAAATTGAGACGCGTGGGCCAAAGTTTAATCAGTGTGTGGAGCTGGGTAGGGCCCTCCTGGAGCGCAAGCATAAGGACTCTGCAGAGGTAATCAGACATGGAAGGTAGCAGGTGAAGCCACAACAAAGTATCTGGAAAGGCATCCATTTTCATGTACACTTCTTGTGCTTACAGATTAAAGAGAAGCTGATGCAACTAGTAGAGAAGAGGAAAGAGATGATGCTCAAATGGGATGAAAGATGGGAATGGCTTAGACTTTGTAAGTCCACAAATGTCAACAAGCACACATGAAAAGACACACAAACATACACACTACTGCATATTACAGCTGTTTATATATCTCCTTCTAGTGTTGGAGGTATGTCAGTTTGCCAGGGATGCATCTGTGGCAGAGGCCTGGCTGATTGCCCAGGAGCCATATGTGGTCAGCAGGGATCTGGGTGAGACAGTGGATGAGGTCGAAAAACTGCTCAAGAGACATGAAGCCTTTGAGAAATCCACTGCTACATGGGAAGAGCGTTTCTCAGCACTGGAACGTCTTACAACAGTATGTGTGTATTAAACTTTGACATATTAAACTCATTAATGATACCTCAAATTATGTGAATTGTTTGCAGTGACAGGCACCACTCACTGACTATTAATAATCTTTTGTAGTTGGAGCTGTTGGAAATTCGGAAACAACAACAGGACATAGAACAGTACAGACAAGAGGTGGAAAAAGACAGCAGGTATATATACAATATGGGTAACACTGCACTACCCTAACGCCATATTCCATACTAAAATTTGACATTCAAACTTTGACCTTAGGAGAGAAGACACTGGGTTTGCAGAGGAGTCTTCACAACTCTACACCACAGAAGAACAGTCTCTGGTGAGTTCAAGTTTTTGTAGGAATCTGATCATCTTTCTCTTCATTAACAACATTCTTTTTATCAGATATTCTTTCACATTTCATGTTGTCATCTTCTATTGCAAATACAGCATACAATACCCTATAATATAATTTGACTTTTTGTACTGCAAATGTTTGTTAAATTAATACTTGTAATACTTGTTTGAATCTGTACCCAAACTTTGTTCTTTGTGACCTTCAGTCTGGTTTAGGAGTAATAGAGCCAAGTTCTGTGGGAGTTGATGGCACAGCTGGGGAATCCACTATACCTTTGATCTCAGAGATGCAGGAAAGTGGCTCACTGGAGCTGGACCCTTCCACATCCATCCAGGTTACCAAGGAGACAGAAAAAGCTGCCACGCTTCCCACTGAATCTTCACAAGTTCAACCAGTCTTGATGGAGGGAGCTCTATCCCGCAAACATGAGATGGAGGGACCTAATAAGAAGGCATCCAACAGGTTAGCTGTTGTCTAGAGACACACTGAAGTAACCAAGCCATTGACCAGAATATAACAGTGACTTGGGCTAAATCAAAAGTAGTCATCATTTTACTAGTGAACTTAATTTAAAACTGTCCACCCTCTCATCTCTTGTCTCAGGTCTTGGAACAACATTTACTGTGTACTCAAACCCGGGCAGCTCTCTGCTTACAAGGACGCCAAGAGCTTTAGTCACAGTGTCACCTACCATGGCGAGGAACCCCTGAACCTCACCAATGCTTCTTGCGAGATCTTGACTAACTATAAGAAAAAGAAGCAGGTGTTCAAACTCCGGTAAGGGTCTTGGTCATCAATCTTGATATTAATTTTTAAATAAAAATGTATTTAATTATTATTTTATATATTACATATAGGACTTACTTGTTTTATCCTTGTTCCATTTGCAGACTTGAAGATGGAAGTGAATATCTGTTCCAGTGTAAAGATGAGGTGCGCTATTGACTGCTTCTTCTAAATAGTTCCTTTTTAGTTAATATAATCTTTGAAATATGCCAGTAAACAACATTAATGATGTATGTTTTTTGACCACAGGAGGAACTCCAGAACTGGACTCAGGCAATAGAACAGGCAGCACAAGCTGTGACAGAAGAACCAGTTGCAGGGCCATCAGGAGTGAAGGCACAAAGCCTACCTCCACCTTCTTCCTCTACTCTAGAGGTTCCCTCAACCAAGAAGGAGAAGGAGAAGAGGTTTAGTCTGTTTGCTAAGAAGAAATAAACTCCTGGACAGAATGTGACACAGGTGAAATGGAACAGATTTATAACACCATTCTTTTTAACATATTAATTTGTAAGAATTTAGCTATATGAAATGTAGATTACACTGCTGCCTGTATCTAAGCTAATGAAGTGTTGCTAATGTGTACACGTTTGCTTTTTTATGTTTTGTTGTATTTTTCCGATACTAGAGTCACATACCACATTCACTCTGTATACAAATAAAAGCACAGGAACTGATCAAATTTAACCAAAAATATTTGTAAGAAAAAAGGTTTTCTTCTTGTCTTGATTTTTTTATGTGTTGAGTTTCTTCTAGGCATGCTTCAGTATGTATTTTGACTATAAATAATATGCTTAGTTTTGTTAATCTGCCTTATTCCTTTAAAATGGTTGCAAATGTAATACTGTGCTCTTTGCATCGGAACTTATAGAATTTAAATAGAGGTTGACATTGGAGAGGTGTTTCTTTTTGTAAATGGCCATCAGCTAGCAGGAGGTGTGATGACGAAGTTGTTTAACACTGTACACTATTGCGTTAACATGGACTATATGCAATAAGCACAGTGTTTAGTGTACTTTTAGATTGTTTAGGTGTTGTATTTTTCATTATTCCAACATATTAATACCATTATGTATGAATGCATTAAGAAGTACAGCCATGGTACTACAGAGAATACACAGATGAGAGAGGTAGCTTTTTTTTTTTTCTTTTCCAAAACCTTAACTGTGTTGAATGCTTTTGCAAAGCATGAACTGATATATTTATTTAATATGGTGCTATATCTTTAAGATAAGAGTTTTACCCTCTCATAACTCAGGTTCCCCAGTATTAGTCACATTATAAATGCCCTTACACAAGGACAGAAAAACCATTATAAGCATTAAAATGTATCTCTCACATCATCATAACAATGATTAAAATTTGAAAGTGATGTGTACAGCTTGGATAATGCAGTATAAATTAAACTTGGTAGCCAATGAATGTTTGAAAACATGGAGAATAGTGTGTCATACAAATATGAATGTAGAAATAATGGTAAAGGGGAAATGTTTACCTGTAACATAATAATAATGATAACTTGCTAAATACATTTAAACTGAATGCCCATATTCAGATCATGCTAATTAAATATTCATTACACATACTTATAGTTTTTGTTTTTGAAATGTTATATCAAAACAGTAATTGAATTTAACACAGAATTTAAGTGCCCTATTTCCAAAGTCTTAGTTTTTTTCAGTATCATATTAACATGGAAGTATATATCCATATTGTTTCTGCCAGACACTGCAAGCTAAAACAAATAAATTATTATTATTTTTTTTTTCTTTTCTTTTCTTTTTTTTAATTGCAGAAACATTTTTAACAAGAGTTAAATTTAATCTCACTGTTGTTGTATTTTTTGGATACGAATATGTTTACAGAGTAATTTTTTGCGAAGGTCAGCGTGGTGCTTTATTAAGATGGTGTTGTTGTTTTTTGGCCATTACATCTTGGACCTCCAGATCTCTCTCTCTCTCTCTCTTAAGTCTCTCTTTTTTTGGTTTAAACACACTGCAGTCTATGTTAGAATGAACTCCCTTTAAACTGATATGCCTCCATTCTCTCTTCTCCTTTTATATCTGTATGTTCAATGCAAAATCACATATAATAAGTTGAAAGATCAGATCAGTATATAGATCAGTGGGTATGACTCATTTTAGGAGTATGAAAATCAATAAACTATCTGTTTGCAGTAACCATTGCCCATTGTTATCTGTTTAAGGACTTGTAGTGTGTGTCTTATTTATTTTCCTATTAAGTGAGTATTACACAGTCTGATCAGGTAAAGTTGAATTAACTTAACTAAGTAAAATGTTATTTAAAGTTAATGTTAAAACATACCGCTCTTGTCCTGTTAGAAGACACTGTTGTGCTGAGTAAGAAGTGTATGTAAGAAAATGATGTGTTCATGAAATTCATGGAGTAACATTTACACTATACTACTACTACTTAGCAATAAAACTAGTAAATTAATACAGATTATGTTGTGCATGAATTAAACGTCATGAACGTAAATTACATATTTTGGATTCAAAAACGATTATTAAATCAAAATTTAATTTTTTTTAAAGCTGCATTTAAAATTTGACTAAAAAAACTGAGGGGCACATGACGCTGATTCATGACCTTTATAAATCAATGCTCCGAGCGTTAATCCAGCGTGTAATAATAGTCCAAAGTGGATCATTTTAAAGGTAGAGGATTCATAAAAGCACGGAAGTGTGCGAAACTAAGTGTACATTTTCAAAACGTACAAAAACATATGTTTTACCTGCTGAGGGTGCCATCGAGCTGCGCCGTTGAGGGCTTGTTGTCCCGACAACAGTTTGGGCTGTTGGTTACGTCACTTTGAAAGAAGCCCAGTCCTCACAAGCCTGCTATTGGTCGGTTTACTAGCACCCGCCTCTGGATCCGCGCAGCTGATTGGCTGTTGAGCACCTCACTCTCCCGTGCTGTTAGTGCGGGTGCACTGCAGGTTGAATGCGCGGCGACAAAGTAACTCCAGCAATCGCTGAGAGTAAATGGAGATAAGTTGAACTTTAATCAAGTCCGTATAGACTACAGCGTTTTATTATTTTTTATGTGGCCGTAACCTTTCACTATTGGGATTGCAAGTCATTTCAAAGTTTTAAAGCTGTTACCTCAAAGGATGTCTTTTTATTACCAGAATGGATTTGTTTCGCGTCCCCTGCCTGCATTGTTCTGCTGCGGACAGTAATGTGGAGTACTAGAGCAATCCGACGCACTTTGTTTTTTATTTATTTCTTTAGACGCACCTTCAGTTGCAAACAATTTTAACTCTTGTGTGGGTATTTTTGTGTTTTGTTTTTCCCCACAAAATGGATATTACAGTGTCTGAACTCATGTCTAACTTCATGGATTCGCCGCTTGTGGTTTGGGTAAGTCACAAAGACACGATGGCACCTGCTGTGTGTGCGGGGTTTGTATTTGCGTTGTGTAGTTTGTTCAGCAGCGGCCAGTGACAGTGCAAACCTGAGAAATACTAATGTGGGCTGGATGCTTTATGTTTGTCTCAAACCTAGTGGAAAGAGACTAACATCCTTTTCATTTAGCAGATGTGTATGAGCGTATTAAAATTATGCTTAAAAAATTTATTGCAACATTTTGTTATTGTTTTTTTAATCTATATTGTAATACATATAACTAGGTGCTAAAAGTTGTATTTGTTTATTCATTTTATTTTGTTCATATTTTATTCTATTTTTTTCTCTACTTATGTAAGATACGTTTTAAAATTAATAGTTGTTCTTACTATAGATGTATATATTTTGTTTTTTTTTAAATATAATGTAAGAAATATGATTTATTATTATTATTGATTTATTTTGATTTCAAATATGAAATAATATATATATATATATATATATATATATATATATATATATATATATATATATATATATATATATATATATATATTATTTATTTTTTTTTTTTTATAATAAATCCCACTAGGTAGAAATGTTTTTAAACCTGTACACACAACAGCTTAACATTAGTACTTTTTGTGTGCATGCTTCTTCATTCTACATGAAGAGTTTAATGACACTTGACAGGGTTTGGCGAAACCTGCGGAACTTCCTCTGACCCCCATACCCTGACCTCTGTGTCCTGTTTGGCTGTGCTTTCTCTGATTCCAACTCATACGTCACCATCTTAACCCACATTAGACAATCATCAACACTCCCATGTTGACGTGTGCTTTTCCATGATACTGTATAACATCGAAAGAAACATAAATGCACACATAGTAATTGGAGGACAGTTATGTTTTGTTTTTAGAGTTGAACACAGATTGTTTGACACACAATATTTACTTAGTATTTAATAAAAATGATCTTACAAATATCACTTTGTGTATATTTAAAATTTTGTGCGCTCTGCAGTTCAGTTGTGAAACAGAAAGCATGCTTGTGCAGCTGTGTGTGCATCCTGTCATGATATTGCTACCTACTTTATTTGATTTCTTTATTTTTTTTACAGGTCAAGACTTTTGGACCCCTTGGGTCCGGTTCAGAAGACAAGCTCTCCATGTTCATGGATTTAGTGGATGGTGTCTTCCTCCATAAGATAATGACACACATGTGAGTGACAGTGTGTGTTTGTGTGTGTGTGACTGTGTCTACATGCTGTAGTCTAGCAGCTGCTACGGACCTATCTTTTTTTCATTAGAAACAACATCCTATCCTTTCCTGCCTACCATCCAACTGTGCAGACACTCAATCCGAATCTTCACGCTCCATCAGTTTTGTTCCTCTTCCATAATTAGTGTGTTAATAAAGGGTCTCCGGCTAATTTGGGACTGTACTTTGCCAAGAGTTTTAAGGTCATGTGTAACATCAGTTTGCAAACATGTGGTATAAATTTCAGCCGCGTCTGACTGAATGTTAGGCCACGGAAGTTTCGGTTAGCTCAAGCTGTAACCTCAGCTAACAGGTGACTAGGCAGCAGCACTGTCGCGTGTGAGTCTTACTAATGATCAAGGAAATCTCTTCTTTTGAGAGTATTTGCATCATGCAAAGCAGCTCATTACACATATTTTGACACCTAGAGTTTATGCATCTAGATTGAGCTTTATAAAACACTGTTTTCGACTTCTTGAAGCCACTGCATCAGCATTGTCCTTTAACCTACTTTTACTTGAGGAGCTTTGCTGCCCTCTCTGCCTTAATCAGGGGCTTAAACACTAGACCTCTTCAGACAAAGGAAATATTTTCTCTATAAATGGGGGTAGGGGTGGGGGGCATGTCTAATGGGAGGATGACACATTTACTGTATTAGCTGTCCTCAGACACTCTTGTCGCTGTCCTCTATAGATTATTGTACCCTGGTGTCATGTTCTCTGTGTGTCATGTCACTTAGGGCATGGACTGCATCAGTTTTATTCCTCTAGTTCCTTTAAAGTCAACATGAAATGGCATTTGGAACCTGTTCTGCGTTCCTAACGTGACATATTTATTGAATGAATTCAGTAAGTCAGCATGAAATCAAAGCTTATGATTTTAATGCAATATTGTAGTGATCGTTATAAATTATTTATCCATGCACATTTTTTAATGGAAACATTAACGTCCCCTCACAACAGTGTTTTTTTATGATATGTCTATTGACGCAAAGACTGGGTAATAACTCCTCACTTCTATTTATTTATATGAGATTGCAACAGTTAGCAATTTTTCTCATTTTGAGAATTCACTCGCATATGCATGGTAATGGAGAAGAAAAGATAATCACTGTTTCCATTTCATGTCAATGTAAAGATGAGGAAACAACTTGCCTTGGCAGCTAGCTGAAATAAAATGTTTATTAAAAAATAATTAATAAGTATTAAAATGACTAAAAGTAAAACGAAACAAAAACGTAAAGCTTAAAATAAAATTAAAATGAAAACTGAAAATATAAAGTAAAATCTATAATACTATATAAATTAACACTACCCCAGTTTTTCTATAAGCTCTTCCTAAGAAACATTAGTAAGATAAATCTAAGGAAATAATATAAAGAAATATTTGATCAGGGTCAAGTGAACACAAAACCAGACTTATTATTTATTTATTAATTACCTAGTTGATTATAGTTTGCAACCTAAATATTACCTAGCATATACGTGAGCTTAAAAGATAATAAAATAATAATATTACAAGAATAATAAATCTTGTACATCGTTAGTATGAAGACTCACATACTCAGGTGTCCAGTGTATTTCCACTGAACCATTACAAATGAGAGGAGATGTGGAATGTTGAGGGCAGTGTACACACTGCTCCTTTCTCCTCACCCACATCCATTTTTAATGTGCCCACACCCGTATGCCTGTAGCAAATCGATAGCCTTGACAGTGTATTCATGCACCAGGTATGCAGTAACACCATCGCTGTTATGCTAACACATCCCATCTGGCAGATGTCCTCTGCATGTACCCTATCGGTCTTCCCTTGACTTTTACTAAACAATCATTGTTTTTCCAACCAAGCTGTCAGTTGCAATATCCATGCTTGTAAAATGTCACATAAAGTGAAACTCAATGCAGTGTTCTTGGCTTCAGGCAATAGAAAACAGTTGAGCCAGACAGCAGAGGAAAAAAGAAAACTGACCCTGATCTTTTAAGGTTCTTTCACTTGCAAGCGGGAATTTGTGGGCCAAGCTGGCAGAATTTGCATGCCATTCTCACAAAACAAATGTAAATGAGGATTGCACAAACAGAGTCTATGTAGGACCTCAGAACTGTCTGTGCCAAGACCAGGACCCATTCACTGGCTTCAAACTTTACATCCAATGATCCAGTCCAGTGATATGAAAGCCTAATTACTTGTTATATTAGAAGAATTTAGAATTTTATGTTGATGTAAAGGATATAGTTCATTCAGAACAAGGATTTGTTTGTAATGCAAAAAAAAAATATAAAAAATCTATATGCAAAATAAAGTAATGCAAAGATATATTGATGCAAATATTGATGTGCAAAACTATGTATCTTATATAATGACAGATCATTCAGAATGCTTTTTGTTGTTTTGGAAACATACCTACTAAATATGAATTAGAATAAAAGATCAAAGATTAGAATAAAAGGGCAAAACATTTAGTTTTTTATTGTTTACCTGTGAAAATAGTGAGAGAGATATGTTGCATTTGGAAAGAGACATGAGAGATTTCAAATGTAGCCAAGTGGAGTAATTCATGATATATTGATAAAGAATAGATAAAAGAAAAAGAGAAAGTCAAGAAACTGCAACACACGACTTTTTGTATTGTTAATCTGATTAAAAATATGAACCAAGTTATTTATTACTTGAAAAATGAAAATAAAAATACAGCTCAGTTTATGAAAGTGATGGATAATGATTAGGCCTGTTTGTAGTGCAGTCTCAGGGTGGGTTGTTTGAATGACTAGTCGATTGATTTTGAAAAAATCATGTATAATTGGGTTCACCAAACCGTTAAAAAGTAAACTAGTCGACCTGTTGAATGATAGTCAAACATCCTGCCCAACCATTAAAAAAGTGCTTATGTGAGATTTTCAAATGTACTCTTATTGCTCTTGGTCCACAGAGACCCTAGCCCCATGAATCAGCGAGTCAACAAACAAGTCAACAATGATGTCAACCTGAGAATACAGAACCTCAACACTGTCATCCGACAAATCAAAAACTACTACCAGGTGAGATCTCTTCCTCCATGTCCTGTTGCAACGGGAAAAGTACTTCCTGATCACTACCTTTTTTTTTTTTTTTTTAAAGACAGAATTGTGTATGTGTGTGATTGTATTAAATGCCAGACAGCAGCTGGTCTCTGCAGACATAAGGTGGTGATTCTGGTGTGATGGGGATTAAACCTGTCTGCAGATGTGACTGAAATTGTGGGTAGCTGGGTGCCTTATTTTTATCTGCATAGAAGAGATTCCGTTACGTCAAGCCTGTTCAAACCTCTGATCCTAATTATTATGTGAAGGCAGCCAGTAAGGGATGTGTAAATATGTATCAATATGTATAATGTAAATCAGCTAGTTGGTTGGTCACTGGGTATAATTTAGCTGGTTTAGCGTCATGTCCGCCAGCCACCAATCAGAGATGTTTCCTATTGATATTTGAACTAAAAACATTTAAAAGCAAAGAAAAATCTACTAGCTGACCTCCATTACTGATCAGTTGGTTGTTGGACTAGTTGACCCTCCTCACTCATCCATCAGACATACTAGGGATGCATGATGATATCGGTTATAATTTTTAAAAAATTTATCAATAGATATCGGCCAAATATATATCAGCCAATATTTGAAATTTACATTTTTTTATATAACTTTTACCATCATCCCAAAGCTTAACTTAAAAACATTATAATTTTTTATAAATGGCAATTTAGTAACATTTTAAATGTTCTGTGTAGCAAATTTTATAATGAATATCCAGTTTCTTACTGTATGTACATTATAATCTCATGATGCCTAAATTTACTAATGGCATTAAAACGGTTTATTTTAGTAGTATTGTAATCTAATTGTTTTATTTTGAATTTATTTAGACAAAATAGTGAATAATTTAAATTTTGACCATTTACTGACCATAACATGAAATTAATTATTGGATTATTAGTATTAACAATATTTTAATATCAGATTTTAAAATCCTTGTATATATGTTTTGTGAACACATTTTTAGAAAGTATTTTATATGGATGTTCATTGGGATAATATAGGAGTGAGAATGGTTTGCAAGACCTGGGTTGAAGGTGGTCTATAAGAGGTTGAAAGTTTTTACGAGAGACTGTAGTCATAATCATAGTAATTATTGTGAAGAAAACAGGGAGACATGAAAGGACAAGGTCTTTCTCAACACCATATTAGAGAAAATGTAGCATTGACTCTTAATTTCTGGTCTCACAGAAAACAGTTCTCACTCACAATTACTGCTGGAAGGAGGTTTTTATGTTGTTGGTTTTGGGAGTTGAAACCTTTTGATTGGTTTGGTTGGTTCTGGGCAGCATCCCACCATCTGAGTAAGCGTTTGCCACATCTGACCCCCTTTTCACTTGACAGAGCGTCTCAGAAGCATTCCTCCTCAGACCTCACTGCTTTCCATCCCAACTTAGAAAAAGAAGACTGATTGTGTGTCAGTTGCTGGGAATTGTCTGGGTTTTCTACTCACACTTGTTTACGAAATAAAATGTAGATAAATCATTTGTTCACTCATTTTATTTCTGTAGATTGTTGTTTTTTTCCAAACATTTTCAAGGATGTAACCAAATATTCTGTACTGGGGTGTAAAAGTTTAGCGTTAGATCCTAACCAAGTGTGATTTCATGTTTGTTGTTTGTTGTTAAGATACATGGATACTCTTTTCTTGCTTATCACTTTATGTTAAATATGGTTAGGACTGTAAATAATGGGAGAATATGGGGGAGGGGGTATCTGTGATGGTTATGGTCTTGTATTTTTTCTCTGCCCTACATTTGCCATTCAACAGGTCCTTTCTTTGTCCAGTTTTAAATGAACATTCTGCAGTAGGCAGCCGAGATATTAAAATAACCTCTTACTGATTAGTGTTATTATGTATTATGCAAGATTTTGGCAGAGTGTCAGAATGTAGTAATCATCTACAGTGCACACTCCTCCAGTGATGGAAGGCCCCCTTAACCACATATTTGGCTTGGGTGGAGTTCAACTTAGTGTTTTTTTTTATAGGTCACCCAATGGGATCAGTAATAAGTAACTGAGAAGTTTGTGTTCATACAGAAGTGCCCTCACCTTGGTATAAAAAGCATTTTAACCAAGCATTTTAACTAGAAAAGGGGCTCTCAGTCAGATATCTTGAGTCAGCTTGGTAAAACTCAGATTATTCATTAATATTCTTTGCACTGAATATACACTTTGGGTTGCTTGTGGTGTTTGAAACTGGCCAGTGGCCAACAGTCTCAATTTCCTCATGTAGCTTGTCCAAGACACACCCTAAGTGCTCAGTCTCAGCCCAAGAGAAACTGTGCTATGTAACCCCAGAAATGGACTTCAGAAAGGCAACATTTGAGCATCTGATGTGGGTCAGAGCTCTGCTGAACAGAACCAGATGTGTTGTTTTATCCCGTGTTAATCGCTCCTCCTGAGACCCACATATGGGGGAAGGGTCACTGTAATGTGAGAACTGAAACCCTCACGACCCCCTGAAATGCAGTCCTAAAGACATCAGGCTAATAGCCAAAGGAAATGCTTTTGTCATGCATTAGCTCTCTCGCTTCAAATTAGGCCTGTTTGTTTTCTTCTAATGATTTAGGAGTTGGGTCATTAACTCTTTGTTCAGTATCTTCTCACTTACATCCTTCTAAGCTATAGTGATCCCTCACAGACAACCTGGGCCCCAAGTACATAACACACTGATAAAAAATGAGGTGTCAACACTGAATCAGGTGACTCAATGTTATGGTTAGCTGAAGTTTACCATCTACAAATCTGTAATTTATTCATTTATTACCCGGAAATATTACATGGTTACTACATGGCTTGATAAGGAATTTTCTTTTAGGCTCCTTTAACAAGAGAACAACTAATTTTTTATATTATACTATAAAATGAATTTAACTTTTGAATGACATTGAATGTACAAATATGTGAAATTACAATGTAACGTAAACAACAGTGCAATAAATTTGGCATCAGTTCAGGTTGAAACTTGCTGTACTCCTAGCAGTATGTGCACAAGTAATATATGTAGATATATTACAAGATTGTATAAAGATACAAGCATGTATCTTTTTATCAATACATTTGCATTCAGACGCAACATAGCATCACTTATGCATCTGCTATGAAAATGTGTTGCCTTATTTGACGCATCGAAGTAACATATTTGGCTGATAATCAAAAACAACATTTTGTAACACAACAACATAAGGTGTGTAATTTTTTAATGCACCAAGTGGAGTTGAAAAGTAATGGTTAGCCTACTTCCAAAAACATTTCACAAATACTTCTGCTGCAGCAGTTTACATAGTTGGGATTAACTTCTGCTACAAAATGTGACCTGTGACATCATTGTTAAAATCATTTTCAATAACCATCAGTGAGATGGATACCAACACTAGATACTAACACCAACCACACTATTGAATATCAATAATCAATGGAAAATATCTATACTGTTGCATAATCGCAATCAATATAAGTGACAATATACCATTATTGAATAGAACTAATCAATTTGTTGTCTTCCTCATTCCATCAATTTGGATTGATTTGTAGAAATAACTGGAGCATTCTATCCATGATCAACACATAAATCTGAGATGAACTGACATTCTCTCTTTTTGCAAAGTGTTTTCTCTCTCAGCTATAAACTACATTGTGTCTGAGTGTCAACAGTGGTCTCAGCCACTGTGTACAGAAATGGCCCAGAAGGCCAGTGAGATAAGCGGGCGGCTGTAGACTGGTCTTTTATGCTCATGTGAACAAGTGGAACAATGTTATACATTAAATATAATCTAAAAAGATCTATAAACTGGAAAATGGTTGTTGACATGAAGGGTAAAATAACACGTTGTGTGAGCATGTTCATGCGGCAGCAGCACAGGAAGTGAATGTGATAAAGGAAGATGCATATGATTTTAGTGATTAATTAGTGGTGTTTGCTAAGGCAAGTCTTGCCTTTATTACTGCTTGTACTATTTCATTTTTGTTCCACCCTGTTTATGCTAGAAACATGAATGATAGCTGAAATCATGAGGCTTATTAAGGAGAGGTGTGCTTACTTTGCTTAGCCTTAAGACTTACATTTTTTACCTGATGAACAACAAGATTTGCAACCAAATCTCTTAGACTTCCATTGAATGAAAACTGAGCAGAACCAGGAACCAATTGCATTGGAGAATAGAGTGGATAGTTACCCAAGCAATATGAATACCAGCAAGAATATTTCAAATTGAAAAATCTTCTAGACGGTTTATGTAGTTACATGAAGTACAAAGCATTGGTTGCTTCTCAAGTCAGTGGAAATGCAGGTTCACTTCCAAATCACCCAAACCAGGAACTGGCACCAGCACCATTTTTGTGGAAAAGGGGTGTCAGAACATCTTCGCAGTAGATTAGCAAGACCCTGGCAACCACACAACACACCCAGGCATTGTGGAGCCAAGTTTTGCACAAGTTGGCATCACTCATATTTACCTGAGAAGCAGTATTTTAAACCAGATTTGTCAAGATTGTGGGACTAAAGATGGTCTTAATTGGTTGTCTTTGGTCATGTGATCACTCTGTTTCTGGCACGTGGACTACTGCAGCCTGGGTAGATCAAAAACAACCTCTTCTTAAGTCTGGATCCCACAGATCAATGATAGGCACTGGAATGACTTTCTAATGACTTGTGATCTGAACTCTGTAAATATTTGCACACGAGACGAATGTCTGTCTCGCTTTTGGTTATGAAAGAGATTCCAGATTCCATATCTCCAGTGCCAAATGCCAATATGATATGTTCTCCCAGCTTAGCCTAGATTTAGGTTTAAGCCTAAACCCTAACACTGGGTGATTTAATCTACACTGACCAGATTTGCCCTAGTTTTATCAAGGAATTGAGAATGTATAGTAATCCGTTCGGACTGTAGGTTGGGGGTTCACAGTCCCAGTGTCACACTTTCTGCTCTCCCCAATTAGATTAGCTCTAAAATGACAGTGTTTGCTAACCAGAAAGCATCCCACCACAGAGATCAGGGCTACAGACAGTAGGAACAATGGACCTCTGGGGGAAGGGAGGGATAGTATGTTGGTTCCTCCCTGCCTATTGTCTGGAGAGCAAGTTGTTGTGAGCATGAGCTCCTGTAAGCCGACTCTTCTCAGAGCTGGAACATGAGATATGTGGCCTTGCCGGGCCCCTGATCTTCCCAGGGCCCGTGCCTAATGAACTGCAGTGGACCGCAACAACGCATAACATCATGTTAGAACATCCAGCCAAAGCTGTTTTGTTTTAGAATTTGGATCTAATTGGTTAATTTGAAAATGTTTCATACAGCTCTGGCTAATAATTTGTCTTAGACAATGACGTGCCAACTGTTTTTGTTTCTGAATTAGGTTTGAGGGCTGCCCCCTTCACCTGCTCTTTTCAGCCAGACTAACAGTTTGAGAGTTCCCTGCTGGTCTGTAAGTGTTTGCGTTCCTCAGTTCGACATGCAATATTGTAAAAGCAAAACCCCCTCTTCACTATTGCCGCATGTACAATCTTCACGGTTTGATTCAGTTTGCTGCCATAGCTGTCTTAAAGGATGTGGTTAAGACTCATTTGTAGAATTTGCGAATAACCATCATGCAAGCCCTGTAAACGAGGACAGTCGTGTGTTGAATTGGCGTTCCTCACACACTTGGCGAGTTTTTACAGGTTTCACCGTGGCTCTGAAAGAAGGGAGGTATCTCTTTGAGTTAGCCTGCTAGCTCTTTGTTCTACTGTTTGCTTGCGTACAGTGGAGATGACATGGCCGTTCCCAGAGGTGTACAGTTTCCCTTTTGCCATATGTGTGAGCAGCCCTAGAGGCATCTTTGACTTACTCTGTTTAATTTCTGCATGATATACTTCACTTCAGTATTTCTCTCAGACACACATGAACATACACTCTCTCTTGTTCATTACCTTTATAAGGAATGTGTGTTTGTCGCTGAACACAGGAAACCCCCTCCAGAGACCAGCTGCTGTGGGAAACCCAAAAACAAAGCTTCCTGGACTGCTTTAAAGCTGGCTTCTTTTCTTTTTCTCATTCTTTTATTCTCATACCCTCTCTATCCCATGTTCTCTGCCTCTCTTTTTCGTCTCTGCCAGTACTGAACAGTTACAAGATACAAAGTACACAAAAAGTGACAGTCACTTGTTCAATTACTTGCCCAAAGATTTCCAAGCTAGTAGAGAGGAAAATTTGTTACAGCAGACTTTGGCACAGGATGTTTTCACATGTTTAGTTAGATCATAAGTTCACTCTCTGTGCAAAAATATGGAGACTAGGTTTAGGAAAGGCTGTAATGTAAAATCCGAATGAGATAACTCAGCCAAATAGTCATGATTATGCTGCCTTTAAGTTTTTCTGGGAATATTCTACTTGGAAGTTGTAATTATGATATGATGAGTAGGGCTGGGTATCGAGTTCGATACTTTTTAGGCACCGACCGAATTGCCTCGATACCATCGAGTATCGAAAAACGTCTTGCCGTTCGGTACCAAATTTCGATACCTAGGTGTGTTCGACTAGAAATGATGCGGCGCAGATTGATCAGTGTTTGACATCCGCGAGAGCGATTCGAAAGCGTACGGAGCAGTCTGCTCTCTATATTGTGCGGTTTTGTTTACTACACACAGACTGAAGCGCGTGTGACACTCACGGTGATTTCAGCGTCTGCCGTCTCACTAAATGAGGACATAAACACATGAACAACTCCAGAACTGCTCTTCGAGAGTCACTTCATGAGCATTTTACCGTTTGATTTGAGTAAAACTAGCGTCATATCATATACACACTAGTGATGTTCGGTTCTTGAACGAATCATTCTTTTGAGCCGGTTCTCAGCAAATAACCTGTTGAGCAGGTTCACAAATCGAACTGAATCGAACTTTAGTTCCTGGGTTGATGACGCAGGATGCACAGCCGAAGTAGCACGTTCGACTCAACAAGAACCGAATTCAACCAACTGTCGAAGTTTGCAGAGAGTTACCGGGGACTCGAATGAGCCGAATGAGCCATGGCAAAGTTTGCCAAGGATTACCGAAGATTCTGATGAGTGAGTTGACGATACTGTGCAAGCCGGTTGTGGCTAGAAGGGATATGTATCCGACCGGAAACTGACAATGAATTTAATTTTCTACCTATTAGAAATTACTTTGAATTTCATTACTTCCATGATGCTTCTCTGCACAGCATGCTATTTATGGTTTTCCTGGTGCAACTTGAGTGTTGAACAGTCACGGCAGGGCAAACTCCTGATTAGCATGGAAGATATATATTAGGACATGATGTTAGATGTGTATTTGACACTTAACCTGTGTATATTATCATTCATGTGCCACCTCAGAGAATGATGGGAAATGTAGGTATGTGAAAAACTAGCTAAATAAGTAGTATTTTCTTCTGGATTTTCCTCTTCAACAATAAACAAAAAGTTAATCATTCTGACAAGACAAGAAGTCAACAACCCTAAGTTTTGAACCCTATTTTTTCTTGCCGTTATACATTGTGTCATCATCCTGTTGTTGTTTATAGACATAGTGCTCATTTTATATGATGTTTTTTGCATAAATGAGGTCATGGCTGAGCCTGTATTGTTTTAAGGCCGATCTTTGTTTCTGTCGCTATTGTTGGTCCTTGTTTTTGCTCCAGTTAACTCTGAAGGTTTCTCTATTTATTAGCTGCCATATGGAGCAGTTCTAGCCTTCCATGTGTCTTTGATGGACATCTGTTGCTTCCAAATGTGACACATGTAGCAAACATCGCCTCTGTGGGCCTCTGGTCAAAGATCAAGCTGTCTTTAAAAGGTAATGATTGAACCCCCCTAACCAAGATCCTCTTGGTCAAGCCAAGAAGTCTCTTTCTCCTCCGCTGGGGTGTATTGTTAGTCTAGGCTGCTTGGAGACAGAGATCCGAGCATCTGAACATCTACCCAGATTTGATCCAGCTGCTGTGGTGGTCACTCTACCTCTCTGGAATGGGACAGAAGTGGGGGGAGGTTCCACTAGGCTGCTTTTATTTAATGGCGAATTGGGGGAAAGAGGGAGGTGGTGTGGCACTCTAGGTCAATTAGAGTTGCCAGGGAGTCTGGAATGCCCCTCTCTCTCCCTTCTGTTGCCCTCAGAGTCAATAGGAAGTGAAAGCTTGTGTCCACACATACAGAGCCTGTAGGAATTATGTTTTCCATTCTGAAGTTCTGTTTTCTTGGGTTTAAAAAGTTACCTGAAAACAGTATGCGTTATGCTTTGCTGTTCTTTGTGATCTTACAGTGCTTTGTGGAGGTATCATAAAGGCTGTGAGATTTCTGATAACAGGAAGTGACGACATGACTTCTGACTGATGTGTCACATGGCAGCAGTGCTCACCTGGACTCTTTTTGTACAGTTTGCTCACTTGTTAGCTGCTGATATTAATGCTCCTCTGTTTGGACACTAGTTGATGTCTTGGTCTTTATGTGGTTTCCAGCTTTTATGACTCCCCACATTCTTCCAATAGAAGGTTGAATAGGGACTCAAATTGCACATCCTACATCAGAAACAATGTGACTGGAACTGCTATATTGTGTGTTGGGGGAAAAAGAACTAATGGTTCAGTTCTAAACATGACGAACGACAGAATTGCTTTGAAATGTCCTTCAGAGGGATACACAAAATACTGGTTATTGAGCAGTGTTCGATTAAAAAGGAAGCACTGCAAACTAAAAATTTGTTATTTTTAATGCTTCAAGTTGGCATATACTGAATAAAAATATGGATATTAAAATTTAAGATTTTCTAAAGATTACATTTAGGTGATCAAATTATTAGTGTTTTGAAGGATAAAAGTTGGCATGAAATGAAAATTCTGTTTTTGTAGATGCTTTTCATATATCTTATTGTGAATGATTCATCCATGAATATTATTCATTTTTTGACCTTGTAATGACATAACTTGATCTTCTGGTAAAAATGCCAGACTTCTTTCTGATGATGTATCTGTCTACAACAATCTGTAATATCGGCTCATAACCAATATGATACCATATTGTGTATCCTATCTCGTATGGTGTAGTTGTTGCCTAGGTTTAAAACATTTTTGCATCAGTATATTTATGTCTGTACATAGCATTTTTGGTGCTTTTGAAAACATGGCATTCTGACAATATAAAGAACTGTCAAGATTCTAATATTGCCTGCTGTGTTTTGAAAGGAAATTTGTGGATTGGGCTTATTTTAAGTCTGGCTAACATGTGGGTGTGTGTTCATGTACAAAACTGTAGTCAGCGTGTGGTTTACTCCACACTAGAGTGCATATAGAACACGGCCACTGAGTAGAGACAGAAATGGAGCCACAATTTTGGTGAAACTGACCTTCACTTTCAACACAAACAGGCATAAATAGACATAGACACTTTGTATATGAGCATGTTCACCACAGCCCTGGGTGAACATGTGACATGACCTGGTCTGGTGAATTAGATATTGATCATTTGTGGGCTTCTCCATTGCATATTAAGTGAAGAGGCCTCAGGCACAACTGCAGTATGGGTCACTGTAACATAGAAGATCTCATCTGAAGAGAACCACCATGACCATTGATCAGCCCCTATTTGGGAACAGTATAGCCTACTTGTGATAATTGTATGCGTTTGCCTCACTTTTCTCCAGTGTAAGATTAGAAAATTAAACTCTCACTTTTTCCCAGTTGCAAAGACACATTTACTGGAAAGATATTTCTCAAAATGTTTAATACAAAACCATAACTTATCTGTGCAGACATACTGTATTTCAGTCATTTTAATAAACCATTAAAATATTCACATACACTGAAAACATGATGATTAATTTATTAAACATAATTAGTGAGTTTTAAAGTTTTTTTTTTTTTTTTTTTTTTTAAAGAACAGTTTCATGCATTTTGTGATACACTTTCAATAACAGTAACACAAATTTGTAATAATATTTTCTGAATATACTGTGTTTGTAGTTATAATTGCACCTTTTTCGAAGATGTAATTTTTCACTACATGATTATTGTGGCCAAAAGAATTCACAATTGCGATATTATTACTACCTATAAAAATGAGAAAAATTATCAGATAAATCTAACAGATTATTTACAGTATTATCACATGTATAACAATTATATCAATTCATTTTTTAAATATCATGTTTATTGCTACCACTAGTTTTCATAAAAAATAACACAAATCAAATGTAAACAAATAAAAATAAAACTCTCAATGTAAATTTCTTTTAATTTAAAAAATATGAAACCCAATCTAAAGCACTCTACTGGGGTTCCTTAAACTGAGTGTAATAGCATTGCAATTATTGAATGGTTGCACTGTTATGCTGAAAAATGCAGGATTTGATCAGATGTTCAAAATAAATAAAAAAGATTTTCAAACTGAAAACAAGTTTATGGTTTAGTGAAATAAGCCTTCTGTGTAAGTTTGTTTATTGTCCAGTAGCAGGGACCGTCTCTAAGATTCTCTGGTTTATTGTGTGAAGTACTCTTGTGTTTCCTCATTCCTGTATCTGTACTCGCTGCAGTCTCATAATGGAACACAATGGCACTGAATACTCCTGTTACTCATTTCTATTCTTCTGAGCTTGGCCTATTCTAATCATGTTTGTATTGTGATAAACATGAACGGTCATTTTGCTCTGAATTTATACCTTCAATACAAATATTTACTTGAATTTCTAATCCAAAATAACATCCTCTCAGTCTGAGACCATTTTGGTTTCTGATATTGTCTAATTCGGCAGATGAGAATCTGTTAATGAAGCTTGATGTTCTTTGAGGCACTAGGAGCTTTGCTGCTCCACAGAAGTCAGTAGGAGAAGCATGATTGGCAGTAGTGTGTCGATGCCAGAGCTCCATCACTGCTGTGCTATTGATTATTACTACTGGAGAGCAGTCCCATTGCTGTCTCTCCCCCCACAGCCCTTTTTTTCCCTCCATACTTTCATCTCGGATGAAGAGCTCTCTTTATCTTTGTTTATTCGTCAATACAGTCCCAGATTTCATGGGCCGAGTCCTTTAAAGGGATAGTTCACCCAAAAATGAAAATTCTGTCATCATTTACTCACCCTCAAGTAGTTCAAAACCTGTATGAATTTCTTTGTTCTGCTGAACACAAAGGAAGATATTTTGAAGAAAGTTTGTAACCAGGCTGTTTTGGGGCACCATTGACTTCTATAGTAGGAAAAAAAAATACTATGGAAGTCAATGGTGCCCCAGAACTGCTCTGTTTCCCACATTCTTCAGAATATCTTCCTTTGTGTTCAGCAGAACAAAGATATTCATACAGGTTTGGAACTACTTGAGGGTGAGTAAATGACGACGCAATTTTCATTTTTGGGTGAACTATCCCTTTAAGAATTGCACTAAATGTCAAATTTTTGATAATTACTCTAAAATATACACAACCGTTCAGAAGTTTTTTTTGTTTGTTTTTTCCCCCTTATGCTCAGCAAGCCAACTTTTATTTTAACAAAAAATACAAGAGAAATTCTAATACTGGGATATTATTATTTAAAATAACAGTTTTCTGTTAATAAATCTCAATTTTCAGCATCATTACACCAGCCTTCAGTGTCACATGATCCTTCAGAAATCATTCTAATATGCTGATGCTTAAGAAACGTGTCTCATCACAGAATAGAATAGAGTAGAATAGAATAGAAAGTTAAAAAGAGCAGCATTTATTTTAAATAGATTTTTTTTATAACAATGCAAAAGTCTTAACTGTCTTTTTTGATCAATTTAATGCATTTTTGCTGAATAAAATTAGCAGTTTCTTTAAAAAAATCGTACTGACTCCAAACCTTTGTACAGTAGTGCATAACATAACTTAAAGGAGTAGCTCACCCAAAAATGAAAATTACCCCATGATTTACTCACCCTCAAGCCATCCTATGTGTATATGATTTTCTTCCTTCAAATGAATACAATCGGAGTTACATTAAAAAATGTCCTGGCTCTCCCAGTCTTTATAATGGCAGTGAATGGGGGTTGAGATTTTGAAGCACTTAAAAATACATCCATCCATCATAAAAGCACTCCACATGGCTCTAGGGGGTTTATAAAGGCCTTCTGAAGTGAATCGATGCATTTGTGCAAGAAAATGTCCATATTTAAAACTTTAAACCATAATCTCTATCTAACTGTTGTATGCGCGTTCATGAGAGAATGGCGTCCAGCGTAGAACGTAGGCCTAGCCTATATTTATTTTTCTGTAAAATAACATGCACTGATGAAACATGGACAATAAGAGCAAGAACATTTATTAAGAACAACTCACGCTCCCAGTATATAGATAATGATCGTGTGTTGACCGCACTGACCTGTAATGCTGAACCCAGCAGGGGTTGGGCAGATACCAGTGTGTACCTCAGTGAAAACAGCCCCAGAGCCAAAGATCTCCTGTCCTACTTTACCGTTCAGACATTGTTCCACACAGCAGTTTCTATGAAACTTTACAACTATTCTGACCAGTTGCACAATGACTTCATGAGACATATGCCAAACCACCATTTTTTGTGGATGTTCCTGTGGTGTAATAAAGCATGAAGGTGCTGAGGTTATCTTTGTCGTCCTGATTTTACAGTGGAAAATTCTGCTGGAATACTGAGTGAGGTTTAGGAAGCTGGCAAAACCAACACTCCCATATTTCCTCATTGTGAAATCAAAATTGGCTCTTTTTGCTTTGAGTTTCCTCCATTTCATACATTTTTGTATTCCTTTAATAGTCATTTTGTTTTCAAAGGGCTTTAGAGAGAATATGTGAGTCTTTTAACAAACGCCTAGTTGGCATTGTGATATGGATACATGCCCATCAATAATTTACTTCAGACAGGTAGTTTTCGGTAATGATGCAATTGCAGGCCCAGGCCGGTGTTGTCTTGTTATTATCTGCTATGATGAAAAGTTATCTTTGTGGTGACATTATATTTCACACAACAGTTCTTCCCTGTTTTGTTGTGTATTTGCAGTAGTTTCTACAGTTGTAATGTATCTGAAATAGTGTAAGCGCCTTAAGTTCCCTAAGCCCGTCTCTGTCAGACAAAAAGCGTTAACTGATCCTTCATCATTTTTTCCATCCTCAGCTGTTAGTTGAAACCAGATACTAACGCTGGCACGAAAGCCTCCTCGTCTTGCATATGACTCAAATCTAGTAATTAGCCTGCTTGAATTTAGCAGCGCAGAAATGATCAGGTTAACTGGCAATTAAAGAATGAGGTGTTTATGGAGAGGACGCTTAACGTGACACTACAGTACACACCCCATCGTGGTGCAGCTGTCGAATCAAACACCGTAAAGAGAATTTTCCCCCTCTCAGGTTGAAACGCGCTCTTTTATGTAATTATTCACACCAGACTGGCTGTCAGTCAGAAAAACTTAGGTTTCTTCCCAGAGTGCTTTGCTTGTTCTATTGTGCATAGTTATTTCAGAAGTGGTCTTGCATCAGTGGTCATGAAAATACAGGAACGACAAAACTACTCAAGTGAATTTTAAGGTTTGTCTTGCGTTTAGTGAAGAAAAATAAGCATTAGGGGTTTTTACATGTTGATATGCAAAGAGAAGGGTAGCTGATGTAATGGCGATGTATAAATGCATTGCAATATAATAGACTTGGACTAGAGTGAATTTCTGAAATTAGTAGTTCACCAAAAAGGAAGACTCTTACACAAATATTATTACAAATCCATATGACTTTATTTCTTTTGTATACATTAAAAAGAGAAGTTTAGCAGAATGTTGATGCTGCTCATTTCCAAACAATGTTAGTCTATGGTGTCCATCTTGAACTCTTTAAAGGACAAAGCAAATTCTAAACTGTAAAAATAGTCAGTATGTTTACAGGTGCATCACTTTTACTGTTGTTCAGTGTATTTCCACAGGCAAAATTCACTTCAATCCTTTTCAAGTTGATTTGATAATCAGCAATTTGATCTGGAGTTTCATGTAAGGGCAAAAGATTTCCACATGAAGATTTTGCACTGGGTAAAAGGTAGTCTTGAACGGAAAGTTGCTTGGTTTGAAAGTGATTTCTGTGTGACACTATACAAAATAATTTTTTTGTCCACAAAATTTTGCCGAAAGTAGATGACGGCAAATTTCACCACAATTTCGCGAATATGACCACACCTTAAGGATGATATGTTGGTACAATACTGTTTTTGTTCAACATTGGACATTTTTAAAAATATATTATTATAGTATCATTTGATATTGGATAAATTTATTGTCCAGTATTTGATATTTTTGTACTTGTACAATGTACAATAATTATTTGTATTGTACATGTACGTTTTTTTGTATTACTTTTGTTGTCACCATCTAAAACTTAAAAAAAGATTAGTTCATATTAATATTAATACTGACATATTAACACTAATAATTTAATATTGCCAATGACAGTAACATTTAAATAACTGATCATATTTCTTATTAATTTAAACAACAAAATTTTACAGAATTTTAATATTGGTCAGTTATCATCTATAAAAAATAATTTATATTGGCAAAATTTTATATCAGTGCAGACTAGCTACTGATTATTTAAAGTCTTCTGAATTTAAGTCATTATTCTCTGAAAATCCTTCCATCGTAGTTTACAAATACCATTTCTGCTTGCATAGGCCTATATTTAAATGAAGCAAGAAGAGGGTTTGTACCAAATATGATGTCCATAATATCAAAAGATATAAGTTCTCATGTCATGTATCTCATAACATAGTTTTGTCAGCCAATTAACCTGTTTATCACTAGAAAATATTCAAATTGATGTATTGCAAGTCCTGGCTGCAGCGCTCTACACACTTATGGACAAAGTAGAACATAAAGGAGAGTTTTGGGTTTGTTACTTTTGAAGTATTCTCAGTGTTTGTGAATGAGCATGTGTGAAAAGACAGCAGTAAAGAAAGGAATGCTCGCAGGCCTGTTTTGACAAACGCAGTGTGGTTTGGCCTCGGCCTCAGCTGGGCCGGCTCTATTATACTGGATGAGGGACGTGTCTCCGTTGGTCTCTGCACACAAAGACCTCCCCTGGGAGTCACTCCTCTGAGAAGGAGATGGAGTTGTCAGCGGGGGGTCCAGGATTGATGATGTCAAATGGGATAGCACATTTTCTCATTATCTGTGTAGCCATGCATTTGGGTGAGAGTGTGTCCATTTGCTTACAGCATTGCTTCTGTTTGTTGAACCTGGGGTAGTGCAGAACTACATATTTGCAGACTGAATAGTTAGTGGGCAGCCTGTGTATTCAGGCCTGTATAATCAGGCTGGTTTACGCAAGATTTTTTCCATTCAAAAACAGCCAGAAGAACCACAATGGAATGGAAAGAAAAAATGGACTCTACATGTGTTTTTAAAACTTGGACTATTTTTAGTCATTATGGAATAGTAGGAAAATGTATGTAATATACAAGTAATGTAATGTGTAAAATAAAATGTAATGTTTTATGTGAAAAAAGCTTATATACATATATGGATTCCCCTCATGATCTGTGAGAAAGCTTTCAGAAATGATTCTGAAAAATAGTTTCTTGTCAGTTGCACAGAAACAATAAATCAGGTATGTAATTCTGTCAGTGATTTCAGTGCTCTTATCTAAGTGTGTTTTGGAATGAAGGGTTTGGTCAATTGGACCTGTTTGGTCTTGTCCTTTGTGTACTTTGCTGAGCTTGGTTACCCTGGAGGCCATTGTGCTTGAAGTCAAGTCCATTTGTACATGGGCATACGTGCAGTCCTGCATATCTAGGCATTTATGCCCTCAATTCTGGATGGCACTTTTTTTTATTTATTTTTTTTTAAATACTGCCAAGCTCATATTTCACCCGTATGCTGGAATTTGATGTTCCCCACCCAAGACATGCCTTGTCTAGGACCGCTAATGTTTCCCATTTCCAGTTTGATTTCCTGCCTGTCTGTTTGTAAGTAGGAGTTTCCTGTTCCCACGTTACCAGTGACCCTGTTTTAGGTCCTCGCCCCAAATGTTGACACCCGTCCATCTCCTGGGCTGACTGCCATCTTGAACCATGCCTCCTTTGCCACTCACTGTTGTATTTTTACATGGGTCAAACGTTTAGAGTGTCATCACAGTGGTCTGCCTGTTTACAGTGAGCATGTTTTCTGTTTTCTCTCAGGAGCATCTTCAGCAGCTCATCCTCATGAACTTGCCCAATGTGTTGGCCATCGCCAAGGACCCATTATCAGGTATTGCTCATATATTGTAAATAAGCCACTAGATCATTCTACAAAACCGGTGTCTTTCCAGTGAATTTTAAGTGAACTTTTAAATTCTTTCAGACATATAATGTGTTAAGAAAATGCACTGTGCCATCTCAAGCTAAATTAAATCATTTGTTAAAATAAAAAAATAAAACTGGAATACATGTTAGGATACATACTGTACTGTATACCGTCATAAAGCTAACAGAATCGATGGTAACAGGGTTGATGGTTTTATAGTTTAGTTGGAAATTAGGCCTATAAGATTCAAAAAATATGTAAGGTTAATTTTAGAAAAATAATTTATTGCTGGTGTTTCTACAAAATCCATTTTTCAATTCTTTACTAACAAAATCATGGTAACAGGGTTGACATTTTAAGATTATTCCATTAAAAAAAACCTAACAAGACATAAAGGGATAAAGGGATACTTTAACTCCTTGAAGTGTTTGCTCGTTGAAAAGGTGATGATGCCTTTGACAAAAATGTTTTTTTTTTTTTAATTTATTAAATAGTTCAGTGTTTTAAAAGGGGGAAATATGATAGTAACAGGGTTGATTCATAACCTGGAGACAGAATGTCATGAGAAAATAAATAATTTTACTTTCATATAATTTGTTTTAATAAAAAATTTGCAAGAAGAAATTGTAAAAAAAGAAGGGGAAAGAGAAAAAAAAGGTAATAAACCTACTGGGTTTTTGTTTAGAGAATGTTTGTATTAATGTATAATTAAAGTTAGCATCAGCTATTCATTGATTCTTATCATTGTTCATTTTTTACACACATGTATACGACAACACTCATTCTGTAGAATCACCCCACTTTCAGCATACTTAAATTTTCTTTCTATTTGTATCAGTTGCTGTATCTTCACTGTAGTCACTATAATCACCTACTACCACGTTTAACTGTGCCTCAAAGCAAAACGTACGCCCTGCTGAACAAACCTCCTCATTCATCACCTCACACACGCTCCATCCTTCATAAACACCCTCTCACCTTCTGATACGAGGTGCGCGGACAGGGTTCAGGGAAGGAAATGCGTGTTGTGGACCTTGTAATGGCAGGAGAAAAGGAGAAAGGCCGGAGGAAGCTTTTTGGGACCAAGCCCAGGCCCATCATGTCTGGACCTGTCGTCAGTTATATAGTTTTTTGAGTTATTATACAAATAAATTGACTGTGTAGAATGCTGGAATGCTTGCGATCAGAATCAAGTAATAAAGTATGTAAAATTAAAGATATAAAATGAAATGAGATGTAGAAAAAATGCTGAATTTAACACACTAAATTTGACAATGTTGTTAGCTGATAAATTTCAGAATGGCCGGATGTTAGTTGTTCAGATATAACTACTTGTTTAAAATGTGACAGAGTTATACTTCTATTTTTACTGTACGGTTTGTATTTAAATTGCTTTCATATTAGGTGACCCTGACACCTGATCACTTCTGCACGTCTACTACAAAATACACATGGTACAGTAGTAGACTGTCGACAAGAGACACGCATAACAGGCCTTTGTTATATAGAGGTGTGATTCTGATCTGCAGGTTGACATTTATAAATGTGCATAGACAAGATTTCCTTCTCTGCTCATGGTTGATGCGTTATAATGCTTTTGCATATACAAAAATAACCCTTATCATAGGTTATCAAAACAGTCTGAGATTCCATGTTTCTTCTGGGTGCTGTATTAGTTTACGTCGCACATATTTGTTCAATGGGCTACTTGTGACCACATTCTGATCATGAAATGCTAGGAAGTTGTCAGGAAAAACTGGCTATATTATGAATATATTTCCCCTTCACAGAAGTCATAAGGCTATCAGGATGGGTTTTGTGTGTGCTCGTGTAGGTGTTTCTTATCTTGTGTTACCTGTGCAACGTTTAACTCTGATGATTGTGTTTTTGCATTAAGCTTCACTTGTAATGGACAAAAGAGTGTTTTCCCCACGGCTCCTCCTCTGCTGTGTGTGTAAAGGGGGTACGCTGTAGGGTGGGGTGGCTTTGAGCAACAAATAGTCACTATGGCGATGGCACCCCCACACTCAATCCATTCTCTCCAGAGTATTTATTAGTATAAGTCTGCCAGACGCAAACAAACTCAGCAACACACAGACATAAGCTTCAAAAAAGTAATTAAAAATAACTTTATCTCTAAGGGTTTGTGTAATTGTGAAAGAGTTGGTGTGCTTTGTAATGGTGTGTGTCCTCAGATTTAAATGGTAAGAATACACTGACTGCATGTGAATGTTTGTTTAATTTAATGGTTGAAGAAAGAGAATATCTTTCTCACATCCTCTCTTACTTTTACTTTACTTTTAGTCATTTAGCAGACGCTTTTATCCAAAGCAACTTACAAATGAGGACAACAGAAACAATCAATTGTAGTATTAAAACAACTAAAACTGATCCAATACTAAAAGCTAAAACTTTATAAATAGTATATATGCACACATTAAAAAATTTAATTAAATAAAAATGAGAAATGCATATGACAATTTCTAAACTTAACATTTAAATGAAAACAAAATAAAGCTACAAACAATTCAAAATATTAAGAGAACAAAAGGTATAAGAGTGTAATAATGATTCTAACATAAAACTAAGCCAGACACCAAAATCAACTACGTGTATGTACACACACACACACACACACACACACACACACACACACACATACACACATATCCATAAATTCAATATTATTTCATTTCCATGTAGTTTGCTGAAGTACTAAAATAACTCAAATTAAATCAAACTAAAACTTAATAAGTAACTTATACAGACATAATGGAAAAAAACTAATAAAATGACAAACATTACTACAACTGTAACTAAAATTAAAATAGATAACATATACAAATCAAACTACATTAGTTTAACAGTAATCCTAAAAAAAACAACTGTGCCAAACATACAAGTAAGAAACGGTTATAAAAACTGAAAGAGAAGTGAAACAAGTAATAGGAAAGAGAATAAATGAAAAGCGATACTTATTCGATACTCTTCAAGGTGTATGGCTCAGGTGAAATTGAATATTTTGTTAATATTCAAACTGCAAGAGCAATATTTAAACAGTGATGGCAGACCCTTTAGCTGTGAGTTTTGACTGAAAAAAAAGTCTTCTTTTATACAATTCTCTTATACCATGGTAAACATAGTTTCCTCCAAAATACCATAACTAATAAGATTATTGTTACAACTGTAAAACTATCATTAAGCATTAAGGGTTGGATTGATGCCCACATTTTGAGTTTGATACCAGTCACTGTTATCTCAGTTTCAATAACAAACCAATCAGTGTTATTTTAGTATTATTTATTTACTATTATAATATTTATTAATATTTTTAATGAGCTTTTTTATATTTTGTGTTCTCATTTTTATTTAAGTTTTACTTTTTTTGTAATTTTGGAACTGGCTTTTGTCATTTTGATTAGTTTTTGTTTTTAAATATTTCTAATTTGTTTTATTTTTATTTCAGTTTTAGTTTTAGTCATTTTAGTACTTAAACCTTTATTATAAAATATTGAAATATTATTTTAATAGTGTTTTAAAATATTTTAGTTGCAAAGACAACATTTATAATTTTCATTTTTTTAAGTTCAAGTAAATTTTAGATTTTTTATTTATTTTATTTGCTTTATTTCTGTTAACATGAGCAGTTTTATATATAGCTAACAATAGCAACACTGAAATCAATATGTAAACAGGGTTGTTGTTTAGGAATGTAGGACCATAACAGATTATTTAATTAAAAAATAAAAAAAATAATCACTATGGCTTAACTAGGAGTGTCTGCTAAAGTTTTCGTGTCAACTTCCTCTTTTTAGCTAAAATGTATAATGTTTATTTCTTTCATTTCTGTTGTATTATTTATAGTGTCTTGCTTTCAGTTCTTGTGATTTCTAACCATTTCATTCCCTCAGGTAAAAGCATGGAGGAGGTGAAGAGACTGTTGTTGCTGGTACTTGGCTGTGCTGTTCAGGTAAACTGATTGAACTAGCAGAGATCCCCAACCCACATTTTAAGACCAATGCAGGAATATGATCACCATGCCCGGGCATGCCTCTGCTTTTCCAGAGAAAAATGAACTCATGCTCATTATGCTACAAAATAAAGCATTCATCCAGATATGTCTTGAATTTGCTTAGATGTTTTTCTGCCTCCTTTTCCTTAGGATTGTTCCTCACGTGTTTGTTCTCCACAGGCCTATTTCTTCCTACTTTTACACTTTTAGCCCCCTCTCTAGCTGGTTTTTCTTGTTCTGTGAATAGATAATAAACAGCTCACATTGATTTAGAGCCTTAAACCTCACAGCGTAACATTTGCCTGCTGATTTGCTTTCTGTTCAGAGTCTCTTTGAGCTGGTCTAATCCTGCACCATAACTTCCTCTCACAGTATTCCAGTCACGAGACACACAACTCAGTCTTTGTCCCATTTGAAAGTATCTCCTGCATTCTTTTATTCAAAGAGGGGCTCAATCTCTGACTTAATTCCCACTCTTTCATCTGTACCAGCGGTTTATTTGACTAATCGCCCTTAAGGCATACTAATGAATTCATGGGCAATGTTGATTTCATAAAAAGACAGAATAGTTTTTTTTCTTTATATGGTCTGGATTGTACAACATCTATGGTAGTCTTAGACGGTAACTCTTCTTTCCCTTCTTTCTTCCTCCTCCCTTTTCAATTCGTTCCTCTTCCTTTTCCTGTTCTTTCCCTGTCCTCTTCCCATTCCCTTCCCTTCACTTCTCCTTCCTCATTCTCATCCTCTTCCTCTTTCTTTTTCCCTTTCCCATCCCATCCTCTCCTCATCCCTTTCCCCTTCTCTTTCCATCCCTTCTGTTTTTCCTCACTCTCTTCATTTCTCCCAACAGTGTGATCGTAAAGAAGAAATGATTGAGAAGATCAAGCTGCTTGACATTGAAACACAGGCCGACATCGTTAGGCACATTCAAGAAGTGAGCTTCCCTGATTTTTCAGCCAATATCTTCTTATGTATATCATAAATAGAGCATGTAGGTGCAAAATCCCTTTTGATTGCAGGTAACTCACAACCAGGAGAATGTCCTGGACCTGCAGTGGATGGAGGTCGGGGAGATCCCAGCTGAGCAGTTGGACCCTCTGTCTCGGACCATGGCCTTTCACCTACGTAAACTCATAGACGAGCGAGATGAGTCTGCTGAGGTAAGCTGATCTTAACAGCAGCAATGACAATCATCTATTTATTAGGAAGTTGTACTAAACTTCCTCAAGACATTGATCATCACTGATTAGTTGCTGACAGGTCTGTTTTGTGTCCTTAG